>CM070008.1:841932-923014 GCA_036247105.1 Cirrhinus mrigala | reverse complement strand
ACGCCATTATTTTCACAGTCAAATGCGGACTGCATTGCCTCAATTGCTTCAAGTTCCCGTATGTACAATTAACACTGGACAGGTGTTTGGAAGCGCAACACCGAAATATTACACCACTTGGGGGCATCATTTCACATTAGCTGGTGTTTATTACAGTAAATGTACACTTTTATTTTAACACTTCAACACCATAAGGCCTTACACTGAAATTTTAACACCACCGAATTTGCTGTGTAATATGTTGTCTCATAAGACAACACATTTGACAACAGCACTCGGAATATAGGGACGTATGTGTCATATATCACATGTCTGTATGGGTCCATCATAACCTCCAGAGATAAACCACAGAGATCAATAGGCTTGAGACCGAACTGGCACTAAAGTCACAAAAAACAAGGTTCTTCCTCATGACTCCATCCTACAGTATTTCGCCTGCTCTCACATGAAATTAATGATCTGATTCACTATGTCTAATATGAGTCCATGTAATAATTTTGCCTAAAACTCTACATCTTCTACATGCGAAGGGGTAGCTATTAGCTAGGTTTCCAACCAGAGATGCGAATTTAACTTATGCGCAAAAATGGAATATCGCATAAAACATTTGCGCATAAAGCACCGTTTCCATCCAACGAGACAAAGAGAACAAAACTGTCACTTCCTGATAAACTTGCACTAAATATCACTACTAAAAATAAAGCCACTGAAAATAATAATTTTCATATAAACCTCAGGTCGAGCAGTAGGGATGTGACGGTGCGAGGAAATTTTCCCACCGGTTAATCGACGTGTGACAACACTGGTAATACCGGTATCACCGGTGGGAGAGGTTGTGGGGTAGTTCGTTAGAGTTTTCTCTCTTTTGTACGCTTTTCTTTGCTTTTAAATGCCCGTGCACATTTTACTTTCAGTTCCGAATTAGAGGCAATTCGGGGTCAACTGATTGAACAGACAATAAAACAGGACACCTCACTTATATTAAACATAAAATGATTCACTTATAAACTAAACGAATAAAAACCAAATAGATAAGCTATATGTTCTTCCAATGAGCTTCCAAAATCACCTTTCTGGAAAGTCACATGACTTTTTTTTTAATGCGCATGCAGGCCCGTAGCCATAGCGGAAGGGGTGGTTCTCCTTTTTTTCCAAAAAGTGGACCTTTTTCAGTTCCCTCCCATTTTGTATTAAACTATGAGGTTCAAAGGCTTCATTTTGTTGACTACTCATGCACCAATTTGTGCTGTATTATCATGTGTGCTGGTATCTTAATAAGCATGATTTTTTGATTCACCCAAAATATTTACTACAATGTTATCAAACTGCTTACTAAGATATCGCCTTGTTCAGTAAATATACACAAATTCCTAAAGCAATAAGTTATTTATTTAAATGAATGACATTTTAATGCAGTAAATTCACAGATTCTTTATACTGACACATGTCCAAATGGTGGGTGGACGTGTGTCCCTCTAGGGGGCTCTGACGGCATGGTCCCTCAGGAGAAAATTTTACACATTTTAAAGTGAAATTCATTCATTTGGTGCACTTTAAGAACTCAAAAGTAAGAGCTCCAGCCCATGTTCATTGTGCAAATTGAACAAACAAAAAAGTTGATGTCAGTCTGAAAAAACGGTTCTAGAACTGCCCCTGGTTAGAATAAACTGTGTTCTTCCTTGACCCATGCTACACCCTTCCACTGAGTTTTCTGAGCCCCCATTCTGGGCCCCTTTCAACCTCTGAGCCCTATGCAGTCTTTCCCTCTTTTCAAAATACAAATATCAAGAAAGGAAATTTATACAGGATTTTTTAAAATCAAATTTAAGGCTTTGTCTTTTTTAAAGACCTGCAGAATTAGAATTAATATGGAAAAAGCAAGATGTCTAGTAATATATTAAACTGATATCCTGATTTACAGCTCAGATAATGTTCATTATCAAAAACAGTAACATCTGTAAAAACAGTAACAACCTTATTTTAAAAAAAAAAAAAAAACTTTATTATGGACAGGAAGCGATATGGTGGGTGGGATCGGGAAAGGTCCCCGAGTCTGGACTCGAACATGGGAAGCCCGGAGCACAACAGCGCCACACGTCGGCGCGCTGCCCACAAGGCCATTGACGCCGCCAACCACATTTTTTTTGTATGATGAAATTATTAATAATAATTCTTTTTAATAATAGTTATTCACCTCAATACCATGGTATAAAAATGAACTACATGGCTTCTAGGTATTTGTATGAAGAACGGTGGTCTTAGTATAAATGCACAAACGTTATTAATCACAAAATACTGTAATTATATTCCATTACTCCTTTAATAGATTTAATACATGTCTACATAATACTATAACATAGTTCGATATGTCACACAATTCTGCTGCAATACCATAGTGCAGTCAGTGTTACAGTAAAAATAATCCATATTAAATGATTCTGACTATCGTTGCGCACAGTGTTTCTCCTGTTTGTCAGCGCCATGTTTAAATGTTCATGTCATTCGCCATGCCATTGTGTTCTTCACCGAATTCAAATATTTGAAAACATAGATTAAAACATGTTTGTGTTTAACATTTAATTATTGTAGAGTTGTGTGATAATCTGAGTTTGTGGTCATTGAGAGGAATACTAAATCTGTTTTTGTGCGAGTGATATGAGTAAATGCATGTTGACACACAGCGCACACAACGCCTCTGCACTTACTCCTATTTCTCTCACAAGAGTTGTCAGTCAATACATAGGCAAACAGAAATTACTGTTACTTATTTGAAAAAATAAATCAGATATTTTCATGTAAATTAAAAAGTATCATATTACTTTAGAAGTTACTTTAAAAAAGTAATCGGATTACATAACTCACATCACTCGGATTACATAACTCACAACACCCCCAACACTGAAGACAACTGAAGTCAATGTATGTTTGTTTACAAAGGCAAATTGTGACCGTAAGAACTGAAGCCTCTCTATGCGATCAGTGTGGAGGAGTATTCAGGTGACTGTGGAGAGCAGGTTGATGGAAACTGCTCTTTTAGGCCTGTAAGGACTGCTCTTCTGAACTTCTGTCCGGCACAGGCGTAGATGATGGGATTGAGGCAGCAGTGGCTTAATGCGATCGCTTCCACACACTGCATGGCCAGTCTCAGACCAACATGCCACTCGCAGGAACCCATGTGGCCCTTCATCTGCAGGAACTTGAAGAACATGACGACGTTGTACGGAGTCCAGAAGAGGAAATAAACGGCCAGCACAGCCACGATGAGTCTGATGATGCCGTGCTTTTCTTCTGATTTAATGCTGATGATCCGACAAAAGCAAAAGCTCACAATAATCAGAGGGAGAATCAAGCTCAGGACGTTCAGGTACATGAATGTCCAGCCTGAACTTTCAGGAAATTCAGATCCGCAAGTTGTGCTGCTCATCTCATTTTTCACTTTGGCAAAAACAATGTTAGGGAGGGACACAAACAGGCTGAGCATCCACACAAATAAGACCAGAGCCGCTTTTGCAGGCCATTTTCTGGAACAGATAGTGTGTTTGTAGACGACGATGACGTAGCGTTCCAGAGTCATGAGCACCATGAAGAAGACGCTGCCGTAGAGACCCATCATGACGAGACCGCTTACGGCGTGACACGTGAACGTGCCAAAAACCCACTCCTGCGCAGCACTGTGAGCCCAGAAAGGGAGCGACGCCACAAAGAGCAGGTCACACAGGGCCAGGTTGAGGAAACACACGTCTGTCAGACTGGATCTTTGACGGTTTCTGATCAGGACCCACAGGACCAGAGCGTTTCCGATCAAACCCACAATGAAAACCGTGCTGTACAGGATGGGCAAGAAAACCCCAATGAAGGCCTTGATGTTGCTATCATTGCATGGTGCTGCATAACTGTCACTGCTGTCATAGTAATCGCTGTAGTCTGATGTTGTAGCTTAGAGGACACACAAACAACACAATGTTAGCTCATATAGGATAATATAGGCCTATTTATCATATAATGTATTACAGTGTGCAAATCCATGCAAGTGGAAACTATATACACAAATAATGAGAATTTGTCTTTTTTTAAATGGATAAATGAGTGAGTGAGGAATCTGAAGGAGTTTCAAAAATGGTTTTATTACATGATTCAGTGACTCACTCATAAATACTTACTGCGTTAGCATTATTGAACGAATCTGTTGGGTTGTAGGTACCATCAGGGGCGAATTTAGGATTTTCATTTTAGGGGGGCTCAGCCCCCAGTGAGGGTATAATAACAAAAAATATATTATATATATATTTATTATATACATTATATATAATAAAAAAAAAATGTTTGACTAATAGGGATGGGTATTGCAATATTTCACTGTATTGATAGGTATAACATTTGATTACTGAATATGTCAAATACTTAGTCTTTCTGATCTCTTTATTTAGTTGAAGTATGCAAACCTCTTTGCCACATGCACTAGAAACTATTGAAAGTAAAATTTTCAAATGTAAATGGCAACGTGATCGTTTTATAAAGTATGCGTTTATGTGCTTCATTTTCGCTGGAGGAAACAGCTGTGGTGTGATGAGGGGTGAACACAGCGCAAAATTAGGCTACAGTAGAAGGAAAGCAAAGCGGGACAGGTGGTCACCCTACCTAAAAGGAGCTAATGAAAAAATTATTTAGCATTGAATTCTAATTAGCAGACATCTAAATAATAGCCTCATGCACTTTTTTTTTTTTTTTAAGTGTCTGTAAAAAAAGCTTCTGTGTAACTGACTGAAGTTTGTAAACTGCTGCTCTCACTTGAAAACTGGAAATTCCCATCCCTCCATGGAAACAGCAGACACAGAGATGGGGCAGTATAGCTGTGGAAAGATTGCTTTCTCATCTCTTCCTTTTGATAGATGTACAGGTCCTTTTCAAAAAATTAGCATATTGTGATAAAGTTCATTATTTTCTGTAATGTACTGATAAACATTAGACTTTCATATATTTTAGATTCATTACACACAACTGAAGTAGTTTCAAGCCTTTTATTGTTTTAATATTGATGATTTTGGCATACAGCTCATGAAAACCCAAAATTCCTATCTCAAAAAATTAGCATATTTCATCCGACCAATAAAAGAAAAGTGTTTTTAATACAAAAAAAGTCAACCTTTAAATAATTATGTTCAGTTATGCACTCAATACTTGGTCGGGAATCCTTTTGCAGAAATGACTGCTTCAGTGCGGCGTGGCATGGAGGCAATCAGCCTGTGGCACTGCTGAGGTGTTATGGAGGCCCAGGATGCTTCGATAGCGGCCTTAAGCTCATCCAGAATGTTGTGTCTTGCATCTCTCAACTTTCTCTTCTCAATATCCCACAGATTCTCTATGGGGTTCAGGTCAGGAGAGTTGGCAGGCCAATTGAGCACAGTAATACCATGGTCAGTAAACCATTTACCAGTGGTTTTGGCACTGTGAGCAGGTGCCAGGTCGTGCTGAAAAATGAAATCTTCATCTCCATAAAGCTTTTCAGCAGATGGAAGCATGACGTGCTCCAAAATCTCCTGATAGCTAGCTGCATTGACCCTGCCCTTGATAAAACACAGTGGACCAACACCAGCAGCTGACATGGCACCCCAGACCATCACTGACTGTGGGTACTTGACACTGGACTTCAGGCATTTTGGCATTTCCCTCTCCCCAGTCTTCCTCCAGACTCTGGCACCTTGATTTCCGAATGACATGCAAAATTTGCTTTCATCCGAAAAAAGTACTTTGGACCACTGAGCAACAGTCCAGTGCTGCTTCTCTGTAGCCCAGGTCAGGCGCTTCTGCCGCTGTTTCTGGTTCAAAAGTGGCTTGACCTGGGGAATGCGGCACCTGTAGCCCATTTCCTGCACACGCCTGTACACGGTGGCTCTGGATGTTTCTACTCCAGACTCAGTCCACTGCTTCCGCAGGTCCCCCAAGGTCTGGAATCGGTCCTTCTCCACAATCTTCCTCAGGGTCCGGTCACCTCTTCTCGTTGTGCAGCGTTTTCTGCCACACTTTTTCCTTCCCACAGACTTCCCACTGAGGTGCCTTGATACAGCACTCTGGGAACAGCCTATTCGTTCAGAAATTTCTTTCTGTGTCTTACCCTCTTGCTTGAGGGTGTCAATGATGGCCTTCTGGACAGCAGTCAGGTCGGCAGTCTTACCCATGATTGCGGTTTTGAGTAATGAACCAGGCTGGGAGTTTTTAAAAGCCTCAGGAATCTTTTGCAGGTGTTTAGAGTTAATTAGTTGATTCAGATGATTAGGTTAATAGCTCGTTTAGAGAACCTTTTCATGATATGCTAATTTTTTGAGATAGGAATTTTGGGTTTTCATGAGCTGTATGCCAAAATCATCAATATTAAAACAATAAAAGGCTTGAAACTACTTCAGTTGTGTGTAATGAATCTAAAATATATGAAAGTCTAATGTTTATCAGTACATTACAGAAAATAATGAACTTTATCACAATATGCTAATTTTTTGAAAAGGACCTGTATTCCCTATCAAAGTTATCTCAACCGTACAGTAGAGATATCAGTTAAAGGGTTAAGACTTAATAAAAAGTGTGTATAACAGTCATGCCCAACAGATGTCTGTTTTTAAGAAATAATTCAATCCTTGATTTGCTTAATAAAAGCCAAATTCTTAACAACAACAACAACAATAGTAAAATCATCGTATTTATTGCTAAATTTAGCGTGATGACAGCTTTATTAAAGCTATTTATTAAAGCTAAATTTAGCTTTAATAAATAGATAAATATATAAATAAAAAATACAAATCGACTGGCTCGGTTTGGCCTCCAAATGTCAAACTAAAAATAACTTTTTAATGTAGCATATTTACTCTAAATAGACAGTTGTGACCTACCAGCCACAGCAGCCGGGTTCTCCGTCATGTTTCTTGCTGAAAAGTGTCTGATCCTGTCTGTGCAATAGATTTAGAAAACAAAGGCAAGATGGGGTCGACGATTTCCAGCTCAAAAACTCTTCAAAACTCACCCACCCCCAGAAAAACCCGCCCAAAACTTTCAATGCCAAAATATTTTGAAATAATTAATGCGTGTCATCCAAGGTTGATAAGGACTGTTGTCGCCTCCTTGAAACTACAGTAACAATTAAAAAACAAAAACAGTTTCACGACATAAAAACAGCACAGCAGGCAACATGGCAAATACAGAAAAAGAAAATGAGCAAATATGACAAGAAAACATTTCTACCCAAACTGATTGCATAAGTCTGAAACAAGACGGGATGCGGAGCCTGACAAATATGAGCGTCCCATGTAGGAAACATCTGTTGTTGTTTGTAGTTGTTATTCACTTTGCTTTATCTAGTACATTTATACTCTATGACATTGAAAAAGTTCAAAGGTAAAAACATTAAACGGAAGATTTGATGAAAATCCTTAAGACAATGTAGTAGAAACTCCTCTACGCACCTGCAGCGGCTCTTAATGCAGGTCCTCGCGACCGCCGTTCTGCACACACAGGCTGTTTAGCATGTGCGATTATGAAAGTTTTCACAAATCAAGCTCGACCCAAAACAATGATTTTGTATTCCAGCAGTGTTTATAGGCATTAAACATGAAGAATGCCTACCTTTCATAAAAATAATGCAATATGTGCATGGCGAAGGTGGCATGACTGGTCCTTCATATTCAGCAAAACCTCCTTTCTGCCACTGGTTTTGATCACTTCAGCTTGTTGTTATGGTTATTTTCATATTCAGACAGGCGTCTAGGCATCCTGTCCATATGCATTCGTTAGTGTTTGCATATTTTTGTTCTCGGAAGCATACACATGTTAAGCATTCGAATGTTAAGTCTGCAAAGAAGAGGAATAAACTTAAAAGTCTGACTACAGGATCATTTCGTCTGCAGCTGTGAATCTCAACTGAAAGGGCTGGGAAGATCTGAAAGCACAGAGAGATACAGGCAACAATCTAAGTATGTCAAATATTGTTACAACCAGTCAGAATGAACAGACCTGAACCCTATGAGAGAAACAAGACAAGAAACAAGCTCATTCAAGTGATCACTTCATATACAGCTACTAGTTCAAACGATTTCCACAGATGTTGACTAATGACTTAAAGTCATTGTCTTTAATACAGATGTCGGATCAATAATGAAAAAAAAGACATCCGATGTATTTTCCATGAATATCTAAATAAGAAACGTCAGAAGAAAGCTGAAAAACAATTTAATAATTATAATATGACCGCGTGGATATCCAAACACATATTTAGATATGGATCACATTCAGCTTCACCTTGTTCTCCGTTTTAGACACTTTAAATACATTTAACTTTTCCTTCGTTTTTAGCTTCCAGTAGATTTCATTTGAACATTTACTCTTTAAGTTCAGTATAATATTTGGGCTGATGATGGGTGTTGTAAGATTTACTCCACACATGTATATAAAGTGAATTAGATGTGAAACGTGCACCTGATTGTTTTCTTTGTCCTGCTCCAGTCCTTGATTCACTGCTGTTCATGATCCTCCATGAGCTCAAAACATCAATTTCAATGGTGATTCAACAGCAGTGATGTAGAATCAATCATAGTGTAATATTAATTCAGTGGGTTTTGTTTTCTCAATCTTGATTCAACATAAATTGCGGGTACAAGTGTGATATGAAACCAACATCACTCTACAACATTAATTCAGAGCAGTTTGCATTGACACATCAACTTCACATTGTTTCTGTGATACTGTATCTTGCTATCTGGGTCATTTCCTACTCAGCTGTTGTTTCTTAAGCTGATAAAACAATGGGTGCAAGATTGAAATCCCCCAAACTGATTATAAATCAGCTAAATAATATAAATCATCTAGCTTAACTTCTGACCCCTTCATAATGGTCACATCTGGTGTGACCTGGTGTCATCTGCTCTTATGGGGATAACTACTACAGCAAAATGTTAGATCACACCAGATAATTAAGATCCAGGCCGGACGCCAGATCCTGTCAGAAAATATCCGTTCTGTCTGGTAACAGAACTACTAGTAAGCAAAACTGCCTAATAGCCAAAATCCTTGTGTCTTGTCTGGCACACAAAATACCAAGAACTCGATTAACAGTCTTCTATCAGCCAAGAAGTTGACTGAGAAAAGAGAAGCAAGAAACAAAATAATGATGAAAAGAGGCAGAGTTTATTGTATAATCTTAGATGCACAGGTTTCAGTGCTCAGACTCAAACTGCTTCACAACAACATCCCATAAACCTTGAATTTCCATAAACATTCCCTCTAATCTCCTATTCATGAACACAGACATCCCTTGAAAACCACACAGCCATAAGGCTAAACAAGAAAGGAAAAATAATAATAATAAAACACAAATGACTAATCAATTAATAAATCAATGAAATGAGTATCTAAATGATGTAAACAAGAACAAATAAAAACAAATGACTCAAAATTATTATAAATGAACTGATGATTAAACAGAAACATAAAATGAACATTTGAGGATCCTCAGATCCTTTAACCTCAAAGATTTTTTAAAAAATGCCAGTCGTTTTGAGGTAATGTGAAAGTGTGAGTGTTTTTCCTGTAGCTCTATCAATTTGCAGATCTAAATCAATTTCCTGTAGTTATATCAAACACACTCTCAAAAAATTCTACTGATTATAGTTTAGTTAAAAGTTTTCAAGTCTACTCAAATATTTTAAGTTCTTATGACTTATTATTATGAGTTTTAAATCATTTGTGCCACTGTATTAAGTTAAGAATACTTATAAAAATTAATATATAAATATATAATATATATAAAAGTTATATAAACTCAAAAAGTATTAGTATTACTTAACTCAGAATTACTTATTATTTTACTCAAACACTTTATTTATAATCACCTGGCTCAAAACTTAAAAATTTTGTGGCAACTGATTGCCTCAAAAACATTGAGTACAACAAACTCAAATAACTTGAGTAATGACTTTTATTGAACAGAATTTTCTTAATCTCTTCCATTTAACACAGCGAAAATTAATATTTAAAATGCAACAATATATTGTTTATTGTGGAAAATTAATTTCAACACACACTGTAGAGTTAAAAATCCTAAGTTTTCCACAACACCACAAAACTTTCACAACCTCAAAATGTAAATGCAGTTCATTAACAAGTATCAAATGCGTGTGTACTTTGGTACATCTGGATAAATGAAATGAAGTCTTTTTAACCTATTAAACAAAAGCTTTTTTTTTTTTGCCCTACTTTGCCCAGCCTCATCACTAACAACTAGGGGTGTGACGAGACACTTATCCCATGAGATGAGACAAGATCTTTCAAGTTTTCTTGAGAAATGCTCAATGTTGAAATATATAGGGAAAAAAGTCTTTCATTCAGCTGAAAAAGACAAAATGCAAAAAAATGTAGGTGCATTTTGAACTTCCATTTAAATTAATTATATGCAGTAATCAACAACATTTAAACAAGAGCTTCATGATTCTGGATACATTGAGAATCCCAGTTCCTTTTAATAAATTGGAGACCATGATTCTCACGATTCTGAAGAAAAATGATTAGTTTTAAAACTAAACAAAATAACATAATTTACATTGGTTTCATTGGTCTCGGTTAACCATAGACCCGAAATAGTCCGGCTATGTGTGACCCCCTTCTAGCCCAAAGACCCTGAATTTAGATACATGTCTTTTCTTTTTTTCTTTTTGGCAAAATAACTTGTGAGATGTGTGATATTCCATCATGTAAGCAAAGTGAACAGCGTTCACAGTGTGTTTGGTTTCATTTCTTTGACATGTTCTATTCGTAGCCTGTTCGTAGCCAAGATTTAGCTCGTAGTAAGACCGGATATTTGTAGCCCACTCATAGTCAAATCTGATTGATTGTGGTTTTTGGCAGGCAGCGCATGAGATGGTTGATATACCATCATGTTTGCAGTGTCAATAATAAAAAAAGCAACGGGCAAACAACAAACGATAAAGGAAATTCCTTGGTCTTGTAAGTATATGTGTTCATTGTTTAACTATACATTATTTGTTATCATGTGTAGGAACCGTGACATTTTAGTGAAGCCAGCAGATGGTAGATGATAGTGATCCCTATGGACTAAATTAGGCCCCACGGTACAGCAGGCATGTGATCCGAGGATTAATTGCAAAATTTAATAGATAATAGAGTGGAAGTTTATCATTTGTATGTGTTTACAAACTCAAGCGATTTTAAAACAGCGTAAAGAGGCAAAAGAGCAAACAACAGAACAAACAGCTTTGACAAAGATGAATCTATACTAATTTATACAGTGAACACACATTCAGAAGAACTGGACGAATTGAGGAGGAGTTTCAACATCTAGAAAAGCGGCTGGAAAAATGAGGAGATCCGGGCAGCAATGATGTTAAATAAATAAATAAATAAATAAATAAATAAATAAATAAATACCAATTAAAAAAAACCTCTCCAAAACAACATTTCCTCACTAGAGCTCTCATCTTTGACAAAGTCAATCATTAATTTTAGCTATTATATTGAATTTATGACTGAACAATGGCTTGTTAGATACAGAAAAAGCATGAGCTCTTTAAATAGAATATCTTTGTTATCGTACAAGTACAATAAGATGTAGTTTGAAACTTCCAAATTGATACTAAGGCTTAAAAACACAAATTATTTCCAATGAGAATATAACAGCAGCAGTATTAAAATAGTGCAAACAGCTAAGATGTGCAATGCAGCATTAAAACCTAACCGGTACATTCAGAAAACATAATGTAATTAAAACAAGGGATACATTTATTGTTCCGTGTACATTTGAGGTTAATGTATGTACTCGGCTACATTTTAGTTACAGCAGCTTTCACTGTGTTATGAAATTAGTTGTGCCAGACAATTTTGGACACTTTTACACTGACACATGTAATACTACCTGCCTGACATTGGCATGTGTTATTCAGGTGTCAAAGTTGTGCAGAATTGAAGGAAGAAACCTCAAAGACAGTGCCAGAAGGGTGCTGGACAGGTAAAGTCTTCAAAATGTGCCACATTAATCAAATATTGTGGTGTCAATAAGTTACAGCGCAAATCAGAAATGTCAAAAAATAAATAATTCCTTTACTGGTCATTTTGAAATGTCAAACTTTGTCTGCAATTGTTAACTACCTCAAACTGTATTACATTTTCGGGTTTTAAAAAATTTCCTCATGTCCAAATTCAACATTAAGGGGTGGTCCGCTGCAGAAGGAGGGATTTAAAAAGACTGCACTGTTCTCAGTCATTAGAGGCATGTATATACAACACACAACATTCACCAGAGAGCTCCTCTCTTTTTTAACACACTGAATGGTGATGCACAATATATACCTCGTTTTTGTTTTTAGTGTGCATCCAAGTAAAAGAGAATGACTCTCTGTCACAAATAGTGAAATTAAAGTAAAAATTAAAGTGAAAAACTGTGTCAAAAAAAGCTTTTTTTATGCTTTTTTTATTTTTTATTTGGCAGATGCAGTGATGACCTACTTCCCGGCAGCAACAGAGTTGTACTTGAGAAATGCAGTTGGGAAGCAATTTATACAAAAAATAAATAAATAAATAAATAAAAAACCCCAACAATTAATAATTTCCTTTGAGTTGACTGTTGGTTGTTTTATTTGTTAAAATAAGTAAACTACCAAAATGATTTTTTTTTTTTTTACGTTGTCATTTATCCGCAATGTTGTAATGTTAAGTGTGATAACATGCTCTTGATTTGTATTATTTATTTCTTTTAAATATCTTAAGGTATTTCATCAGACTCCTCCTGCATAAATGAGAGAGAGAGAGAGAGAGAGAAATTAATAAACAACTAATCAATATCAAGTACATTTTTTAAACCCATTTTTATGATTCCGTTCTGTTCAGTTAAATACTGCTGATTCAGCAGAGAGGTAAGTATATGCTAGTCATTCGAAGATTGAAGAATTTGAAGATTTTATTAACTAGAAGAAATTTTACTGTTAAAAGATTAGTTCGCTTTCTAAATAAAAAAAAAAATCCTGATAATTACTCACCCCCATGTCATCCAAGAAGTTCATGTCTTTCTTTCCTCAGTCAAAAAGAAATTAAGGTTTTTGAGGGAAACATTCCAGGATTTTTCTCCATATAATGGACTTCAATGGTGGCCAAAGGGTAGAAGGTCCAAACTGCACTTTCAATGCAGCTTCAAAGGTCTCTACACAATTCCAGCTGAGGAATAAGGGTCTTATCTAGTGAAACCATCATTTTCTAAAAAACAAAAATTAAAATATATATACTTTTTTAACCACACCTTGTCTTGCACTAGCTCGACCTAACATATTGTGTAATCACGCACATGTGACGTAGGCGGAAGTTCTGACCCAGCTGATCCAATTTTACAGCTGGTGAAGAAATACTCTCTAGAAGGCTGGCCGACCGAAAGCAGAGTTGAAGCCATGGTGCAGCCATACTTACAATTTGCTGGGGAGTTAATGGTAGAAAATGGACTGCTGTTAAAAGGCTGTCGACTGGTCATTCCGAAAAACAACTGCTGCGTGTGTTGTAACCCATCTCAAAAGTATGTTTGCTCGTCATGGAATTCCTACCGAAGTGAAGTCAGATAATGGCCCGCAGTTCAGTGCGGAATACTTCTGGAAATTCGCTAAGGAGTGGGGTTTCTCTCACACAACGTCCAGTCCCACATATCCCCAAGCCAATGGGGAAGCTGAAAGAGCAGTAATGACTGTGAAGGATTTCACAGCAGTAGCAGCAGATCCATACCTTGCTCTTATGGACTATCGGGAAACACCATTATCCGATGGATACTGTCCTGCAGAACTGCGGATGGGCAGAAAGCTTCACACTACAGTCCCAGTCTTACCATCTGTGTTGAACCCAGGCTGGTTGGACTTGAATCATCTGAAAGAAGAAGAAAAGGTTAGGAGAGAGAAACAAGGGAAACAATTTAATAAAAGACACAGAGCACATGATTTACCACAGCTACATCCAGGAGAGTCTGTGTGGATCAGTGACACTAGAGAAAAGGGGACTGTGATTATGTCAGCAGGGACTCCCAGATCTTACCTTGTGGATTCTCCTAAAGGTATTCTTCGTCTCCTAGTACCCACACCGGTGGCATTACCACAAGGAATCTCAGGGTGTACACTGGCACCTGAACTGGAAAACACAGCTTCTGTACCAGGACCAGATGTTCCCTGTTCAGATAACGTTCCAGGACTACTCAACACTCCTAAGAAAAGATATCCTTCTAGGGAAAGGAAACCCCCAAAGTAGCTGAAGGACTTTGTACATAGTTAGCAGGTGCTATTGGGAAAACTGAGTGATTTGCAAGAATAAACCCCCGCACTCAGTAGAAGGGATGGGTAGTTTACCCCACCATTCTTAGTTAAAAGGAAAGAAAAACTGTGTTTGGTAACACTTTCTATGAAGCCCCTATTTATAATACATTATAATGGTATTTCTAAGGCATTATAATGAATGCATAATGCATTATAAAAAAAAAACAAAACAAAAAAAAAAAAAAACTTATAATATATCATCTCATGAATAATCATAACAACAATACATTATAATAGTTGAGTATTTGAGGTTATAACTTTTAAGATTATAATTATTTATAACACACAATGGACAGCATATAAAATCTACCTAATTTATAATGGACTATATCATATTACATTTATTTTTTACATTATATTACGTTTTATTTTGATGGTCCCTCTAGTCTACTGACAATAAGCAATTTTCCAACTACATGTCAACTAACACTCCTTAGAGCAGTGGTTCCCAACCACGTTCCTGGAGGCCCCCAACACTGCATGTTTTCCATGTCTCCTTAATCAAACACACCTGATTCAGAGGATCGGCTCATTAGTAGAGACTCCAAGACCTGAAATGTGTGTGTCAGAAAAAGGAGATGCAAAATGTGCAGTGTTGGGGGCCTCCAGGAACGTGGTCGTGAACCACTGCCTTAGAGTATTAGTAGACTTAGGTTAAGGTTAGGCTAGGTAGCAGGTTCACGTACTTGCAAAGTTACTTATAATCAATTTGTCTTTTGGGAAACCATCAAAATACAGTGTTAGCATATATTTAGGATACTACTAATAATAATAACTGCTAGCTGACATGCAGTACCATCAAAATAATCAAACTGATAATACAATTGTTTTGTACAAATGTAATGTGCATGGAAAGTTTGTGGAAAAAAAGGGGAAAAAATTAAGACTGTACATGTTGCATATCTAAAATGCTTAAAATGGTATAAGTAGTTGTTATATCGTATAAAAGAGAAAGAAAAAAAAAGGAGATAACAGCTTTGTGTTATTATAGAAAACTCCAAAAGTATTTTATGGTTACATCCTGCAATCTACATATATATGTTTTCTCAGAAAAGGGGGATGTAGTGATATGGTTAACTACTGCCCCCTAGTAGGGGAGTGAGAAGTTGAGACAATAAAAGTTGCATGTTGTTCCGTTCGTCTCACCTGGCATGTTTGAACACAAAACTCGCATAAATAGCCATCCTAACGCAACAAATTATATTTTAACACACACACACACACACACACACACACACATATATATATATATATTTTTTTTTTAAGAGAAAATAGTTCATCCAAATTCTAACATTTTACAATTTTACTGCTGTACTGTATATGTGATCAAATAAATGCAGCATTGGTGAACAGAAGATACTTATTAAAAACATTAAAAATCATGTTTCCAAACTTTTGACAAATACTGTATGAAAATCTGTAGAAAATCTTAAGTAAACTGATGCCATTGTTCTTTACAACAGCAAGAGAGGATACCTGTGCAGAAGGCAGTATAATCAGGAAGTAAATGAACACAACTTACCCTGCCAAATCACGTTGGTTCCTACAACCTGAAAGGGAAGAAAAGAAAATGTTTAATCCTCCATCAAAAACATTTAAAGTGAATTTCTTATACTTACAGCTGAGTTCATTACTATGTGGACCTGCCACAATATCATACCGGAATATCCAGTTACAATACAGTAAAAATGCAACGCTCAGTAATGGCGGCTTTAGTAATGGAATTCCCGCCTTCTAAATGAAAGAGTAAATGGAAGAGAAGCTGCTGCTAAGTTACAGGCTCCTGTTCTGGTAAACATGAGACATGAAACATTATACACTAACTGGACCAAACTAAAATGCACGTCTTTTAACGTTTTTTTGAGCGTATGAAATGCCTTTTCTAGCAGCTTCGCCTCAAATGACTCTTTCAAGTAAAGACCGTTCACTCGTTCGGTAATATTTTTGATTACTTAAAATTCATTGTCCTAGTGTTATTAATTACACTCTCAGGAAAAAAAAAAAAAAAAAAAGAGGAACAGAAGCTCCCTTCGGGCGACTATACGGTATTTAATTTTATTTGTTAGCACATTGATAGATGTACAACTGCTGCCATGTATGTCTAATTCATATTTCCCCCTTTAAAACGGCATAAAATTTCATAGCAGTATTCCTCCTCACACCGAATGTAACCGTGTTTACAGTATACCATGGCAAGTCTACAATTACTCCATAAAAAAGACTAAAAAGCTGACACATTTCTTTCAAAAGCCCTCTTAAAACACATTTAAAATACATATTTAACACTTACTTGGAGACTCATAATGATTATCATCAAAAAAGTTAAGAGCACAGATCCAACCTGCTGCAGATTCAGTCAGAGTTGATTCACCACGCGGGGGCTTCTTCTGTTTAGTTTCGGCACGTGTTTGCGTGAAGCTCGTTACCGCCATGTGCTGCTTTGAAATTTCGTCGAGTAAGATATTCTGTTAATCCTGATAAATTCAAAACTCATATTAGTGGCTGCACTAATGTTGAAACAATTAAAAAAAAATAAGTGGAGTAAAATGATACATTTAAGTGGTGCCTAATTCATCAACAAGTAGTTCAGGTTAATTAAAACAAATAAGTTTTATTAACTCAAAAACTAAAAAAAAAGTTACAGGAACTCAAAATATCTCAGTTAGCAGAACTTTAAGAAAAATACCTTTATTGTATAATCTATTTAAGTATTTTGAACATAGGACAATGAAATTTAAAAATAAATAAATAAATGTTGTGCTGCTGGTAGACCAACACCAGCAGACGTCACGACACCCCAAATCATCACTGACTTCAGAAACTTCACACTGGACTTCAAGCAGCTTGGATTCTGTGCCTCTCCAGACTCTGGGATCATGATGTCAACATGAAATTCAAAATTTACTTTTATCTGAAAAGAGGACTTTGGACCACTGAGCAACAGTCCAGTTCATTTTCTTATTAGCCCAGGTAAGATGCTTCTGATGTTGTTTCTGTTTCAGAAGTGGCTTGGCAGCCCTTTTCTTGAAGACGTCTGAGCGTGGTGACTCTTGATACACTGACTCCAGCTTCAATCTGTGAAGCTCTCCCAAGTTTTTAAATCAACTTTGATTGACAGTTTTCTCAAGCTTGCTGTCATCCCTGTTGCTTGTGCACCTTTTTCTGCCCAATTTTTTCCTTCCAGTCAACTTTGCATTTAATATGCTTTCATACAGCACTCTGTAAACAGCCACCCCATTCAAATAATAAGAGATCCCTGGAATTTGTACTGTAGGGATGGACATTTAATGAAATTCAAATGTAAATATTCTCATATTTTGAGATACTGGATACTGGTCTTTTTTGTCAACGATTGTGTTAAAATGTGAAATAAAATAAACATACTCAACTGCTGGAAAGGTGTCACTGATCTTTGAAAAGGTTTTCCCTAAACGTTGACATGGTCAGAAATATTAATGTTGTTTCAACATTACCTTGGAACATCAGATGGTATTATTATTTTTTGACACTGTTGACATTTTAGTTGTATTTTCAGTGTTTCAAGAAAAGTGGTTTAGAACGAACATTAAATTTACATTGATTGAAGAATATTACCAATATTCTTTTAAAGTTAGCTCTTGTTAACTTTTTGTCAAAATAACTGTCATCTAGCTTAACTTCTGACCCCTCCATAATGGTCACATCTGACCTGGTGTCATCTGCTCTTATGGGGATAAGTCAAGTCAAGTCAAGTCACCTTTATTTATATACCGCCTTTAACAATACAGAATTGTGACAAGGCGGCTGTACAGTATTAGATAGGAAACAGTACATCAACAATGCCAAAGGCAACAGTAAACACTCACATTTTAGGTAAAGGTAGTTAATCAAAAACAATAAAATAAAATGCAATATTGTGTTGAGAGAAAGTGTCCCCAACTAAGCAAGCCAGAGGCGACAGCGGCAAGGAACCAAAACTCCATCGGTGACAAATGGAGAAAAAAACCTTGGGAGAAACCAGGCTCAGTCGGGGGGCCAGTTCTCCTCTGGCCAAAGGTCCCGTGGTCTTGTGCCGACAGCCGTCTAGGTGACGAGGTCTTCACTGTGGATCCGTCTCTGGGGCTCATCTAGTTGATGTGGACTCCGATGACATTCAGGGCTGTAGAGGTCGTCACTAGGTGCTGATCCACCATCTGGGCTGGGTTCGGACTGGATCCGGGGGACTGCAGTGACCATCTGATCTGGATACGGACTGGATCTGGTGGTTAATGTGACCTCGGGATAAGAGAGAAACAGACTAATATTAGCGTAGATGCCATTCTTCTGACGATGCACTGAGTACATCGGGTGTTATGGGAAGTGTTCCCGGTTCCGGTTGACCTAATTAATGCAGCCTAACAATCCTTTAACGGATTTGAATTATAAGAATATGTTGATGTGTTATGTGTAAGCAAGGTTAAAGAGATGGGTCTTTAATCTAGATTTAAACTGACAGAGTGTGTCTGCGTCCCGAACATTGTAGGGTAGATTGTTCCAGAGTTTGGGCGCTAGATAAGAAAATGATCTCCCGCCCGCGGTTGATTTTGATATTCTCGGTATTATCAAATTGCCAGAGTTTTGAGAACGCAGCGGACGTGAGGGACTATAATGTGATAGGAGCTCGCTCAGGTACTGAGGAGCTAAACCATTAAGGGCTTTGTAAGTAATTAGCAAGATTTTAAAATCTATACGATGTTTAATAGGGAGCCAGTGCAGTGTTGACAGAACCGGGCTAATATGATCATACTTTTTGGTTCTAGTAAGAACTCTAGCTGCTGCATTTTGGACCAGCTGGAGTTTGTTTATTAAGCGAGCAGAACAACCACCCAATAAAGCATTACAATAATCTAACCGTGAGGTCATAAATGCATGAATTAATGTTTCAGCATTTGACATTGATAGCATAGGTCGTAGTTTAGATATATTTTTGAGATGGAAAAATGCAGTTTTGCAAATACTAGAGATGTGGTTTTCAAAGGAAAGATTACCATCAAATAGCACACCTAGGTTCCTAACTGATGACGAAGAATTGACAGAGCAGCCATCCAGTATTAGACAGTGTTGTAGGTTATTACACGCTGAGGTTTTAGGCCCAATAATTAACACCTCTGTTTTTTCAGAATTTAGCAGTAAGAAATTACTTGTCATCCAATTTTTTAACTCAACTACACAATCCATTAGTTTTTCAAATTGGTACGTTTCGCCGGGCCGCGAAGAAATATAGAGCTGGGTATCATCAGCGTAGCAGTGAAAGCTAACACCATATTTCCTGATGATATCACCCAGGGGTAACATGTAAAGCGTAAAGAGTAATGGCCCTAGTACTGAGCCTTGCGGTACTCCATACTGCACTTGTGATCGATATGATACCTTTTCATTTACTACCACGAATTGATGGCGGTCAGATAGGTACGATTTGAACCATGCCAATGCACTACAACTAATGCCAACATAATTCTCAAGTCTATTCAAGAGAATGTTGTGGTCAACAGTATCAAACGCAGCACTAAGATCCAGTAGCACTAACAGAGAGATACAACCACGATCAGATGACAAGAGTAGATCATTTGTAACTCTAATAAGAGCAGTCTCAGTACTATGGTATGGTCTAAAACCTGACTGAAAATCCTCACAGATATCATATTTCTGTAGGAAGGAAGATAATTGTGAGGATACAACCTTTTCTAATATCTTTGATAGAAATGGGAGATTCGAGATAGGTCTGTAATTAGTCAATTCGTTGGGGTCAAGTTGTGGTTTTTTAATTAGAGGCTTAATAGCAGCCAGTTTGAAGGTTTTGGGGACATATCCTAATGACAGTGATGAATTAATAATATTTAGCAGAGGATCTATGAGATCTGGAAGCAAGTCTTTTAGTAGCCTAGATGGAATAGGGTCTAGCATACAAGTTGTTGGTTTAGATGATTTAACAAGTTTATACAATTCTTCCTGACCTATAGTAGAGAATGAGTGGAATTGTTCCCCAGGAAATCTATAGCGCACTATCTGATGCGACACTGTAATTGACGGCTGCATGGTGACAATTTTGTCTCTAATTGTATCGATCTTAGAAGTAAAGTAGTTCATGAAGTCATTACTGCTATGCTGATGGGCACAGTCAGTGCCTGTTGGTTCTTTATTTATTTATTTATTTTTTTTTTAACTACTACAGCAAAATGTTAGATCACACCAGATAATTAAGATCCAGCACCGGACGCCAGATCCTGTCAGAAAATATCTGTTCTGTCTGGTAACAGAACTACTAGTTCTGATTTTGATTAACAGTCTTCTATCATCCAAGAAGTTGACTGAGAAAAGAGAAGCAAGAAACAGAATAATGATAGAATAAGAATAAGAGGCAGAGTTTATTGAATTTCCATAAACATTCCCTCTAATTTCCTATTCATGAACACAGACATCCCTTGAAACCACACAGCCATAAGGCTAAACAAGAAAGGAAAAATAATAATAATAAAACACAAATGACTAATCAATTAATAAATCAATGAAATGAGTACCTAAATGATGTAAACAAGAACAAATAAAAACAAATGACTCAAAATTATTATAAATGAATTGATGATTAAACAGAAAAATAAAATGAACATTTGAGGATCCTCAGATCCTTTAACCTCAAAGATTTTTTAAAAAATGCCAGTCGTTTTGAGGTAATGTGAAAGTGTGACTGTTTTTCCTGTAGCTCTATCAATTTGCAGATCTAAATCAATTTCCTGTAGTTATATCAAACACACTCTCAAAAAAAGCTATAAGCTGTTACTGGGGTGGTGACCTTTCAGAAGATACTAATATGTACACTTTAAGTACTAAAATGCTCCATTTTGGGGTAAAAATGGTCTGATCTTTCACATACCGTCCCAATTAGAGCTTCTGTTCCTCTTTTTTTTTTTTTTTTCCTGAGAGTGTAATTAATACCACTAAGACAATGAATTTTGAGTAATCAAAAATATTACTTGATAAGCCACATAACAATTAAAAAAAAGTCTTAAAAGCAAAAATAAGAATGTGGGTTAAATGTATTTCTTCAAGAACACTTTTTCAATATTTCTAGCCTCTGTGCAAAGACTAACAGTGAGTTTATTTAAAGCTTCTGATGAAATCGTTCATTTTTTGTATCATTTGCAAATCTAAAATATGAGTGATATGCATGCAATATAACTTTGCAACAGCTTCAACTTCTGCATTCAACTCCTGCTTCACATTCATTCATAACAAAGATAACCAGTGCTGGGGAAAGGTACTTGTAAGTATAAAGTAATGTATTACAACATTGTGTTACTCCTGAAAAACAAAAACAAAACAAAACATATTGTGTTACTTTTTCCTCATCTGGTAATTTGGGGGTGCTTGTTTGTTTTTTAACATTTAATTTAGTCTACACCTACAGTAACATCATGTTCACACAGAGCACACAACGCATCTGCACTTACTCCTGATTTCTCTCAACATGGCAACACGAGAGCAGTAAGTCAATACATGGGAAAACAGAAACTACCATTTCTTATTTGAAAAAGTAAATCAGATATTTTAATGTAAATTAAAAAGTAACACATTACTTCAGAAGTTACTTTTTTTTAAAAAAAGTAATCGGATTACATAACTCACATTACTTGTGATGCTTTACCCCCAACACTGAAGACAACTGAAGTCAATGTATGTTTGTTTACAAAGGCAACTTGTGACCGTAAGAACTGAAGCCTCTCTATGCGATCAGTGTGGAGGAGTATTCAGGTGACTGTGGAGAGCAGGTTGATGGAGACTGCTCTTTTAGGCCTGTAAGGACTGCTCTTCTGAACTTCTGTCCGGCACAGGCGTAGATGATGGGATTGAGGCAGCAGTGGCTTAATGCGATCGCTTCCACACACTGCATGGCCGGACTCAGATCAGTTTCGCTGGAAAGCGTGAAGCCCTCCGTCTGCAGGAACTTGAAGAACATGACGACGTTGTACGGAGTCCAGAAGAAGAAATAAACGGCCAGCACATCCATGATGAGTCTGATGACACCATGCTTTTCTTCTGATTTAATGCTGATGATCCGACAAAGGCAAAAGCTCACAATAATCAGAGGGAGAATCAAGCTCAGGACGTTCAGGTACATGAATGTCCAGCCTGAACTTTCAGGAAATTCAGATCCGCAAGTTGTGCTGCTCATCTCATTTTTCACTTTGGCAAAAACAATGTTAGGGAGGGACGCAAACAGGCTGAGCATCCACACAAATAGGACCAGAGCCGTTTTTGCAGGCCATTTTCTGGAACAGATAGTGTGTTTGTAGACGACGATGACGTAGCGTTCCAGAGTCATGAGCACCATGAAGAAGACGCTGCCGTAGAGACCCATCATGACGAGACCGCTTACGGCGTGACACGCGAACGTGCCAAAAACCCACTCCTGCGCAGCACTGTGAGCCCAGAAAGGCGAGCGACGCCACAAAGAGCAGGTCACACAGGGCCAGGTTGAGGAAACACACATCTGTCAGACTGGATCTTTGACGGTTTCTGATCAGGACCCACAGGACCAGAGCGTTTCCGATCAAACCCACAATGAAAACCGTGCTGTACAGGATGGGCAAGAAAACCCCAATGAAGGCCTTGATGTTGCTATCATTGCATGGTGTTTCATAATTGTCGACGTGGTCATAGTAATCGCTGTAGTCTGATGTTGTAGCTTAGAGGACACACAAACAACACAATGTTAGCTCATATAGGATAATATAGGCCTATTTATCATATAATGTATTACAGTGTGCAAATCCATGCAAGTGGAAACTATATACACAAATAATGAGAATTTGTCTTTTTTTATATGGATAAATGAGTGAGTGAGGAATCTGAAGGAGTTTCAAAAATGGTTTTGTTACATGATTCAGTGACTCACTAATAAATACTGAACATTTCATTACTGCGTTTGCATTTTTGAACCAATCTCTTGAGTTGTAGGTACCATGAAAGGCAAATACACGTTATTTTGTAAACAGTTAATAAGCACTTAATAAAAAGTGTGTGTAACTTGAGTCATCCCCAACAAAGTCATTGTCTTTAATACAGATGTCGGATCAATAATGGAGGAAAAAAAATAAAAAATAAATAATAATAAGACACCGATGTATTTTCCATGACTATCTAAATAAAAAAAGTCAGAGTTATAATAGTTATAATATGACCGCGTGGTGAAGGAACCCAACTCATATTTAAACACATATTTAGATATGGATCACATTCAGCTTCACCTTGTTCTCCGTTTTAGACACTTTAAATGCATTTAAATATTCCTTCATTTCTCAGCTTCCAGTAGATTTCATTTGAACCTTTATTCTTTAAGTTCAGTATAATATTTGGGCTGGTGATGGGTGTTGTAAGATTTACTCCACACATGTACATAAAGTGAATTAGATGTGAAACGTGCACCTGATTGTTTCTTTGTCCTCTGCAAATGTGTCTGTCGCTCCAGTGCTTCAATCGCTGCTGTTTATGATCCTCCATGAGCTCAAAACATGACATGTAAAACCACGGCAGCATTAGGACATTTCAATAAGAAAACCAACTGTTCCCTGTATGCGAGTTCATTACGTTTATGATGGTCCAGGCAAAAGTTTGCAGAGCTCATATAATCAAATTGGATTTTTTCCTGGAACCTTTTCACCTATTATACCAAGTTAAGTACAATCAGCTTAAAAAAACAAAGAAAGGACACAATCTGTTGGAAATGTGTTACTCTTTATCACGACCTGACATACATGTAAAATAAAATGTTCCACACTGGTTACTTTTCTTTTCTTTTAGGAAATTAAAAAAAATATTTCTCTTCACTCGACAGCCCACGAAAACCTATGCAAGATCTGCACATACATGCGGGATCCAGAAACACACAAATGCGCACAACAAATCCACGGAAGAATGCACAAATACACAAATGTGTCTGTAAGTGAATGCACAAAAAAATTCTGGATCCTAGAGATGTCTGCCTCGAGAAAGTATATCATTTAGTTGAAACAGCTTCGATGCCAGATAGAGCTAAACATCAAACAAAGGCAGATAGAAACCCCATTTAAACTGTCTGCGAAAAACAGTGTGATTTATGAAGACAATTAACGAAAAAACTGCATTTGTACATGTGGAAAATGTAATTTCTAATTTAAACAGTTATTAATAATTCATGTGTACCTTTCGGTTCTTCCTCGCGGAATCCCGTTTGAAATCCCTCGATCTAAAGACGACAAGAAAAGTAAATCATCGTAATTTAGTGAAGCACAAGCTGCATGCTTTGGCTCCGCTCCGCTGCTCACGCGCCTCAGTGTGGCGCACGAGCATTCTATTATAGAACGCGGCCATTGTGGCGTCACGTGAGCCCCGCTGGAGTGATGACGTCACTCGGGGAGTCTATATAAGGCCCCCGCGGCGAGTCATTCGTCTTTCTGCTTCTCGTATGTAGACATATCACATTCACTATTGATCAACTTTTTTCTTATCAAGGAGTTCATACAGCGAGATCTCATGGCAGGGCAAAGTAGTTCTGAGCTCCCCTGGAGGGAGGAACTTTATAACCTGTTGGAGTGTCCTCCAATAGAGAAACCCGGACCCAAGCGGGTCACGTGGGCAGACGTGACCATCAGAAAGCCCATAGAACCCGTACCCACCCCTGGACGGCTCAAGACTTGCAGGAAGAACGCTAAGACAGACTACGATTATAAAGTTGAGCATTACTCGGAGCAACACCTTCGGAGCAAATCCAGGCCGCTTCCCTCGCCCTGGAGAGACGAAGTCAGGAACAGGTGGAAAACGCATGTTGATGCCAAAGCGGCTCCTGAGAGGGGAATGCTGTCACGTCTGAGAGACATGCCAACCACGACTTACAAAAGCACGCTGAACGCCGTCTTGAAGCTCACTGAAAACAAATGGGAAGAGCTGGTCGAGACCGGCACGTTTCTGGTGGAACCCGTCAAGCCTCACGAGCCCGGGCGTGTGGGGTGGGTCGATACGCCCATGATCCAGAGACATTACAAGAATACGGTTGAAAGAAACCTCCAGGAGATATTCCAAACGACCATAAAAGAAGCGAATCAGCTGAGGGGAACGGCTCTTATTAAGCCTGGAAATTCGCTCTTGAAAAGGTGTGGGATCTGGCTGAAGGACAAAGTCCTGGGCCGTCCCACACCCAAGAAGAGCTGCCTAAAACGACCCAAACCAGAAAGCGCATCTACAGGTGATGAGACCGCTCCCTCACGGAAAACCACCGAGCTCAGATACGTCACCTCCCGTCAAATACAGATACCTGCGAGAGCCGAGCTAGACACGGAGATCAGAACGGTCATGTTCGTCTCCGGATGTGAGATTGACTTGATCTGAGTTCTCACCGGCTCGGTAAACAAAAAAAACAACAAAAAAAAAAACAAAAACAAAAACAAAAAAAATCTATAGATAACTAAGGGCAGATGTAAAAAAAAAAAAAAAAAAAAAAAAAAAAAAAGCCCATTTAAAAAATGTGCTAGAAATGGGTTCAGATACGAGAGAGAGAGAGAAAAAAGAAAAAAAAGCCCATTTAAAAATGTGCAAGAAATGGGTGTAGAAAAAAAAAAAAAGTGTAAATTGGGAAAAAAGCCCCTTTAAAAATGTGCACAGAATGGGGGCAAATTGGGGAAAAAAGCCCCTTTAAAAATGTGCACGAAATGGGGCAAATTGGGGAAAAAAAGCCCCTTTAAAAATGTGCACGAAATGGGGCAAATTGGGGAAAAAAAGCCCCTTTAAAAATGTGCACAGAATGGGGGCAAATTGGGCAAAAAAAGCCCCTTTAAAAATGTGCACGAAATGGGGCAAATTGGGGAAAAAAAGCCCCTTTAAAAATGTGCACGAAATGGGGCAAATTGGGGAAAAAAAGCCCCTTTAAAAATGTGCACGAAATGGGGCAAATTGGGGAAAAAAAGCCCCTTTAAAAATGTGCACAGAATGGGGGCAAATTGGGGAAAAAAAGCCCCTTTAAAAATGTGCACAGAATGGGGGCAAATTGGGGAAAAAAGCCCCTTTAAAAATGTGCACGAATGGGGCAAATTGGGGAAAAAAAGCCCCTTTAAAAATGTGCACGAAATGGGGCAAATTGGGGAAAAAAAGCCCCTTTAAAAATGTGCACAGAAATGGGGGCAAATTGGGGAAAAAAAGCCCCTTTAAAAATGTGCACAGAATGGGGGCAAATTGGGGAAAAAAAGCCCCTTTAAAAATGTGCACAGAATGGGGGCAAATTGGGGAAAAAAAAGCCCCTTTAAAAATGTGCACAGAAATGGGGGCAAATTGGGGAAAAAAAGCCCCTTTAAAAATGTGCACGAAATGGGGCAAATTGGGGAAAAAAAGCCCCTTTAAAAATGTGCACAGAATGGGGGCAAATTGGGGAAAAAAGCCCCTTTAAAAATGTGCACGAAATGGGGGCAAATTGGGGAAAAAAAGCCCCTTTAAAAATGTGCACAGAATGGGGGCAAATTGGGGAAAAAAAGCCCCTTTAAAAATGTGCACAGAATGGGGGCAAATTGGGGAAAAAAGCCCCTTTAAAAATGTGCACGAAATGGGGCAAATTGGGGAAAAAAAGCCCCTTTAAAAATGTGCACAGAATGGGGGCAAATTGGGGAAAAAAAGCCCCTTTAAAAATGTGCACAGAATGGGGGCAAATTGGGGAAAAAAAGCCCCTTTAAAAATGTGCACAGAATGGGGGCAAATTGGAGAAAAAAAGCCCCTTTAAAAATGTGCACAGAATGGGGGCAAATTCGGGTAAAAAGTGCCTTTAAAAAAGTGCATGAAAAGGGGGCAAATTGGGGAAAAAAAGCCCCTTTAAAAATGTGCACAGAATGGGGGCAAATTCGGGTAAAAAGTGCCTTTAAAAAAGTGCATGAAAAGGGGGCAAATTGGGAAAAAAAAGCCCCTTTAAAAATGTGCACAAAATGGGGGCAAATTGGGAAAAAATGGGGGCATTTAAAAAAAAAAACATGCATTATTTAAATTAATTAAAAAAAAACAAATCAAAAATGTTTCTGTTTTTTTTTTTTTTGCCCCTAAGAGCTGGTTTTCCAAAGAGTGAAAGTCAAGTGATTAGTCAAACACATTTAAATAAACACACTACTCTATAAACTGTATTCGATTTAAATGTTTAAAGTGTGTGCAAGGTCTTCCTCAAATCAAGCAGAAAAAACAAAAAGGAAGTGAGAATTGTAGGCTTTTGAGTCATTTGGATGAAAAGTCAAAATCCTTCTTGTTTTTTTTTTTTTTTTTCTTTATGTGTGAAAATGTGGGATTTAATCATTGAAATGCAAAGTTTAAGTTGATAATTCCTACACTGTGAAGGCTTGTTTTAATGACAGTATAGGATTTGGAGGCTCTCATGCTTGATGCTAATTTGCTTGTACATTTAATTACACCGTTTTGCTGTTTGGATGTTCTACATGTTTCTAAATGATAAACACCTGGACGCTGCAAGCTTGGATTTGGATCTTTAATATTCTTGATGGTGTTTCAGTTCACACACACACAAACTCAGCGTTTGTAAATCAGGTCAGTTTTATTGCTGAAATCATGGCGTCTCTCTGCAACACGCTGACAGCTGTGCCACACGACGCTTCAGGACGGTTCGTCTCTCACTCATATAAACCCATGCAGTTTCTAAAAGTTCTCAAAAATCACACTATTGTTAAAAAGATGATTTGGTTCCTTGAAAGGTTCAGTTTTTCCACACAGGTTGAGCTCAGTGACGCTGATGTTTGTTTTTGTGCCGGCGTGACAACGTCAGATGCCATACTGTTCAAGCTGCCTGAAGATCGACAACAGGAAACCAATCAAAACTACTCCTCTTCCTGCAGGACTCCCAGAACCAGTCACCATTTGGGACCAGTCCTGTTGAAAATGAAGTGAAATGCTCTTACTGGATTCTTCCCTCTGCTGAATGTTGTTTGATCGTCACATCATGCTGGAAAAACATCTTGCTACCTGAGCTACGCGAGTGGTTCGTTAAAACTCATTTTGACGTTGGGACTGGCTTCAGTTTCTGAAAGCTATTACTGATAATTCAGCCGAATCTCAAATCTTACTCCCAATGGTGAAAAAAAACAAAAAAACAATTGTGCATATTGTTAAAGTGCATGCAGAATGTGATTGTAGCTTCATCCACTGGATGTTTGAGCATTAAAATAAGAATCGTTTTGAAAAGATTGATTTGCAGTCTCTATTACATTAGTGGAGTTTTTACCCTTTGGAGTCCCTCTCTGTGCCGTCTGACTGAACGTTCAACTGAAAGACAAACTTATTCAATCATTTACATTAAAGGAAACCAACATCCTTCCATTAGGACCTATGTAAGAAGAGTGCAGACGTTCAAGCATTCAAATGTCTACAATTTTTCTGGTGGTTCCCACTGGAATCGAACCTGTGAGGCCGGCGTTGCAAGCAGCACGCTGCACTGATGGGCTACAGTCTATGAGCGCAAGTGCAAAAAATGGAGAGAGCTTCACGTAGAACGACCGATGATTTGCGATTCTAATAAACACAGTGCGAGGGGATGTTAAAATGTCAAAAATGAATCGTATAAATGAAAAATAACATGCAAAAGTAAAAGTAACAACATGAATAAAACATGACAAAGACCTTCAGGACATTTGCTGGCAGGCAAAATAAGAATGCAAATGATGTGAAGTTACTCTAGAAAAATGGTATAAAAATAACTTAAAACAACCATCATCCGCTCACATGTGGGCAGAACACAGTGACATGAAACAGACATGAAATGAGAATAATGGAGTAGGAAATGACTCTCTCAGGCCCCGCAGACTCACGCGATGAATAAGACGCTTCACATAAACATCACGCAGGTCTGAATGACTCGAGATACTCTAGAACTGACAGTTCGCTGTAGATGCCGATGGTGAACGAAACCCTTCCTACCGTCCCTACGAATGACCGTCAGCATGAAGCAGCAGCGGTGAATCCTGTAAACGTGCGAGTTGTAAACCGTCACGTGGACCCTGGTAAAAGCGTCCACGTTTCACGAACGGATCCCGCTGCGTGCGGATGCGGTCAGTGCGATAGTACCGCGCTGGCAGGTAGTGCTTGAAAGTGCTGGACGTGCCGCTCGCAGCCTGAGAATCCGCTGATCTGAGGATGATGGAGTGACGTGATGGATGAGGGATCGGTGACGTCTGATCGCAGTCTCGCCCCGCGGCCGCCGCTCTGCGAAAGGATCTCAGACGTCTGGGAGCGTCCAGCTCATGACGTGACCATCAGGCCATCCGCGGTGCTCCTCTACGGCCGGTGAAACCTGACAGACACAACATCAAATCAGAAGATGAGCTGAGAGTCAGTGATGGTAGATTACTTGGAAATTGTAGGCGTAACTGATTACAAATGACACGCTGTAGTTTGTAACATATTCTGTTGGATTATACATATTAGGCACTGTTTTATGATTACTTTAGAGTTTAGATAAACATCATGAAGTGTACTAGACATATAAAATACACCAGGGTTTCCCAGACCAGTGATTGAGATGAAAAACAAATAACCAATGAACTCATTTTAAAATGAAAACAGTCTAAATAAATCACTTCAACAGTAAAAACAGA
This sequence comes from Cirrhinus mrigala, assembly GCA_036247105.1. NCBI lineage: Eukaryota > Metazoa > Chordata > Actinopteri > Cypriniformes > Cyprinidae > Cirrhinus > Cirrhinus mrigala. The sequence continues at coordinate 893,058 of CM070008.1, read as the reverse complement.
AATATTTTGTTTATCTGCATGTCTTTGAGACATTTACCTGAAATTAGAGAACTGTAAGCATGCAAATGTCTTTAAATTAATAATAATTAAAAAAAAAAGACTTGAAATCCTAAAATGCTGTTTCTCATTTTTCTGGGTGTAATTACAGTGATGTTATTTTAACCTCTTTTCTCCAATATAATTACCCCGGTGAGTAAAGCTAATCATCCAGCACACTCTCGACCTGGACGCCTAAGCAGTACTATATTAAAATAATCTGAGCACATCAAAATATGTAAGATTTGTAATCTTAATATGTATGATTATGGGGTACCCATTTCTTCAGCACCAAATAAAAATGACTTCAACACAATTTGAGATTTGTTCACAGATATTAAAAATGAATAAACAATTAACGCTACTCGATTTAAAGTTGGAAAAGTCAGTACATTCATTTCTTACCGCTGAAGTGTACAGTTTGCACAGCGGGACGTTCTTCTTTTGATCCATAAACAAAAGCTTCTCGATTAACAGCATGTTCAGTTAGGCGTGTCAGTTTGATCCGAAATCATATTAACTCTCATAACTATATAAATTTCAAGTAATCATTCAATAAAGAGATCGATAAACAAACGAGCCAGCAAAACGAAATGACCGTTAACTTTTAAATCCCGCGAGAGCGTGGCTCTCTGTAGACGAGAGACTGGGAGAAGCACGCAGGAAATGAAGATGAAACAAACCCACTAATTTATAATTCCCTATCAAGTTCGGTCTCTCGACACTGCGTTAGCATACGCTTGGGGTTATCCCCCTCCTCGATCCCTGATTGCATCGCGCCGGTAAACTTTACCGGCCAATGACGCTCGAGCGCTCGACCTAGGGGCGGAGCCACCCACTATATATATGTCGGGCTGAGCGTCATTAACTCAGAATCTTTCTCCTTCACGAAGCAAGCATCTAAGACTTCTACCGCCGTTAACTCTTCTCGCCGTTGACAACGCCCTAAGAGGACGCCGTTTGCCTCAAGTTCCCCTTTGGTGATCCGGCAAGAAGACGAAGAGATGTCGATTAAGGAGTGCTGTGAATGCGAGGGCCCTGTTGAGCTCCCTGATGCACACGACGCGTGTGTCTTCTGTCTGGGCCGAGCCCACGCAGAGGCCGCGCCGGATGGGCCTGACTGTCCTTTCTGTGAAGAAATTACAGTCAAAACCCTCCGGGCCAGGGTTTCTGTAATCCTGAACTGCGCGCCGGCCAATCCATTGCCTCCGCCCCCCGTTGCCGTCGAGCCACGGGAGGGAAGGCAGCAGAGGCCCCTCTGATGAATGCATGTCGACTCAGTTCCTGCATGCTCATCACTCGAAAGAGCCACCTGTTTCAATCACGAAGGCCAGCCTCCACCCCTCGGATGATGCGCGGGATCTGGGCTCGTTTGGTGCTGCAGAGGACGACCTGGATGACGACGACGACGCCATGTCGATTGCTGCTTCTGGTTCAGGTGACTGTTCCGCCTGCCTGGAGTCGGAGGCTTCCCACAGTGAGGTGCGTGAGCCCCGGCCCCGATTGACGAGGAGCTGGTGAAGATCCTGTCTAAAGCTGTACAGGATTTGGGTCTTGATTGGTCGCCCCCTGAGCAACCAACCAAAAGCCGGTTGGACATGCGGTATCTGCAGTCAGGCCGGCAGGTTGCCGTCCCCCAGAGACCTGCTCCCTTTTTTCCTGAGGTGCATGAGGAGATCTCGCGGTCTTGGCGCTCCCCCTATTCGGCCCGAGCCCAAGCCGCGGGATCACGTGTGCTCTCCTCTGTCAACGGTGCCGACCGCTGGGGTTATACTAAGCCGCCGCCCGTCGAAGAAGCGGTTGCAGCACATCTTTGTCCATCCGCACGTGGGTGGAAATCTGCGCCATCATTTCCATCGAAGCCGTGCCGCACCACGAGCCACATCGCGGATAAGGCTGACATGGCAGCCGGTCAAGCAGCATCCGCGATCCACACTATGGCTGTTCTGCAGGCTTTCCAAGCCAAAATGCTGCAGACTCAGGACGAGGACTCTGCCACCTTCAAAAAGCTGCGCTCGGCCCAGGGAATCGGCTGCTGTATGGGCAGTCTCGTCACGTTGCAGAGGCATCTTTGACTGACATTGACTGACATGAGGGAGTTGGAGAAGGCTCAGCTGTTAGACGCACCCATTTCCCCGCTCAGCCTGTTCGGTGATGTTGTGGGCTCGTTTTCTGAGAAGTTTCTGGAGGTCCAGAAACAGTCAAAGGCGATGAGCCATTTCCTACCGAAGAGAGATCGGTCCGCTGCACCCCCACAACGTTCCAGATCCTCTTCTTTGCAGTGTTCAAAAAGGCACGAAAGACCGCCGCCTACTCCTTCCTCGGGAGCGAGGGTGGACCCGGAGCCAGCCATGAGGCCAAAAGAAGAAGAAGATGGGACCACGCCCTTCCAGCGTGGTACAAGATCCACAGCAGCGTTCCTGACAGCGGTGGTCTGAGGGGCAAGCGGTCGCCCGGAGAGACGGACAATGAGCCGCTTCGCAAGAGAGTTCATCTTGCTGCGTTTCACCTGCCTGTTCCCTTGCATGTTGTGGGCAACAGCGGGAAATGTTTGTTTCCAATAAAGTTTGCACTAAAACAAAAAAAAAACACTGTTCAGCAAAAGAGCTCTTTCCCCCCTCACGATGGTTCCCAGTCGCGCGTTATAAGCGGAGTCCCGTTCTCAGACGGCGCTCTGCAGGGCGCAAGCCCCGGACATTCTCTCAGTCTGAGCACGAGTGTCTCCCTGGCTCATGCCAGTGGCCCAGTCAGTGCAGAAGTCTTCAACGATGCCCCTCAGGTAGTGAACGTTTCCCTGTCATCAGATGACGAGCCGTCTCGGACGAATCACAGGGCGCTTCAACCCCTCTCTCACTATTTGGACGCGTGGCGCGCGCTTCCAGGTGTGTCAGAATGGGTGCTGAACACAGTCTCGAGCGGGTATACGCTTCAGTTTGCATGGAGACCACCCAGCTTCAGCGGCGTGATGTCAGATGTGCAGGAAAGAGATGCACCGGTTTTGCGGGCAGAAATTCATTCTCTCCTTGCAAAACAGGCATTCGAAGTTGTTCCCCCAGAGAATACGGAGTGTGGCCTTTACAGTCGCTACTTCCTAGTCCCCAAAAAGGACGGGGGTTTGCGCCCTATTCTGGATTTGAAACCGCTGAATCGCGTGCTGGCGAAGCGCGAGTTCAAAATGATAACAGTAAAGCAGATCCTCGCGCACATTCAGCCCAGGGACTGATTTAACTCAGTGGACCTAAAGGACGCATATTTTCACATCCAAATAGCCCCTCGTCACAGGCGCTTTCTGAGATTTGTGCTCGGGGGCAGAGCTTATCAGTTCAAAGTTCTCCCGTGTTGCTTGGCTTTGGCTCCATGGACTTTTTACGAAGTGTATCAATGCAGCACTTTCCCCTCTCAGACACAGTGGAATTCGCATCCTGAATTATCTGGACGACTGGCTTGTTATAGCCCAGTCACGGGATACACTGGAAAACCACAAATGGCAGCTTCTAGATCATCTGAAGCGTCTAGGGCTGACGATCAATGTGCAGAAGAGCAAGCTTCGCCCTATGACGAATATCGCATTCTTAGGAATGGATCTGGACTCACGATCGATGAGAGCGCGTCTCTCTCAAAAAAGCGAATGCAATCTTTGATCAGCTCTCTCACCTGGTTCAAACCGGGGAGAGTGGTGGTTCTGAAATGCTTTCAGAGACTGTTAGGGCATATGGCAGCAGCGGCTGTGGTGTGTCAGCTCGGGCTTCTGCATATGAGACCGCTTCAGCTATAGCTAAAATCCCGGGTGGCAAGCAACGCGTGGAAGAACGGTCATTTGCGTGTCTTGGTGACTCGCGAATGCATGCAGACGCTGGCCCCCTGGTTCAACATGAGGATGTTTGAGCAGGGAGTCTCGATGGGCAGAGTGGTCAGCAGGAAAATCATTACTACGGATGCCTCCTTGACGGGCTGGGGAGCCCCTTGCGACGGCAGACCGGCTTATGGCACGTGGACGAGCGCGCAAGCGAAGTGGCATATAAACTGCCTAGAGCTGAAGGCAGTATTTTTAGCTTTGCAGGGCTTTCTTCCACTGATAAAGGATCGACACGTCCTGGTTCGGACAGACAACACGACGGTGGTATCCTACATCAACGTGGTTTCCGGAGTTGGTAGAGCTCCTAACGGCTCCCCCGTGGCCGATTCCATTACGGATGTGTCCATCATTCTATCATTTTTGCAGGACTGCTTGGATGCTGGGCGCACGCCATCTACTCTAAAAGTGTATGTGGCTGATATTTCAGCTTTCCACGATCGGTGATCGTTCGATCGGTAGGCATCATCTGGTGACAAGCTTTTTAAGGGGAACGCGGAGGTTGCGTCCGTTTCGCCTTAATATGGTACCAGTTTGGGATCTGTCCGTAGTGCTTAGCGCACTTGCCGAGCCACCCTTTGAGCTGCTGCTTTCGGCAGAATTGAAGGTGCTCTCATTCAAGACGGCACTCTTGCTTGCTTTGGCATGTGGCAAGAGGGTGGGTGACTTACATGCACCGTCTATGAACACTGCGTGTATGGAGTTCGGTAAGGATGACTGTATGGTTAGACTGCAGCCTAAGCGGTGATATGTGCCTAAAGTGCTTTCTACATCGTTTAAAGCGCAGGTCATCATGCTTCAGGCGTTTGCTCCTCAGGATTTGGAGCCAGCAGCGCACCCACTGTGCCCAGTCCTTGCCCTGCGGGTTTATCTGGAGAGGACTAGTCACTTCAGACAGGCAGAACAGCTGTTTATATGTTTCGGTGGCCGTACCAAAGGACTGCCAGTGTCTAAACAATGGCTGTCTCATTGGATTGTGGAAGCGATCGCGTTGGCGTGTACTTCTAGGAATGAGGTCTGTCCGTGGGGAGTGCACGCCCACTCAATGAGAAAAATGGCTTCGTCGTGGCCTTGGGCAAAAGGTATGTTGGTTCAGGATATTTGTCTGGCAGCAGGATGGTCTTCACAAGACACTTTTGCCAGATTTTACAACCTGGAGATTCCGTCATTTGCACCGCTCGTTCTATCTGCACAGTGATGTATCTGCAGCTTAGTAATTGGCCGTTGCCCGCACCTGGCCTATAATTGATAACTGTAGTCAGTGCTCTATAAATGTGTTCGAGCTGTTTTTGAGTGGTATAAAACTGTAGATGTACGTGGCTCCAGCAGCGCTACGGCCAGTCCATGTGTAGTGTTATGCTGTATTACTGTGCTTAGACCCACTCGGCTAGAGCTGGAGGGCGTCGTTCTTCCCTGAGTGCTCTATGAAGCAGTTAACATGCTCGGCTCTATGGGCTCTCTTCTCACCATGTATGGGTTTACAACACAGCGGGATTGTACGCGTTCCCCAAGCGTATGCTAACGCAGTGTCAAGAGACCGAACTTGATAGGGAACGTCTCCGGCTACGTATGTAACCTCGGTTCCCTGAAAGGAGGGAATAAAACACTGCACGCGCTGCTGTTTTGTAATCATCAGAGTCTTGTACCTGTTCGAACAGTCGAAAGATTCTGAGTTAATGACACTCAGCCCGACCTATATATAGTGGGTGGCTCCGCCCCTAGGTCGAGCGCTCGAGCGTCATTGGCCGGTAAAGTTTGACGCGTAGTAACTGGTTGTTTTAAGTCTCACCCGATGTGGCCTCACAATATGGCGGCGCCCTATTGTTTATGTCCCAGAATGCACTGCGCAGTGACGTCGGTTGCCAAGATCTATTCTGACTCAAGACAGTTAGGGTGTGTCGAAAAACTCCAATCGCATTTTCTCCCTCAACTTCAAAAATCATTTCAAAATCATCCTACATCGCTGCAGAAGTTCCAACCCAGTCTTTGCAAACTGAACATGCAAAGAAGATCCTTAACAAAAAAAATAAAACGGCGATGTAGGATGATTTACATGAGATGGGAGTTTTTCAACATACCCTAACTGTCAGAGTAAGACAAGCGTTTGACATTAAAACGTATATAAATTGTATTATTTTTATTATCTATCGTTTCGCTAGATAAGACCCTTCTTCCTCAGCTGGGATCGTTTACAACCCCTGAGAATAACCATGAGTGCACGTTCTGTTATTTTAAGGTTATTGAAAAAAATAACCACCCTGTAATATTCTGGAAATGCTATTTTATGTTTAAAAAAAAAACCAAACAAAAAAAACACTACCTTTAGGGAAGCATTCTGTGTTTGCTGGGTAATCACCATATATAACATTTGATTATAATCATTTTAAAATGTAATATCATCTACAGATACTTAATTTATAGAATCCACACATCACAGCAGTGGGATTGTATTCCTAATGTATTACAAATACTGATGAAGAACATCACTTTCTGTACAGACATTTCAGGAGCTTTTTTTGTCATCACCTTGTCATTTTATGATTTTGTATATAAAACTAAAACCACCACTAGGTGGCGGCAAGTCACTGAATGAGCTAATGAGTGAGTCAATGAATCATTTGAGACCCTAGACCACAAAACCAGTCATGAGGGTCAGTTTTTTGAAATTGAGATTCATACATCATCTGAAAGCTGGATAAATAAGCTTTCCATTGATGTATGGTTTGTTAGGATAGGACAATATTTGGAATATGAGGAATCTGAGGGTGCAAAAAAACAAAAAACAAACAACAACAAAAAAAAAAAACTAAATATTGAGAAAATTGCCTTTAAAGTTGTACAGTGTATTTTTGGCTATTGTTACAAATATACCTGTACTACTTAAGACTGCTTTTGTGGTCCAGGGTCACATTTCATTTGTTCAAAAGGATTGAATCATTCAGGAATGAAGCAAGCAAACTGTATATTGCTGAACTAGATTAAAACAGACAATAATGGGTAAATAAATAATAACTAAATAAATAAATATCAATAAAAAAAAACAGGGACCAGAAGTTCTGTTACCAATTTTGTTTTCAGCAGAATAAAGAAACTTCATGGACATTGATGAACGAATTGTCATTTTTGGATGAACTATCCCTTTAATATCAAGTTATTGATTTTATACAACAGTTTAATATGCAGGTGCTGGTGTTGATGTGCTTCACCTGGTCAGATGGCGGCTGGACTCGTGCACCTCCATCTCATTGCTCTTGAAATCATTCAGCTCTTTCCTGATGGCAGCCTGCAGCGACACACACACACACACACACACACACACACGAGTTCAGGTCACTCTAGTTGCCTGAAGAGGCTCACAAACACTGTTTCTGCACACTTTAGTCCTGTTTAAATCCTCTCATCTCAGCTGTCCCTTCATTTATATAACAGGGATTCATTGCGTAACACAAGCTCAGTTTTCATCTGCACGTGTTGCTGAATGTGCTGAATGATCGCACCTGACAGTTGAGTTACCTGCTACTCGCGCACCTTATTCAGTCCATTTTTATATTTTTAATCATTTGTGTTGTGTCAATATGTTGCATTCAACCTTGTCACTGGATTATTTTTTCCTACACCAGAACAGTGCTTAACATATAACAGTCAGGGAGTGTTTTTTTTAATGAACTTGAATAATAACACAAACAGAACAGAATAAATCATATAGATGTTTAACTTATGTTTTTGTGAAGTGAAGCAACTTTAGATGTTAAGCAGCTGAAGCTTTGTTCTGTAGGACCTCTGTGTTTGTGTTTGTGTTTGCCAAATGTGCTTTGCCTTGCTTCTTCCATGAAAAGTACTGATGCTACAAAAACTATTTCAAATACTGTTTAGGCATCAACTGAAAACATCAGAGACTAAATGACAGTTTTTCCAACTGACTGAGTTGTTGATGTCAGTGCATCACTAATGCAAATCACTGTCTAAGCGCTTCAGATGTGACGTGTCTCACAGTACTGGACCGACCACATCTCAGAGACCGACACTCATCTGACCGTCCTTCACACTCGCCTTGTCAGCCGCCGTGAGTCTCGTCCAGGGTTTGTCGGTGCGTCTGTCGTAGTCCTGAGCGTCCGCCACCTCCACGTAATCGCTGAAGCGGATGAGGATCTTGGCTCGCCGCAGATCCTCCACCGTGGGCCTCTGACTCAGCTGAAACACCAGCACACACACTCAGCACATATCAACACACACACACACACACACACTCTCTCAAAGTCATACACACTCACACTCCTACCTTGCGTGAGAGTCGGCGTCTGATCTCTCTCTTCTCCTCCATCTGCTCCTGCTCATTACGAGCTGCGGGACAAGAGCAGATCAGAGGTCAGAGGTGTTGACTTCACATCAACAGATTCAACACATACGGTGGTGTAAAAGGCTAAATCAAGATCATCTTTGAGGATCAGACTGCATTATGGGAAGTGGGCTTTGGTGTGTGAGTGTCTCTCTGGGTTCTGGACTCACGTTTGAGGATGTTCCTCTGCTCCAGCTCTTCAGCCGTGGGTCTCTGGCTCAGTCTCCTGTTCAACACACAAACATTTACAGTATTTACAAAGCATACATTCATGACCTACACTCCTCTGTTGTCTTTCCAACCTGTTTGCTTTCAAACCACACGAGAGACGCGGCTGTGTGAGCGATCCAACGCCTTATTTATATTTAGTTGCTAAACCAAATGAACCATTCTAGCGGTTTAAGACACTACAGGTAATGGTAATGTTTTTAAACTATTAAACATCACCATACTGTCACAGACGTCTGGATTCTCATGTATAAATAAGGGATTATTCCAGAACAGAAATCGGAACATTAGTTCATTTGGGTTTGATTTTGTTGCCATAGTAGAGTTGAAGGTTCTTCCAGAGGGGATTCTGGAGTTCTCTTTTTATTACTCCATAAATCAGAAAATACACATTTTTTAGGACTAAAGGTCCTTGCACACTGAGTCCGATGCGTATTACATTACCGACACGTTTCCCGGCCAACGCACTTCCTTTGGGGCAGCTGTGGCCTAATGGTTAGGGAGTCGGGCCAGTAACCGAAAGGTTGCGGGTTCGAGTCCCAGGTCCGGCAAGGATTGAAGGTGGGGGGAGTGAATAACCAGCACTCTCTCCGCCCTCAATACCACGACTGAGGTGAGTCCCTTGAGCAAGGCACCGATCCCCCAACTGCTCAGCAATAGCAATATGGCTGCCCACTGCTCCGGGGGTGTGTGTGTGTGTGTGTGTGTGTGTTTGTTCACTACTCACTACTGTGTGTGTGCACTTAGGTGGGTTAAATGCAGAGAACAAATTCCGAGTATGGGACACCATACTTGGCCACATGTCACGTCCTTTCCTATTAATTCATCGGTTTAAAAAAAAATTCACAAAACAATACAAAATGGAATCTTCAAGATTCCAAGATCTTTCAGTGAGGATGATTTTGTTGTCCATACATATTGGGTCCATCCAATTATAAGATATTGAGAGGAAGGACAGAATACTTTTTGTGCAAACCTCCTTATTAACGAGCTGCGCGATTATCCCGGGCAATTCAAAGTTTACTTCAGAATGTCAGTAAATTTTGATGCTTTGCTATCATTACTGGATACCACATATTATAAAGACGACCACTAATTTCTGTGAACTCAGTGTACAAGGACCTTTACAGTGCTTTGTGCTGCGAGATGAAGTGGATGAACTTGTCAGGCGCAATTCTGCATTTTGCCGTTTCGGAGGCAGTGTGTAAACAGGGTTTCTGCAGGTTTTATGAGGGTAAATGTAAGACTTTTTAAAGACTTTTTTTAAGACCAAATAAAGAAAATTTAAGGGAGAAAATTAGAAGGGAAAACAATACAGCAATATATTCTCCAAGTATAGTTCGAGTTTTACTTTCACATTCAAATTAGCAGCAATTTAGCATCTCGCAATCGTTTGTTTTTAGTTCATTTGAGTTTTCCCTCTTTTCCTCGCTTTTCTTCAGTAGAAGTGCCGTGTACATTTTACTTTGACTTTCAAATTAGCGACAATTCGGAATCAAGCAATTGTTTTTTAGTTTGTTTGAGGTTTCCCTCTTTTCTTCACTTTCCTTCGGTTTTAAGTAGCTTGTAAAAGCATTGTGTGCCTTTTACTTTTTAAATTAGCGGCATTAACTTAAACTTTTATTAACAAAGTGAAAATCAATAAACACTGTGTAACCAAATAAGTAAGAAATGTAGAACATTTATTATCAAAATGAATAAGAAAGCTTGGAAACACAGCATACAGCTTGATATAATATATATTAAAAAAAAAAAATACACAGTTTAAATAAATAAAAATCAGCAAACAAACATTGTGGAACCAAATAAATATTAAACTTTCACTATCAACTTCAAATCAAATCAAAGTCAAAAGACTTTTCAAAATCCAAAATATTTTTTGCATTTCGTTTTGAAACTCTTCTGCCATTGGTCTCGTCTTTCTCACCTTTCTCTTCTCGTCAGTCAGCTCGATCCGATCTGTGATGCGACTGTCGTTCAGCACACTGCATTGAGCAGCCGCATTTAGATTTAATTGTATTATCTGTTCTCTAACTGAACTAAATGATTTTTATTACTATAAAAAAAAAAATCAAAACGACAAATTCTTCTTCGGGTGACTGACAGATGAAGCAGCACATACTGCCATATACCGCATATTGTTTAATGAATATTGAGTGACCTAAAACATGTAGGACAGAAATGACGCTTTCGCTTCACTTTAAAATTAAACACGAGGAGACAATCCCTCACAAAAATTAATGCCATGACTTGCTGCTCTGATTTAAGACCTTTTCAAGGCCTTAATTCATGGAAAAGTGATTTAAGACTTTTTAAGACTTTAAGATCCGTGGAAACCCTGGTAAACATGATTGACACAACGTGAGGTCGGATTTATTTTTTAATGTGCGGAAATTTCGGACTCAGTGTGCACTGACCTTCAGATGTTATATAAATCAGTGTAAATGAAATATAAACAAACCTTCAGAATATAGAGCGGAATAAAAGTTTATATAAGGAATGTCAAGTTTGGCATTTGTAAGAGAAAAATAACTCTTTAAAGACTTGGATTGGAACTGAAATCTACTCATCCAAATAGATAAGAGCAACAAAGTAAACTCTTAAAAGTGTATTTAGGATGTTTTCTTTCCTCTAGTCTGAAAGGAGATGTTATATGGAAGCAAAACAGATCAAAATCTCCAAATGTGAGACAGATGAGCGTCACATTACTGCTGCAAACATCTGGCTCTTCAGATAACTGCTGTGTTTGTGTGACACAAATGACAATTAGTGATTATGTAACCAAAGGTGGTTTCATTCACACCGTCTCTACGGCAGTATTTGACTCGTCTCACGCTCAGATGTGTGTATGTGTGTGTGTACCTTGTGAGTTTGGTGCCGATGAGCTGTCTGGACTGCAGTCGCTCCTCGTCCGTCTGTACGGGTAAGATGTTTTTCTCCTGCAGTTCTCTCTGAGACGGCCTGTTACTCAGCTTCACCGCCAGAGAGTCCTTCCTCAAGATCTTCAGCGCCAGCGTGTCTACACACACACACACACACACACACACACACACACACACACACACACACACACAATACCTTATTACAAAATGAGAGCTAGGACAAATCAGTGAATCTGCTGTAACCCATCATTACTAACCAGCAAACACAAACTGCTTTAGTTTCAAGACTAACTTGTGAAGAGCGTATCGTCGTCATCGTCATCTTCATCTTCATCCTCCTCCTCGTCCTCCTCGTGGTCTTCATCCTTGTACATGCTGGGCAGGTCCTCGTAGTCAGATTCGTTAGGGATGTTCTCTTTATCGTCGTCACAGTCGATCACCACGGCCGGGAGAGGAGCGCTGTACTGACTCACGTGAACCGCAGAGCTGCTGGAACACAACAAACTAGCGGTCATGTGACAGCAGAGACGTCTGGGACAAACACTTGATAGAACAATCTGTGACACACTTCACACATACACTAAACACAACACTTCAAACCTGATGAAGGGCAGCGAATTAATCAGGGTTTTAAACAAATCGGTTGAGTGAATAATTCAATGACTCACTCATACAGTCGCTTGTCGCCAACTACTGGTGTATGTGTGTAACTGCAAAGAGTCTGCAATGTAAAATCAACCAATGAGACTCCAGCACCTGAACTATTACAATCTAATATGAGTTACCCAGGCTCAGTGGATAATACATATGCTTCTACAAAACTCTAAACATCTGCAAAACATACTTACACTTACAAATCACTACAGTTTCCAAATTTTGTCAGTCACAACTCATTGAGATTAGCCTATTACAAAGCAGTTAGAATGACCAGAAAACACCTCAGTGTGAGTTTGTGTTTAACAGTATATTTATATTATATGATATAGCTACTGCTTTTAATGAATATTGGCACAGCATTCAAATGCGAGTTCAATAAGTTAATATTAGGTAACTTGCATTTTTAACACAGTATTCTCTGTTTTGCTCAGTTTTGCCAAGGAAATAAGTTCCAAACAATACCAAGTATGTGTGAGCAACACAAACCTGTGTTCGGTACTGAACAAATCTGTGTGCTGGAATGAACCATTTCAGTGAAGACAATCACTTGCTTCATTCCTGTATCAGTTGAATGACTGACTGAATGACTCGCTCATTGAAACAGTGACTTGCTGCCACCTACTTACAATTTTATTTATGCAACTGTAACTGAAGTGTAAACGCATTCATGCCACCTCTGACCTGCATTAAACAGTCAGTGTAAATGCATGAAAATGCCGCCTCAGATGCAGCTTCTGTCCCACATGGAATTTTGTTTACAGATTTGATTTGATTGGAAACAGCCTACGACACTGAAATATGCTGTTCAGTCAGTATCACACAGGCCTGAGGAACATGAGAGTTCTTGTAGAGTGTGGGAGCTTGCTGGCTGTAATGTGTCTGCAGTACTGGGTCAGGCTTTATCTAACGCATCCGCAGCGGTTGGCAGTCAGTCAGTCAGTGCTGGTTAACTGGGCCACGAGTCTGTGGTGGGTCAGTGAGCGCAGCGGCGTAACCGCATTCAGAGATCCCTGTCAGCTCCAGGAACATTCAGGCACACTGCTGCCCAATGACTGACGATCCTGATCTTTGATCTTTTAAAATATAAGAGCTTGTTGTACTATAAAATTATAGGCTATTGCAAGTTTCGCTGCAAAAAGAGCATTTGTTGAAAAGAAGCAGCCAAGACGTCGCCATACTATGGTAGATATTCACATCTGAGCACCTCCATCACATCGACACCTACTCCACTTCATGACCGTACAGCACCATCACCATCAGACCAGGCCTACAAATAATGATTATGTTAATAAATGATTCAGTTGTTCATTATCTGTTGATTACTTTCTTTCCACGTTTTCACAGATATACAGTAGGGGGCGCTGTTACAGACCCTCTGAAAGAGTACAGCATATCTGGATCCAAAAACAAATGAAGATGATGATCTGGTTTGTTTATGATCTGTTGTTTACGCACATGTAAACTAAACAGGACATAAACCAAAAGTACCTAACATTACTAAATGAAATGTCAGGTACCTGATGCTTTGGGGGTGTTGATGGACTCATTCTACTCCATCAAGAGTTTCTAAGCTTTTTGTTTGAAGTGTTTTTTTTTTTTTTTTTTAACTTACCCATTATCCAGAGCTGACTAAAAAGAATGAATAAAACAAATGACCTTTTGTTCACCCTTAGAGTTATAAGGTAATAATTTTATAGATTTATATTTTATAATTAAATCATTTTAATCCATTATTGAAAAGTTATTTTACAACCTGCCTAATGAGGAACACACACTCATCTGCATGAAAGCATATGGGTAGCAATATTCATTTTGAAATGCAATACGCAAAATGCCAATGTATTTCTGTATTGAAATGTCCATTTCCCCATACATATGTGCAACGTTTAGTGTAAAACAAAAATTCAATCATATAATTTACATTTACCATTTCCTACACTAATTTTTGTATGCATATTAAAATCATACTTTAATGCTTTATAATCTGCTAAATTAAAATGTAAATGTATTAATCAAATTGATTAGATACGTTTAACACGTCCAATCAAAAACTGTCGCAAAATGATCATTTAAATGCTATTTGTCAATGCTACTTATGGGTAGGACACTTGGGATTGCATTTTTATAGAGATCGAATTGTGGCATAATTCCAAATAAATAGATTACGATCCACAAATAAATGTAAAGAGAATAACAAAAAATTAAACATATTGACAAATAAATAGAATGAAATCCACAAATAAATCATAGGCCTGGTTTCACAGACTAAGCCAGGATTAGGCCATAGTTCAATTAAGATATTTAAGTAATTTAATAAGTGTGCTTAGAAAAAAAAAAAAAAAATGACTGGTGTGCATCTTGAGACAAAGGCACTGATATATTTTTAGATCAGTCAGTGCAAGTTTCTTTCAGTTAAAACAGCTCAGTCTTAGATTTTAGTCTAGGACTAGGCTTAAGCCTTGTCTGTGAAACAAGGGGTTCGAGTTTCACAAACATGAATTAAATTCACAAATTAATAAAATGAGATGTGCAAATAAAAAACATTTACAAACATATACATGTATGAATATATACATTCATTTGTGAATGGCTTCCTGTGTATTTGTGTAGACCGCACTGCAAATTTTAATGATTTCTGTTTGCTTTGGATGATGTACAAATGCACGGGATGCGATTCGCAAATGAAGTTGTGTTTGTAACAAAAAATATATTTGCGAATTTGCAATTTTCCATATGCTCACATATATCTGAACATAGTGATTATATTACATTTACATCCATTGCAGTTACTTGTGTTATATGTAGAAAAACCTACATTTGATGTCTAAAATTAGAACGATGGCGCTTTATTCTATCGCTCTCCATCTGTTTGATGTTCATGCAGTCATTCAGTGAATCTGTGAAGTTTTTGGAGTCTCACTAGCTATCGGGACTAGTCTGTGTGCAAAAATGGAAATAATAGTGTGACTTTCTAACAATTATAGATAAGGATACAACTGTGAAATGCAAGTTACACGCTGAGAAAAACATCTCAAATGCTTTGATGACAAGCTGCATTAAACTATCTGCTTCATGAGTTTGTTTGAAGTGCTTCCTATAAAGCATTCTCATGTTTAGGCTACTCTATGTCATCTGCAGTGGTGTAATGTAATGTAACGAAGTTATAATACTTTGTTACAGCACTTAAATATTTTTTGGGAGTATCTGTACTTTACTTGAGTACTTTTATATTTCAGCCAACTTTTACTTTTACTCCACTACATTTCCTAATTAAAATGTATACTTTTACTCCGACACATTTCCCTGGAGCATATTCGTTACTTACTACAAAATCGTCAGAAGTCAGACGAACACGGACTGCAGGAAAGCAGGTTTGACGAATCAGTGGTCTGCCGTTTGCCATTAGACTTCTAAAAACACCTTTGCTCATGTGCAAACAAGTGCGCGCCCAATCACGGATGATTCATTTTCCACTTAAGTTGAGTCTGGGGTGGGCAAAATACAGTACGTCTTCTGCCATAATATGGTAAGTGTTGTTGTAATGACGTACGATCTGACATTATCAAGTAGGCCATATCACCAAAGCGCACACAGAGAGCACACACACCTTCATTTATTAGTCTATTAAAACTCAAAATTCCAGGCTTTCTAAATTGTAGACGGCAAAAATGCTTCTGTATGCTTTTTATATTTATATAGTGTTTAATATTAACTTAGTCTATATCACACAAAGAGTACTGCTTTTCTGCAGATATCAGCATGATACCACATTTAATAATCATTTTGTACAAGTTTAGTATAGCAATAAGTGACTTGCATTTTAGACACTATTGGTTGCTCAATCTTGCCAATAAAATGGTTTCAAACAGATCACAGCACTGTTTTGCATCTCTGAGCAATGGATGGTGTTTACTTAGTGAATGACCCTGCTAAAAAAAAAAAAACAACAGCTAAGGTTGGCTGGTCTTAGCTGCTCATAGCTGGTCAGCAGGCTGGTTTAAGAGGGGTTTTGGCCACTTCCAGGCTGGGAGACCAGCTAAAACCAACTACTACCAGCTTAAACCAGCCAACCAGCCTAGGTTTGTTTTAGCTGTTTTTTTTTTTTTTGCAGCAGCAGCAGGGGAATCAGCTTTTTGACTGAATCGGTTGATAGAAATGATTCAGTGATTCACTCACTAACACAGTCAAATGCTTTGTTCCAGAATGAATCAGTCGTTTGAATGAATCAGTTGAATCTCAATGACTCACTCATTAACAGTCACTTTCTACCACCTACTTCGACTATTCCTTTTATGTCTTAAATTATTTCAAATATCAGTATTCAATGTTTTGTTAAAGACATTAGCCCCTTTTTAAGCATCTGTAACTGCAGTTTAAATGCATCCAGGTCCCCTCTGAGATACATTAAACTGTGTAAATGCATCTAAATGCTATTTCAGATGCATATTCCAGAAATGTTTTCTTATGTTGGAATGAAAGACACTTAAAGGAACACTCCACTTTTTTTTGAAATAGGCTCATTTTCCAACTCCCCTGGAGTTATACAGATGTGTTTTACCGTCTTTGAATCCATTCAGCCGATCGCCGGGTCTGGCGGTAGCACTTTTAGCATAGCTTAGCATAAATCATTGAATCTGATTAGACCATTAGCATCTCACTATAAAATAACTAAAAAGTTTCGATATTTTTCCTATTTAAAACTTGACTCTTCTGTAGTTGCATCGTGTACTAAGACTGGCGGAAAATGAAAAGTTGTGATTTTATAGGCCGATATGGCTAGGAACTATACTCTCATTCCAGCGCAATAATCAAGGAATTTTGCTGCCGTACCATGGATGCAGCAGGTAAAACACATCTGTATAACTCTAGGGGAGTTGGAAAATGAACCCATTTTCAAAAAAAGCGGAGTGTTCCTTTAAGTACCGGATGAAGTGCTTCCTATTCTTACCCAAAATACAAAATGGAAGAAAGAGTTAAAACTGAACACAATCTTGCTACCCAAATGGTGTATGAACATTTTATACGCATTTATTTTCTTCTTTTCCATTTTGCATTTACTTGTACTTTTACTTTCAATACTTAAGTACATTTAAGATTTAAAAAATACTTTGTATTTAAAGTAGAAGTCCACTTCCAGAACAACAATTTACAGATAATGTATTCACCCCCTTGTCATCCAAGATGTTCATGTCTTTCTGTCTTCAGTCATAAAGAAATTCTGGTTTTTGAGGAAAACATTTCAGGATTTTTCCTCAAAGGGCTCTAAACGATCCAAGCCGAGGAAGAAGGGTCTTATCTAGCGAAACGATTAGTAATTCCTTTCAAAAAAATACAAATTTGTATACTTTTAAAGCACAAAAGCTCATGTAGCACAGGCTCTCGGATACACGTCCACGGGTCGTTCTTGAACGATTTGTTCATTTTGAATGAATCTTTAATGTGACTCGTGAAGAACGAGTCATCTCGGGGAGCATCCTCGAGCATCCTCGTCATGTGCAACATCCTATTAGGTTCTGTACTGGAATTAGTTCACCCGTTTTGAGTCTTTGGGTTTTTCGAGTCGTTCGTTCATCTTATGGGGCTGTCACATGATGCTGATTTTGCTAAAATTAATAAAATGACTCAGAAAAAAAAAAAAAAAAAGATTAGTTCATTTTGCTAAACGAGAGTCGGTAAAATGATCCGAGCTTGCCATCACTACTATGAATCACGTCTTCATCGTCTGTGTGCTCCAGCTCAAAAAGGTAGAGTATGGTGAAAAACTCCATCTTATTTTCTCCTACAACTTCAGATTCGTCCGACACGTTGTACCTTTTTGTTCGTAAACAGCGTTTGACTTACTTGCACTTTCTTAGTCTTTGCGCGTTCGCTTTGTAAACACTGGGTCTGTAGCTCCGCCTACATTCGGCCTGACCTTTCGACGTGATTCAATAGTACGTGTGTAGTGCATGCCACAGCCTGTGCTACACCAGCTTTTGTGCTTAAAAAGTATACAAATTTTTATTTTTCGAAAAAAAAAATGACAGATCGTTTCACTAGATAAGACTCTTCTTCCTCGGCTGGGATCATTTAGAGCCCTTTGAAGCCGCATTTAAACTACATTTTGGAAGTTCAAAATCGGGGCACAATTGGAGTCCATTATATGAAGAAAAATCCTGAAATGTTTTCCTCAAAAAACAGAATTTCTTTACGACTGAAGACAGAAAGACATGAACATCTTGGATGACAAGGGGGTGACTACATTATTTGTAAATTGTTGTTTTGGAAGTGGACTTCTCCTTTAAGTACAATAAATATCACATACTTTAAGACTTTTTAATCAAGTAATATTCTAAACAGGGACTTCAACTTCTACCAAAGTCATTTTCTGGTACTTTTACTTAAGTATGGCTTTCAGGTACTTTATACACCACTGGTCCTCTGCTATACATCATATGTGTTTTGTCCACAGAAGTGTGTTATTCTCTAAAGTGACGCGACCCATCGATGTTTCCAGGGCACAGCATGCAGATGGTTTGAAAGTCAAATCTGATGACGATTCTTTTCATGATGCATTATAATGGGTTTTACCGAATAGTTGTTTTAGCTCCGGATGACACGCACCTGTCCAGCCTCTGCATGGCGAGCGCCAGCGTCTTCTGCAGCTCGTCGATGATGCGGCTGGACGGGTGAACGGCGCCGTACTGCAGCTGCAGCGGGTGACCGTACTGCACGAGCGCCGGAGCCTTCTGACCGAACGAGAGCGGCACGGGAGACGACGAGTACAGCATGAGCTTCTTAGGAGGTAGAGGAGGAGACGGCTTTCCCTGCAGACACGACATCTTCAGCGGCTGACATGAGTCTGGACACAACACACACACACACACACACACACACACACACACACACACACACACACAGAGCACATCAGCATCTGTAAAAATACCCATGATCCTCTGAGCATCACCATCATGCTCATATGAAACACCTGCAGTCTATGGACAAGATTAGATACACTTTACAGTATTCATGTGTTTGGGTAAATCAGATGAAGCATCTTTACCATTAAATTAAAACCATAAACTATTTTTTTATTACTTGAAATAAAATCCAATGTTCTCAAAACTAATAAAAATTACAACAAGAACAAAAAAAATATCTCAAAGTGTTTAATGTTGTTAACAATCAGAGCTGCTGGGTGGATTCATGACTCGCTCTTCACTGATGGAAAAATGAAAAAAAAAAATATATAATAAAAGGCGCCTTGACATTGTGATTGGTCATTCATAAGAAAGGTCCGTCTCTCACCTGTGCTGTGATTGGTCAGTCTGGAGAAGGGTTTGGGCGGCAGGGCGGGAGGCTGCTTATGAATGAACTGAGGTTTGGCGGGCGTTTCCTGAAGGTCACCGGAGAAGGTGACGGTTTTCTTGGGAGGAAGCGTGAGCGACTTGAGCGTGTTGTCCTGAGCACATACTCCTCCGTCCAGAGACGCGCGGAAGTCAGCGGCAACTGAGAGAACAAAGCGTTCATCACCATTAGAAACATGAGGAACATCATCGCTCCCGTGAGACTCTAACGTCCTGCTAACTTCGAGAAGAAAGAGGACGAGCTGAGCTGGACGCAGCAGAACAAAGCACATTATTCAGCTCATGAAGCGCTTCGTTATCTGAGCTCAACTCATTAAAAACAGCCGTTAGCTAAAGCAGAGCTTTCATGCTATTTCATGGCTTTCATGTGCTTTAATTATCTCGCCAGAGTGAGCTAGAAACACACAATATATCCGGTGTCCTTCAGTAACCATCATGGTTTCTGCTTCTCTCCATTTAATAAGCATAATCGTCTGTGATGCTTTGCCCGCTGGTCATCTATCCTGAAAACATTTTAATTTGGCATTTGTGTTTGCATTGGTAACAAGCCTCCACTAGCTTTAATGGCTGTGGTTGCCAGATTTCAAGAGCTTAAATCCCTCAATCAGAGCTTTTCTCTTAAAACCATACATTTATTGCCCAGTGTTTACTTAATCTTCCCAACCTGGCAACCATTTGCACACACTTCCTCTGCATTATGGAAAAAGCTCTGATGAGCTGAAAACATGTATGTTTGAGTTTACTGCTGTGATTTAAAATACAGTATCTCAAAAAAGTGAGTACACCCCTCACATTTCACCAATGTTTTTGGTATATCTTAAGGAACAATACTACAGAAATGAAACTTGGATATATTTTAGAGTAGTCAATGTGCAGCTTGTATAGCAGTGTATATTTACTGTCCCCTAAAAATAACTCAACATACAGCCATTATTGTCAAAACAGCTGGCAACAAAAGTGAGTACACCTACGGCATTAGATGTACTCACTATGTCATTTAACCATACAAAGCCACATGTCCTATTCATCATGTTCATGTTTTTGTCTGCTTGACAGGACCATACAAAGTTGTGTATCTTGTATTAGAGCAGTTAAAATTTGGTGCTTTGAGTACAATTCTCTCATACTGACCACTGGATGTTCAACAAGGCCCCTCATGGCAAAGAACTCTCTGAAGATTTGAGAATTAGAGTTGTTGCTCTACACAAAGATGGCCTAGGCTATAAGAGGTTCAGTAACAACCTGAAACTGAGTTACTGTACTGTGGCCAGGGTCATACAGAGGTTTTCCAAGACGGGTTTCATTCGGAATAGGCCTCGCAAGGGTCGATCGACAAAATCGAGTGCTCGTTCTGTGCGTCAGGTGCAGAACCTGGCTTCAGAAAACAGATGCATGAGTGCTGCCAGCATTTCTTTACATGTTGCAGAAGTAGAAGTAGAAGTAGAAGTTTAGAGGCTGTGTCTCTCCTACAGTCAAGCATGGTGGTGGTAGCATCATGGTCTGGGGGTGCATGAGTGCTGCTGGTACTGGGGAGCTGCGGTTCATTGAGGGAAACATGGATTCCATTATGTACTGTACATTTCTGAAGCAGATCATGATGCCTTCCCTTCAGAAACTGGGCCTAACAGCAATTTCCAACATGATAATGACCCCAAACACACCACCAAGATGACAATTGCCTTGCTGAGGAAGGTGCAGGTGAAGGTGATCTGACCTGAACCCTACTGAGCACCTGTTGGGCATCCTCAAGCAGAAGGTGGAGAAGCACCATGCGTCTAACATCCAGCAGCTCCATGATGTCATTATAGAGGATTTGAAGAGGATCCCAGCAACAACCTGTGCAGCTCTGGTGAATTCCATGTCCAGAATGTAGGTGTACTCACTTTAGTTTTGACAATAATGGCTGTATGCTGAGTTATTTTTAGGGGACAGTAAATATACACTGCTATACAAGCTGCACATTGACTACTCTACAATATATTCAAGTTTCATTTCAATGGCATTGTCCCTTAAGAAGCTGTACTAAAATGATTGCTGAAATGTGAGGGGTGTAGTCACTTTTGTGAGATATTGTATATGCAAGGCTCATTCTCTTGTTATTTATGTTCTTTTTTTATGTTATATTTATGTTATGAAAACAACATCTATATTTTGGACATATAAACATACAAATAAACAAGGACTTTCCAGGTTTAATGCCCTCAAATTCAAGCACTTAATGTGTGGACACATTTTTAGTGAGAGCAAGGTTATACTGTGTTACTGTGTAAGATACATCGTTACAGTTTTCAAGTGTCAAACACAACTATGCAAAAAAAAACAAACAAAAAAAACAAACATTTTATTCAACATTCACGGCCTATTTTTGCAATGTTTCGCAGTGTGTGTAGTGTATGTGAAACATTGAGGTTCGTAGTAGTTTCGTGCACGCATGAATATCATGGTACAACACAAAGTACCTCACACAGGAAACACTTAACGTAATGCGTAAATGCGCATAACTAACGTAAATCAAACATGCTAATATGCATAGGCCATGAAGTGTTGGCAAAATAATACATTAGCAGACCAGAGTGAACAATATTGAATTTTTTCCAGAAAACTTCTTGCACAAAATAAATTCAAGCACTTTCAAGGATCTATATCTATGCATGTTTATTTTCAAAAACTTTCAAGGATTTTAGGGACACGTAGGAACCCTGTTTATAGGCCATTTCCTGAAATGCTGATTGTCATGAATCACAAAGGATCCATGCAGTCTCATGAATCCAGATTCACTGCTGATTCTCACGTATATACACCAGGAATGTGAGATCAATCCAGATCCTGCTTCTCCAGATAATGGTCTGGCAGCATAATGAGCACTGTGTGTCAATGACCCACACACACAGACACACACACACTCACTCACCGGTCCTCTGTCTGTCCTCCGCTGTCCGCTCACAGTCTGACGGCAGTCCGTTCTCCAGCCGGCCGTCCGGCGTCACAGCCGCCACTCTGGAGTCTGATCCAGAACAAACACATGCCAATCAACTGCATTTCTACAAGATTATAATGATTCCTGAGGTGCACTTATAAACTTAGTAGAATTTTCACACCAACAAAGAATTGTCATTTTAAATAAAAGGTATTTTTCTACCCTCTTTTTAACCTTTTCTCAAACACTCTGTTTAATATGGAAGCCTATTTCTGCAATTGGGTTTTACAAATTTAAAATTAGTCAGAATTACTCAGAGGTAACTCAGAATTCTGACTTTTTTGTGCAATTCCAAATTTACAGGTCACAGTTCACTCAGTTTTTTCCCCATGAATTCTGAGTTATATTTTGAAATTTTTTTTTTTTTTCTTTGAATTCTGAGTTTATATCTCACAGTTCTGTTTTTTTCTTTTTGTTTTGTTTTTCTGTTTGCTTGTTTTCCTGCCATGAAATATAAAAACAGAAGGGTAGGTGCAACTTCATATCTTGCAATTTTGACTTTATATCTCACAATGATGACTTATTTTCTCAGAAATGCAAGGTAAATAGCCGCAACTACCTGTGGCAGAAATAAGCATCCATGGTTTAATTGGGTGTGTCTCCGTTATTCATTGTAAACACCCACTGCTGTGATTGGCTGACATCTCTACATATTAAATGAGCATTACTTGTGGAAGTCTTTTGAAAATGTTCAGCTGCTGAGATGAACTAGCGGTGAAGAGTGTTGACTGTCGTGTCATATTCATTCTAGCTGATCACGGACGTGTCACGAATGCAATGATCTCACCACTGCAGCTCCATTTCTGCTCTCTCATGAGTGCTTTCATCATAGATTAGCAGGAAGTCCTTTTTTAGCAGCTTGGTTTCAATTAAAGCTGTTTTTGGACTACTGAGGACTACTACTTAAACCACTTAGGTGTCAAAAGATCAGGAAAATTAGATTACTCAGTTTGTTCTTAAAGAATAGTACCTTTCTAAACAATGACTCATTGTAGTCTAGTGATTATTTACTTCAAATGCATCTGCACATGACAGCTGAAGTGCTAATATTCAAAATATTTCTATTGTCATTTGTGGCATGTTAGGAATCAGTAAATACGACTATTTATAAACGTAATATAATATTCATTGTTTGCATTATTACATGCATTTATGCATTTCAAAGTGTCTGTGAATATGAGCCCTGCAAAACACCCTAATGTGATGCATTACAAACCTGAACTATGAGAAATAGTTAATAAATACGTGCCTTTGGAAATTTCAAAGTAGCCCATATTTTTCCTTGCACTAAAATTTTACATTAAAGAATTAGTAAATGATAGTAGCTCATAATTCATCTTCTAATGATTTTCTCCAAAGCTCCAGCTCAGAAGGCCTAATGTTTATCTGACTGCTTGTGTGACACGAGCACATTTTTGGACCGGATGTATTTGATTTATTTTAATGTCAGTTATGAGATTAAATGAGTCCTGCTGTCAGTTAAAGGGGTCATTGGATGCCCATTTTCCACAAGTTGATATGATTCTTTAGGGTCTTCATGAAAAGTCTATAATATACTTTGGTTAAAAATTCTCAATGGCTGTGTAAAACAACACTCTTTTTACCTTGTCAAAATCAGCAAAAATCATCTCATTCTAAGGGGTTGTTCCTTTAAATGCAAATGAGCTCTGCTCGCCCCGCCCCTCTCTTCTCTCTGCTGCTCTGAGAGATTGTTTACTTTCGCTGCATTTAGCTGCAAAACTTGCTGACTAGCACGTTATTAGGAAAGGCGACAGCAGAGACTCAAAAAAAACCTTTATACTCACTTCTGCTGTAGGTGAAGCTGGATCACGAATGATTCGTGTGAACATAGACGGATATATGTAGATCGGGAGGTGCATTCCCTTCACAAACAAACGTAATCCACTGCATCTTCAGCGACTCAGATGTCGGGAGTAAATGACGACCACTATGTTCATGATTACATCCAGCAACACAACACCTCAATCACTCAATCTGAGATATTCTTGTCTAACTTACTCTTGCTCCGGCATTGAAACATGGAGGTCGGACTGTTACAGCTGATCTGAGGTAAGACGCTCATGTCAATCAACTATGGTGGGAGTGGCCTCTGCTGGTGTGACGCCACAACGACAGGCATCTGAGAATGACTCGATTTGAAAAAGGGGATATTATTTTTACAGATCAATTTTATCATTATAGGGTAGATTTGTACATACACTGCCAACACACATTAATGTTCAAACAACATGAAAAAGTCAACTTAGCATCCGATGACCCCTTTAACAGGTTTCCCTTTAACACGTTTCAGACACTGAACTAAACTAAAACTAAAGTGTAGACTGCTGTCAGAGCTCAACACTGGACTATCTCCAGTAAACACACAGCATGAGGGTCAGAGGTCATGATATGTGAGAGCAGAACCTTTCTCAAAGATCTCCTTCAGCACTCCTCGCTTGATCAGCTCCTCTCGGCTCTGACGCACCGACATCTTCCTCTCCAGAGCTGAAAACACACACAAACCTGAGATGAAGTATTTTTAGTCTAATTGTACAAACGTCCATCTTCTGCTGGGTTTTCACCAGGTGCTGTCAAATCTTTTCTGATTTTTGTCAAGTAAACAATAACTGTAGCCACATTTTCAGATGAACACTTACTGGACTGAAGCAGCTTGGCTTTACTTGATTCTCCTTGAATTATTTTGTAGAAAACATCTCATAACATATTTGTACATCTATCAATCATCATTGGATTGCTTTGCATTATATGTTTGGATCATTTCAGTCTCTTATCTTAATAAGACGTATTATTGGACATACAGAGTGAACACTGATATTCAGATCATTTTATGTCAGTATCTGCTCTACTCTTATAAATATCCCACAGCATCAGAATTTCATCATATAGACATCAGCATCTGCAGCAAATTCATATTTTTGCTCAGGTTGAGTCTCTGAGTAAAACTGAGACCTTTTCTTTCATATTCTCACTATATCAGACAATATGAGTCTATATGAGTTTGAGTTTCACAGACAGTCGTTCACACTGCAGTCAAACGCCATCATAACTTCAACATTTGAGATCTAATCCAGCTGAACAGTTCTGATGTTAAACTCTCTCACTGTCGTTAGTCACGAGTGTCATTTTCTCAGACGAGTCTCAGCGGCGAGTTGTTGCTGATGCGGGGTTTCTGCAGGTTTGATGAAGGTATATTTCAGATTGCTTTCAGACAATTTAGGAATAGAAAGTAAAGAAGCAAAAGAAGTAAAGAAAGTAAAGAAAACGTAAGGAAACAGAATGGAACGCAGTGCGCCAATATGGTTTCTAAATATAGTCTGTTATTCCAAACTTTGAAGCATTGCTAATGCAACTTCAAACACATCTTCATTACTTTTTAATTAATTAAAAAAAAAACCCTTAAGGCTTGAATATTTCTGCTCCCAAACACCAGGATATGGAAATAAGTTCTTTTACTGCACTTCTGATCAAACTGCAAAAAAGAAGCGCTGCTCTTCATCAGTTTTTTTTTTCTTTTTCTTTTCTTTTTTTGTTTTCCAGTGCAAATGATTAAAGATTCCTAATATCAAAATGCATTTACTGGACAAACAAAATGACAGAGGATTTGATTTATGAGAAACTGATCAAGATAAAGTGAGTTTATGATTAAACAACAGCAAATATCTGTCAATGGGCTCAAATAATAAACTTAATCTAAAAGGGTCAAATGTTTTATATCTGATTGACAAATATTTGTCACTTGACAAATTTTGTTCCACATCTCAGAAAACTGGACCTTATATATTCATTTTGCATCTCCTGTAAATATATCTTGATTTAAGGATGTTTAGATATTTGTACTGGAAAACAAACAAACACTGAGGAAGATACTCATGTTTTGCAACATTTAATGTCATGTAGGGATGTGACAAGATCTCGTCGTACAAAGTCGGATCTCGCGAGATCTCCTGAGGATATCCTCTTAAAACATTTTGCAGTGTTTACATTAGAGCTGCACGATTGATCCTTAAAATATCACCCACGCGATCTTATTCCTCAATGACAACGAGTTATCTATGTCTATTAGGACTGTTTCACATCGCGAGTGTCAGTGGAGCGTGAGAAGCATGTTTTATCGCTGCCCATGTTAATGAATCAGAGGGTCGGGTAAATGTGAACACAGAAAGAGCAACACAAACGGTCCTTTCAACCACATTATAATAATTATTTATATGTTACAGACATTTAAATAACAGAAGTACTGGGATAAAAGTTTATAGTTTGGGTATAAACACTTATTGTCTACAGTAGCGATCAAAACGAAACTATCTTTTATGTATAGTAACGCTTATCCTCTTCCGCCAGGAGGTGGCGACAACTGCTCTTTAAAAAAAAAGTATGTCATTGAATCATTCATTCAGGAGATTTCAATAGTCAAACAAGTCTTAATTAAGTGAGACACTGACTCCTTTATTGAATGTTTTTGTTGTTGTTGTTTTTGTTTAAATGAATATATGTCTTTAAAAGACTTAAGCAATGAACAGTTTGTTAGAACTACTAGTAAATTGTTATATTGTTATATCTTTTTTTCTCCAGAATCGTGAGAGAATCACGGTCTCCAATGTATTAAAAACAACTGGGATTCTCAATTTATCCAGAATCGTGAAGCTCTTGTTTACATGTTGTTTATTACTGCATATAATTCATTAAAATGGAAGTTTAATTTCATCAAGTTCAAAATGCACCTACATTTTTTTTTTGCATCTTGTCTTTTTCAGTTGAATAAAAGACAGTGAGGATTTCTTAAGAAAAGTTTAAAAATCTCATCTCGTCTCGTTCTCGTGAACCCAGTCTCGTGTCTCGTCTCGTCACACCCCTAATGTCATGACGTCATGAATTCAAGACATTCTGTTTTGATTTAAGACCGTTTTAGACCTTAATTTGTGGAATGGTGAATTAATACCTTTAAAGACTCTCAAAAACCCTGTGACTGATCTCACACTCATGTGTTCCTCTCTAACATCACGCCGACTGAGATTACTGAATATTCCAATTAACTGTCACAACGCATAAATTTACATAGAAATTTTTGATTCATTTTTACATTCATGATATGCTTATCATTTGAACCCATTTTCAGTTTTGTGCCATAACAACTAAATGAGCAAATCTTCTCATTTATTCCTCCTATTACTGTACTGAATGACGCATCATCAAAGGTCCTCTACAGAGTTTAGTTTTCAGAAATTTTAATTCGTAGGCCTTTTTAGGTCTTAGGCCTAATTAAGGGCAAATTAAGACTTAAGATCAGCAGAAACCCTGCACACTTCATTAACACACTGCTTCCCGAAACACACACAAACTCACCCTTAAAATATACATTTTAAAAATGCAAAAAACTGCTCTAAAAATCCATAAATCAGTGCTCTTTGGATGCGGGATTGTTTTGCAACATCAAAATATTCATAAATCCAAGGCACTTGAATAATGTGAAACATAAAAAAATATATATGAATACATTTTAAATAATAATATTTTAAATAATTTTTTCACATTATTCGAGTGCCTTGGATTTATGTGTAACTTGACTTTTGAAATATATTTGTTGTTTTTGCTAGATGCAGCATTTTGTTCCTACTGACCCTTTAAAGCAGGAGACTTTAATGCTCTCCAATCTTTTGCATGATTATGACATGTTACAAGACATTTTCCCATAGCTCAACCAGCAGATCACAGCAGCAGCAGCAACACCACCAAGGTCATGGGTTTGATTTCCAGGGAATGCAAGAACCGATCATATTTGAAAGCAATGAAAATCGTTTTGGATAAAAGTGTCTGGCAAAAGCATGAATCTAAATGTACATTTCATGCATTTTTGTTCCGATATGAAATATGCATTTACCTGTTGACCTCTGCTTGAACTTCTCGCTCTTCTTCTTCCTCCACTTCCAGGGTTTGAAGAGGCGTCCCAGAGTGGCAAACCTGCTCCTGCAGTGCATGGGCGGCGCGTGCGATCCGGACACCAGGGACTCTGCGTGAATGGAGGCCAGTTTCTCCACCTCCTCTGCTGTAGAGGAACACAGAGACTTAAGCCGACACGCAGGAACAAACAGCTTCACATGATTTCTGCTTCAGCCTCTACATTGCGTCTCTACAGACGGCACATTTTGTGCCATTTCTGTGCCTACCGCCAAAACTGCAGCGCGAGTAACGCGGGCACAGAAGTAGGTCAAATACAGTGGAGACGCGCAGTCCCTGCTGACACACATCACACACACTTCCACTACAGCAAACCATCAGCACAGCTCCACCTGAACACGCCACACTCGCTCATGGACACTCAGGTCACGAGAAAACACACAAGGGCACACTGTGACGAGCTGCAGCGAAGGAGACGAGCACGTGCCGATCACGCGCGTTCAGCGGCGTATTTATAGCTGCATCCTAATCATATTAACACGCGTGACGCACATTAATCAAAGAGGAATTTAATGAACAGGATTAAACCAGCAGATTTAATATGACGGGCACGATTGCTGATGGTCTGACTGCATGATCTACACTGACAGAGCTGCTCAACAACACACCGCAAAACTGCAACGTTACAATCAGTGAAGCCCAACACACACACACACACACACACACACACCAGTCCTCCATCTTAATTATTCCCTTTGAAATATGAACAAAGAGAGTTACGAGAAGCTTTAGAAGCTGCTCACATGCTGCACAGATTTACCTGAAAATTCATCAAGACACATACATGGTCTGGAGATGAGCGCTTTAAAATTAAACTGTTCGATGCATATACCTGCATCTTAAAATCCTGTTCACATGGTCGCTGTCGTTGGAAAACTGTCAACACAAACTATCAAAATGAAAACACTCATGGCATCAGATGCTGAAAAAACGTATTTCACTAAGCACTAATTTTACAGTCTGCATGAACTAGAAGTTGCATCTCACGTCAGTATTGTGATGTAATTGTGAGCACATTTTCAGATTTTGACTTAAAGCTTACGAAAATAAAAAATCCTCTAGATTACCTTTCATGAATTAATTGTTCACAACAAAACCAGTATTGCATGTTAACAAAGCACAAATAGTACATTTTGATTTCATGTGAATTTTAACTTTGATAGCATTGACATTTAACACAAAGTGATTGAGTTGACCAGTGAAAACAGCTGTGGAGCGCAGTTTGGGAGGAAAATCAACACAGCCAAAACAACAAGCCAAAGACACCCGTGTGACTAAAGTCTATTCACTTCATGTTGCAACACAGAAGGAAGCATTTTCCGGTGAATGTGCGAAACTTCTGATTCATTAGCCATTTTAGGAAAATAACTAGAGATATAACACTGCAGTAAATGCTAGTGTTATGTGTGTATGTGTGTGTATGTGACCCTGGACCACAAGACCAGTCATAAGTATCACGGGTCTATGTGTAGCAATAGCCAAACATACATTGTATGATTGTATGGGTCAAAATGATTGATTTTTCTTTTATGTCAGAAATCATTAAGATATTACACAAAGATCATGTTCCATGAAGATATTTTGTGAATTTCCCACTGTAAATATATCAAAACTTAATTTTGGATTAGTAATAATATGCACTGCTAGGAACTTCATTTGGACAACTTTAAAGGCAATTTTCTCAATATTTAGATTTTTTGCACCCTCAGATGACAGATTTACAAATAGTTGTATTTCGGCCAAATATCATCCTATCATAACAAACCACACATCAATGGAAAGCTTATTTATATATTATTACAAACCTCAATTTCAAAAAAGCTAAAAGCTTAGCCTTATGACTGGTTTTGTGGTCCAGGGTCGTCTGTATGTGTTTGTGCATTTGGTTTATATATCCTGGTGGGGACTTAAACCTGAATACTTGTGTCACGGTGGGGACCTAAATTGAGGTCCCCATGAGTACAAAAGCATATAAATCATACAGAATGCAGTAAAAATGCAGAAAGTTGGCATAGGGCAATAGAAAATATGGCTTATACAGTATAAAAACCATTATGCCTAAGGAGAGAGGATAACTGACCAGACGTGTGCGTGTGTACACAAAATAAAGCAAAAACGAATCCCTCGTGAACGCCACTTTTGGCAGCGTTCACACAGGAACAGAAACAGAAGATCCAGACCCGTTTTTTAAAATTCCAACTATCTGAAATTGACACGCCTTATTAAAACAATAACGCACATGCGTCGGTCACATGTGTATATGAGGCCAATAATTAAGACCAGCAAAATCCGAACGCAAAAACGCGTCCTGGGTAAAACGCGACGCAACGGCCAAAAACGCACATATACATACTGTTGTAAACCAAAGAATTAAAGGAGAGCGGACGCGGAACGGAAGAGCGCGTCTGTGTGAACCGCTCTCTGTTTGCTCGCGTCGCGTCGCTCAGTGTGTTTGGAAGCGCAGGACACACGATACATATTTACTCACCGTCCTGCGCGTGGCTGCCGCGGCTGCAGTTGCTGCATATGTGTTTGATCTCTTTGCCGATGTGGCAGTGAATCATAAAGGGCATGTTGTTGTGATGGTGGTGCTGCTGCTGGGGATTCTTGTTCTCCTTCTTGTAATTCAGAGACATCATCCTGATCAAGCTGAAGCCCTTGTTCTTCGGCTTCTCCATCGCCTTCCCCGCGGGCGCGTTGCTGCCCCAGATGCCGTGCATGACTGTGTGATCCACCGCAGACATGATGATGGTGATGATGATGGTTGTGGTGAGGGTGGTGAGGCTGATGAGCGCGTATCTGAGCAGCACTGAACGCGCTCTCAGTCTCAAGTCGAGCTGAGATGCGCAGTGAACGCCGGTCCTTACGCCTCCTGTCGACTACACACTGGAACTGCAGGTGCAGCTCAGGACTGTGTCTCAAAACCCAGCGAGCTGCCTGTCTGCACAGCAGTTCTGAGCTTCAAAGATGCATAAAACACGGTGTATGTCTGCTGCTCACTAGGTTTGATGCACAGCTAATAAAACAAAACAATGATGCCCCTCCCCAACACACACACACACAAACCGACATGTTACTGGCTTATATTGAAGCTCCAGTGATGTTTGCCTCCATTCAAATACACAAACGTGTTCAGCATACTAACATAGCAGGCCTGCTATTTCTGCAGCATGTTTTTTCTTTTTTTTCTTTTTTTTTTTTTGCAGTATGCATGGCATACATTTGCTGAAATGTGCAGTACACTACATGCACTACTGTATCCCACAGTGCACTGTACTTCACTTGACCTTGTATTTCCAGTGTGACAACTGAGCTGAAAGTGTAGCTCCTGTGATCTGTGATCGCTTTTGACTGATCATTTGATCAGACCACCAAAAGTGAAGATATTTTAATATTAAATGATCTGACATAAATAATCTAACATTTAAGTAATGAGCTCATGTGACAACAACGTTGTGTACTACTTTGAAGCACTTGTAAGTGTCTATATAGAAGCATCTATTGCATTTATTTATTGATTTATTCTCCCTAATTCCTCTTTTTCATCCTTTAAGTTTTCCTTTCTAAAATAGCCTACCGTTTATATGTACTCAAAAAGGCTTCCAGTTTTGAGGACATACACACAGAGGTCAGGGAAAAATCCTTGACATAATATAATTTTAATGCAATTAATGTTTGTATTTTGATATCATTGTGGTACAAGATCTAAAGTAATCTAAAAGTAGTCTGATTATATTACCTAAAATGTGTAATGTAATAGATTACGATACTAAGTAAAATTTTTGTAATGTAATTTGGAATTAGTAACAGATTACAGTTTGTAAGTGTCAAGAAAACGGTCTGTGGCCTTCGGTCCGCTCACCACCAGATGTCGGTCCTCTTATTCCATTGACTTTCACATTACACAGACTGTTGCACCACACCCCGGACTACATTTCCCATCATCCATTGTGCTGATTACACACACACAGCTGCAACCAATCAGACACACTATATAACCCTTGGACTTCCTTTTCCTATCGCCGAGTATTGTTGAATGTTTAGCACTCATCTAGTGTTAGCCACAATTATGGAGCCCTTTCCTAGTTTCCCTGTCAAGTTATTTCTTGTTTTCTAGTTTTTGTTCATTTGTGTCCTGAACCTAACATTGTTATCTTGGATTCTTGCTCGTTGTGGATTTACCCCTTTCGGATCCCAGACTGGCATCCAGCATGGAGGACCCACAGCTGGTGTCTGCATGTGCAGATTGTATTCCCAAACCAACTCTCCTTTGCCCTCCTGTCTTTGAACTGTGTCCCTTGTCGGTAGCACTTCCTATAATGGGGATCACTATTTGGTGTGTTAGGGCTGCATTCACTACTGCCGAAACTCCAGAGCCATTGACGCCCGCGGAAGGATCGCCAGATGTGGCGGCTGAGGCTGCAGAACCTTCAGAGATGGCAGTGCCCGCTCCAGATCCTCCTGAGGTGGTGGCTAAGGCTGCGGAACCTCCTGAGGTGGTACCATTCACTTCAGCTCTGGTCCCAGTAGTGGCGCCCACTTTTGAACTCCTGTCCTGTCTTGTTCCGGCCACAGAGGCCACTTATGAACTCTCTGCCCGTCCTGTTACGGCTATGGAGGCCGTCGGTGAACTCTATGTCTGTTCCGCTGTGTCTCTGTTCTGTGTTTCAGATTTGGTTGGAGGTCTTCAGCTCCATCTGCTCCACCCTGGAGTGCTCCTGTCTGCTCTACCCTGGAGGGCTCTTGCTCCGTCTGCTCTGCCTTGGTGGACTCCTGCTCCATCTGCTCCGCCGTGGAGGTCTTCAGCTCCATCTGCTCTGCCCTGGAGAGCTCTTGCTCTGCCCTGGAGAGCTCCTGCTCCATCTGCTCCACCCTGGAGAGCTCCTGCTCTGTCTGCTCCACCCTGGAGGGCTCCTGCTCCGTCTGCTCCACCCTGGCGAGCTCCTGCTCCGTCTGCTCCACCCTGGAGGGCTCCTGCTCTGTCTGCTCCACCCTGGAGGGCTCCTGCTCCGTCTGCTCCACCCTGGAGAGCTCCTGCTCCATCTGCTCCACCCTGGAGAGCTCCTGCTCTGTCTGCTCCACCCTGGAGGGCTCCTGCTCCGTCTGCTCCACCCTGGCGAGCTCCTGCTCCGTCTGCTCCACCCTGGAGGGCTCCTGCTCCGTCTGCTCCACCCTGGAGGGCTCCTGCTCCGTCTGCTCCACCCTGGAGAGCTCCTGCTCCGTCTGCTCCACCCTGGAGAGCTCCTGCTCCGTCTGCTCCACCCTGGAGGGCTCCTGCTCCATCTGCTCCACCCTGGAGAGCTCCTGCTCCGTCTGCTCCACCCTGGAGAGCTCCTGCTCCGTCTGCTCCACCCTGGAGAGCTCCTGCTCCGTCTGCTCCACCCTGGAGGGCTCCTGCTCCGTCTGCTCCACCCTGGAGAGCTCCTGCTCTGTCTGTCTGCTCTTGCTCCGGCTGCTCCGTGTGCTTTGCCCTGGTGTACTCCTGCTCCGTCTGCTCTGAGTATTGTTGAGCGTTTAGCACTCATCTAGTGTTAGCCACAATTATGGAGCCCTTTCCTAGTTTCCCTGTCAAGTTGTTTGTTTTCTAGTTTTTGTTCGTTTGTGTCCTGAACCTAACATTGTTATCTTTGATTCTTGCTCGTTGTGGATTTACCCCTTTGTCTTGCCGTTTCGACTCTGTTTGCTCCTCGTATGAACTCTCGCCTGTTTAGTGGATTGCCGATTTGCCTAGCCCCCTTGGATTACATTCCCCCTGGAATACCCTCGCCTGTCTATTGGATTACTCTTGTGTCTTGCCCTCATATACCTGTTTGCCAATGTTCGACCCTGCCTGTGTTTGACCATGTCTATGTCTCAATACAATAAAAGCTTGCGTTTGAATCCGACCGCTTCCCGTCTCCCTCGCTCCGTTACAGTAAGTAAGTAATCTACCCAACTCTGGTGCTATTCTAACATTTCAAATGGTAGTATACTACATTAGTATGCTACATACAATAATTGCCACTTAACCTCATTATGTCCATATTTAATTTGTTTGGTGGCATTCTCATTATCATAAATAAAAATTGAATTGATGTAAATCACCAATTTCTGAAATGCAGACATTTCAGACATCTAAGGTGTAGTGTTGGGCAAATGCTTTATAAAATCGAACTCCTCCATTTCTAAATATACGAGACTTGCTCATTTTGTGGCCTTGTGGAAGAAACAGCTGCCCATTTATTTTTTGATTGTAGCCCTAATGAGTAGAAGTAGAGTGCATTCAAAGAATTGCAGAGAGATTTCAGATGCTGAACCCCCCCCAACTAGTTAACCCTTCCCTAAACACTAACTTTAAAGTCTGTGCATACTAGAAGTTGTAATTCACTATACTTCAGTATTGTGATGCACGTCTAGGCAAATTTTCAGATACTGAAGTAGAAATATAGACATAATGTAGAAAAATTAATAAATAACTGATTAAAAGAAAATTTAACTGATAGGTCTTGAGTTGCAATCCTGCCTTGCTGGCCTGAAAAGCTAGATCATGGAAACAGAAAATCATTGTGGCAATTTTATTTAATTCACTGAGCCTGAATAAAACCCACAAGGCATAGGACCTCCATATGGGTAAATCCGTCTTGTTTCATTACTTGCCTAACTAGCTGGAGTGGCAGGTCAACTGACCTATCAGTGAAAGAAGGCAGGTCACATGACCTGTCAGTGGTGAATCCTGCCAGCTAGCTGAATATTGAGAAAACAGATCCATCAGTGTAATCATGAAGGAACTGTAAATCTGGACACAGTTTTCTGTCCTGCAGTACAAGTGTAGTAATTAGGATGCAGTCTACTGCAGTTTTTAAGCCTGTTGTCCTACTTCCCCTTACGAAAAAGAAGTTTATTCAAGTGTGCTATTAGTATACTTCTTTTAAACTAAAAATACTTTCAGTATACTTTTATTTACTTCTTAGATATGTGCTTTATATACTTCACAGAAATATACTTAAAATGACATTTAAGTATACTTGATTTATACTTAGAAAAAGTTTAAGTATTTGAGCTATACTTGTGCTCTGAGAATCCGTGTTTTCACTGTTGTACGCTAGGGGCGCTATTTCACATCTTTCACAACAGATTTTCCAAAACACGAGTGAAGAAGAATCCGCTTCCATGTGTAATCACAATCGTCAGACGTGAAACAGCATCAGAACCCTAGATATGTAAAACAGTGTAACATTATGGAATAAAATGTCGACCCATGAAGAGGTAATAATGACTGTCATGATTTGGGGTGTTGATCAACTCCATCTACGTTTTGATTATCATAATTATTATTATTTTTTTTTAGCGTTTTGTTCAAAATGTTGTTTATTTATTTATTTTTTATTTATGCAAATTACCCACATTCAAGTGTTTATAAAAAATGGATTCCCTGTACTTTCTTTTGATGTTTGGTATGTTCAGATATTCATATATCAAAATATATACAAATTAATACCTAAATAGGGACATAGTAGTATACTTAAAGTATGATGTGAAATTCACTTACAGAAAACTTACGAGTATACCTGCAGTATAAAACCATTAAAGTAGTAGTTTACTGAGACTATACTTCAAAGTGTGCTAAAAGTATTTAATTAGTAAACTTTAAAAGTATACTACTAGTACACTGATATTAGTAAACTTACTACATAAAGTATACTTAAAAATATACGTGAACTTTACTCAAGTATACTTAATCAAATAAACTTGAAGTATACTTCTTTTTGTTAAGGGTCACTGTAACGTGTTGCGTGTTTGTCTCAGACTGACATCTAGTAGACATTTCATCGTTAGGGATCCAATTCCTAGTACAGGAGAGTCACTTTCCCACAGAGTTCAGTTTGTTCTCTAATAAATGCATGTAAATCAACTAGTCATGGTCTTTGCATTTACCGTAATAACAACCACATGTGTCGAAACTAAACTCAGCAGGAATGAAAAATCTGCTTTACAGACTCACAGACACGCCTGTTTTGCACACGTCACTCAAACACAGAAACAGGAAACAGGAATCACATCAGTTTAGGGAAAGAGAAAGTGAAAGTGTGTTTGAGCTGTTGTGTGTTTGTGTCTCTGTTTTCATGCAGTAAAATGGCAGAAGCCAGAATTTCTCAGGATGAGTTCTTGTGTCCAGTGTGTCTGGATCTCCTGAAGGATCCAGTGGCCATTCCCTGTGGACACAGTTACTGTAAGAGCTGTATTACAGACTGCTGGGATCAGGAGGATCAGATGAGAGTCTACAGCTGCCCTCAGTGCAGACAGACCTTCAGTCCAAGACCTGCTTTAGCTAGAAACACCATCTTGGCTGAAATGGTGGAGAAACTGAAGAAGACCAAACTTCCTGCTGACTGTTACGCTGGAGCTGGAGATGTGCAGTGTGATGTCTGTACTGGAAGAAAATACAAAGCTATCAAGTCCTGTCTGGTGTGTCTGAACTCTTACTGTCAGAATCATTTTGAGCATCATGAGCAGTTTCATTCATGTAAGCCACACAAAGTCATCAATGCCACTGGACGACTGCAGGAGATGATCTGCCAGAAACATGAGAAGATCCTTGAGGTTTTCTGTCGCACTGATCAGAAATGTATATGTGTGCTGTGTATGGATGAACATAAAAACCACAACACTGTATCAGCTGCAGCACAGAGGACAGAGAAACAGGTATTTAAAACTAGACACTGATGAAATATTGCTGACACTCGTTTCATATGTGTTTATATCGGCACCCATATTAACAGCTTACAGCATTCACACTGAACACCACAGCAGAAATGAACAGCAGCTGCAAGAAGAGGATTACTGTTTGCTGAAAATACAATGCAAAACTTTTTCAGTAAAAATTTTCATAAAATGAGCCTTGATTAAGAAAAAATGGACTGAAATATTCAGCTGTTCTTTGACAAAATATATACTTCTATCAGTCAAAATTCAAGTTAATGCAGTGATAGATGACAGAAATACTGTCAGTGTGAACTTCTATGTCCGTGTCAGGTTCACTCTTACGATAGTTTCACTTACGGTGTGAAACAGGTCTTATTTTTTATGTTAATGCATGTACAGTGCAAGGTTATTATAGTTTTGCTTTTTTAAATTCGTTTTATTTTAATATCGTTTTGAAATTTGCAATACAATTTAGTTTCGTTTTTATTAGTTTCATTAATAAGTTTGTTAGTTTAAGTTTAGTTTTATTTTGTGAGCACATTTCTATTTCGTTTTTATATAGTTTAGTTTCAGTTTCAGTTTTGGTTTTACAAAAAAATATCAATTCCAGAGCGCAGACCAACGACTTAATTTAACCTTAGGACGCAAAATTAAAGCATGCTGAGCTTGAGTAAGTGGAAAAAGTATACAAGCAGTCAAGAGATTTTACTCCATAAATCTACACAAGCTGCACTTACATAATCATAATTAAAAGCAGTAAATGTGTGCTACAATATTTAATTCGAAAATAAATGCAATTCGTTTATATTGGATATTTTATCTTATTGAACCATAATCATGATACTGTAACTATCATGTCTTGCTTACTTTCCCGCAAACAAACGCGCATAACTGGAACTAATTAAATTCAATCATAATGGCAGAGCCTTTCGCTTCGCAGTGTTGCGCATTATTGGATTCGTGCTGCAGCTGAATTGAATAACAGCTTATTAGGGAGCGCTCGTTGCTCGCTTTCTGTAGCCTATATAACTTTATTTTATACGTTTTAGAACGTATACACTGCACAGACATTTAGGCGATAAGGCATATTTAAATGTTCTTTTAATTTATGAAGAATTATAAGCGTGTTGTTCTAAACAGATTGTTTACAAGATGTAGGCAAAGTTTTATTGTTTACAGAATGGATGCGCGTTCTCATCTTTTTTTTTTTTTTGCTTGTCTATTTTTTTTTTAAAACACCAACTTAATTCCGGTGGTTCAGGTCGCTGTCTAGGCTATGTCAAACGGGCCGGGTCGGGTACAGAATTTACTGCTGTCGGATAACGGGTGTTCTGTTAAGCAGCCTACTGTTGTGCGCGTACAGTACCCGTGCAGGACTCTGTTTTAAACTGTTTTCATCTATCCGTCAGATGTTCTTAGGTCTATGATGCGCCATTTACATGTACACTGTAAAAAATGACCGTGAATTTAACGGTAAAAATACTGTAAAAATGCTACAGTAAAAACCTGTTAAATGGTTAACGGTAAAAGGCCGTAAAATTTACAGTGAACAGTGAAATTGACTGTAAACTGACATTCCCAGAATTCCCTGTGTTACATTTTTTTAAATTTGATGTTTTTTTTTGTTGAAATAACCGTTTCTTCTTAGATTTTTCTTAGCTGTTTTGTACATTAGGGTTCTATGTTGCATCTAATGTTGTTAAATTAATGTTTATGCATTATTTCAGTTTCATGTCTGTTACCATGATGGTGTTTAGTGTTTGTGTGAATGACACTGTGCACCTTCTATATATGTTAATAATTTTTAAAAGCTGTTTGTGATGAGCTTTGGTTCATCATTTGACTTTCTCATCACCACCTACTTTTGGTGGTTATCAATGTATTACGAAGGTACAAGAAAGATTTCAGTACTTCAGTAGGTTGGTACATTAACATTATATCAGTTAATGAAATTACGGTATTTACCTGTAAATTTAAGTGAAAACTGCAAAACACAAAATGTTGCTACCGTATTTTTTACGGTAAAATTCTGGCAACCACAGCTGCCAGTTTTTTACCGTAAATTTTACGGAATATTTTTTACAGTGTAGGCTATTCCCCTAAACCGCCACACAGCTCGTACATTTTTCGGATGAGAACGTAATTATTACGAAAACGATTATTTATTTTTGATAATTATTATTTTATTTCAGTTTTTCAGTAACTATTGTTAGTTTCGTTTCGTTTTAGTTTTTCATTTATTTATTTTTTATTATTTCAGTTTACGAAAATGTTTTTTGACCAATTGTTTTCGTGTTAGTTTTAGTTTTCGTTTACGAAAATAACCTTGGTACAGTGGTGGTAAATGATCAATCATCCCCTCTGTAGTTTGAGCCTACAGCTGTTAGTTATCAGCTCCACTTCTACTGCATTCATCTGTTCACATGATGATTTAGTGTCAGTAGTTTTCTGTGTCATTCACTATCATCCGTTTGTCCTGCAGAAGCAGCTGAAGGAGACGCAGAAGACGTTCCAGCAGAGAATCCAGCAGAGAGAGAAAGATCTTCAGCAGCTGAGAGAGGCTGTGGAGTCTCATAAGGTGAGTCTGGAGAAGAAGAGAAGTTTGTCTCAGTCTCAGTTCAGACTCTCTTGTCTCTTTCAGTCCCACTGAAGCCTGAATCACTGTGTGTCCTAACAGCGCTCTGCACAGACAGCAGTGGAGGACAGTGAGAGGATCTTTACTGAGCTCATCCGCTCCATTGAGAGAAGCCGCTCTGAGCTGATACGGCTGATCAGAGATCAGGAAAAGCGAGCGGTGAGTCGAGCTGAAGGACGACTGGAGCGACTGGAGCAGGAGATCAATGATCTGAGGAGGAGAGACGCTGAGCTGGAGCAGCTTTCACACACACAGGATCACATCCAGTTCCTGCAGGTAACAGAGATCTAGAAGAACACCATCATAGTGGACTTGAGACACATCCTGCTGTGACAGGAGACTCACAGAGAAACATTTCAACCCTACAATGAGACTCCATTGATGTGCTTGAGCTGTTAGATGGACATTTATGTTCTTAGCAGATGTTTTATCATCCAAACTATTTCCTAGAAAGTTCACATATAGTGTAAGTGTCAAATACTAGAATCTGTAGCTCTAATGTGATATAATGAATATGAGAAGAATGAAGCTGATGCTGTGAAAGTGCTGGATTGAGTTACTAAAGATCAGTCAAGTCAAATCTGATGTTGGTGCAGGTTATTGGGTGAAGTGTGGAGCTGATGAGTTTTGATTTCTGTTTTCTGTAGAGTTTCCAGTCTCTCTCAGCACCTCCTGAATCTACAGACGTAAATGACGATTCCTTCATTTCTCTCTTCTCTTCTGATGACCTGAGAGAATCTGTCCATCAGCTGAGAAACAAACTGGAGGATTTCTGCAAAGAGGAGCTCAAGAAGATCTCAGACAGAGGTAAAGTCCTGGAGATTCATCTGCTCTCAGAAACGAGTCCATCATCATCATCTCATATCATGGAGAACATCATATTAGAAATGTGTTAGGAATGGATACAGGATCATGAGAATCACACTGTTCATGTCTGTTGATTTCCACAGTCACATTCACCAACATTGTTCCCAGGACCAGGAACGACTTCCTACAATGTAAGTCAGTAAGAAAACAAGCAGAAAAACTCACTGAGTGTGTTCATGTTCTTCCTGTAGAAGGTGAAAGAAGAGTTTTATAATTGATGATGTAAATGATGATTTGCACAGGATATCTGCTCATCTGTACTGAGACACTGATGATACACTGAACATGAAGAGTTCAGCTACATGAAAACATCAAACAGATTCATAATTCCTGATTCTGATGTGTTTTATCTCCATCAGATTCCCATCGGATCACTCTGGATTTGAACACAGTGAATAAACACCTCCGTCTGTCTGAGAGAAACAGAGTGATTACTGGCACTGACGCAGATCAGTCGTATCCTGATCATCGAGACAGATTTGATGTGTATCGTCAGCTGTTGTGTAGAGAGAGTGTGTGTGGACGCTGTTACTGGGAGCTACAGTGGAGTGGATGTGTACGTATATCATTGTCATATAAGAGCATCGGCAGGAAGGGATCAGGTGATAAGTGTGTGTTTGGAAATAATAATCAGTCCTGGAGTTTGATCTGCTCTCCCTCCAGTTACTCATTCAAACACAATAACATATGGACTGATCTCCCTGTAAAGTCCATCATCAGTAGAATAGGAGTGTTTGTGGATCACAGTGCAGGAACTCTGTCCTTCTACAGCGTCTCTGACACAATGAGCCTCATCCACACAGTCCAGACCACATTCACTCAGCCGCTCTATCTGGGGTTTTGGGTTTCTATTGGATCATCAGTGAAACTGTGTCAAGGTTCGTACACATTTTTACCAGGAAATTCCCATAACTTTTAAGACGTTAATCTTCCATTATTTTACAATAAGAATAAAAATCTGTTCAAGTTTATCACAGAATATGTTCACTAAAATAAACAACTATGAATGCTACTGGGGGCAGCCGTGGCCTAATGGTTAGGGAGTCAAAAGGTTGCGGGTTCGAGTCCCAGGTCCGGCAGGGATTGAAGGTGAAAGGAGTGAATAACCAGCACTCTCTCCACCCTCAATACCACGACTGAGGTGAGTCACTTGAGCAAGGCACCGATCCCCCAATTGCTCCCCGGGCGCCGCAGCGATAGCAATACGGTGTGCGTGTGCGCGTGTTTGTTCACTACTGTGTGTGTGCACTTGGATGGGTTAAATGCAGAGCACAAATTGGCCTCATGTCACGTCCTTTCCTTTCCTTACGGAGTGACTGAGAGAGGCGTGAGGATCCATTTGCAAGAGACGTGGTCATTAAACAGGCAAGGGTCAGACACCAGCAACAGATATAAATAGGGCAAGATGAAAGAGTAATCCAGAGACAGGCATGGGTTGATTGGTGGTGAACATAATCGGGTAATCCAGACAGACAGTCAAAAATTCAAATGAGAGGCGAACAGAGTCCGAAACGGCAAGACAAATGGTAGATCCTAGACAGGCGATAATTCCAGGGCAGACTGCGGACCGACAGAACGAGATAACCAGGCAAGGATCTAGACACGGATAAACCGACTAGGGACAAGACTAAACTAGACTCAGGAAAACTAGGAAATTGGCTCCATAAAGTAGCTAACACTAGAAGAGTGCTAAACACTAGACAATACTCGGCCACCTGAGAAGGATCTGGGTGGGTGTTAAATAGACCAGAGTAGTGACAGAGCCAGGACGGCGGAACAGGGGGAGGGGTGGAGGGCCAGGTCTATGTGGAAGTGTAGGACCTTGGGACTCCAGTAGGAGTGGCAGGGCTGGGAGCCAGGACAAGACCGGCAGTACAAGTGGAGCTGAGGATGACCACAGTGGGGCAGATGTGTCCGAAGATCCCCACGGTGGAGCAGAAGACCACCAGAGCAGGACAGAAGACCACAAGGCTGGCGGACCAGATGGAACAGAAGGCCACCATGCAGACGGAGCAGGAGCCCACTATGACAGAGCAGATGGAGCTGGAACCCTTCACACCAAAGAAGAATACCACCAGACCAGAGTGGAAGACCACCACAGTGGGCCAGACTGATCTGGAGAGCCTGGTAGAGACTGAGACCTAGGGAAAACAGAGACAGACAACACAGACAGTATCTACAGCCTCAAGGGTCTTAACATGAGATACAGTGGGCTTATTAATGGTCTCTTTGGGCATGACTGACAGTTCACAATTGGAAACTGGCAAGATAGATAGATCAAAATTAGATTCATTTTTTGCTACTAGACGGACAGACCGTTTATAACCAGCCTCCATGGCTGGTTCAGGACAGAATGAGAGTTCAAAGATGGCCTCCGTGGCTGGAACAGGGCAAACAGGGATTTCACTGGCGGCCTCCATAGCCGTGACAAGACAGACAGGAAGTTCAGAGGTGGCCTTCATGGCCAGTTCAGAACAGGACGAGAGTTCACGGGCTGGGGGTGTATTGCTGGGCGCTACCACTTTGCAGAGAGCTGAAGCAGACGTCGCCCTTTCATGAGGTTCTGCAGCGTAAGCCCGGGGGAACTGCGGCAGGCATTATTGCCTCTGAAGACACCGCAGCAGACACTGCTGCTTCTGGAGGATCTGGAGCACAAGCTGCCTTCTCTGGAGACTCAGTGGTGGTGTACACGGCCCAGACACACCGTAAAGCAATTCCCATTATAGAAAGTGCTGCAGATGGGAGAATCAGTTCAGAAACAGGTGGTGTAGAGAGGCTTGGTTTGGGGATACCAGAAACACGTACTGATACCAGCGGTGGATCCTCCACACTGGATGCCAGTCTGAGATACTTTAGAACTGACCTCGAGGATCTGGGTATAGCAGACAGGACTAGACTCTGGGAGGTCAGCTGAAACGTGAAGAGGCTCTGGATGATCAGCTGTGACGTGTCGTGACTCTGGGCGAACAGCTGAGACGTGACTTGACTCAGGAAGATCAGCTGTAGCTTGAGTTGGCTCAGGGATGGCAGCTGTGACAAGACAGGCATTGTTGTCACTGCCATTTTGCGAAAAGACTCTGCTGTCGCCGCCATTATGTGAGCGCGCTCCGCTGTGGCCGCCGTTTCACGAGCGGGTTGAATCACCGGAGTAGCGATCAATATACATGAATGTCCCGGAGCTTGCGGTTGACTAAACTTTGCAGCCGCCATTACCGTGATGTCGCGTTCCTCTCCGTGACACCCACAGTGAATGAGGAACCGACAGACAACAAGGCAAAGTCCAAAAACTGACTAAAGGATGAACGCTGTGCCTCCCGAATGAGTCTTGACTTTAGTGGTTGGTTAATGCCAATGCAAAAAAAGTCTATTAACATACAGTCCAGCAAGTCAGAGTCATTTGCTAAGGCTAAATACAGTGTTCATACCTGGTCAGTGTCCACATGAAAAGCTGCTGGATCCTTGCGGGGCCGAGTATTCTGTTACGGAGTGACTGAGAGAGGCATGTGGATCCATTTGCAA
This sequence comes from Cirrhinus mrigala, assembly GCA_036247105.1. NCBI lineage: Eukaryota > Metazoa > Chordata > Actinopteri > Cypriniformes > Cyprinidae > Cirrhinus > Cirrhinus mrigala. Next base: position 849,064 of record CM070008.1, on the reverse strand, counting down.
GCTTTTATTAAATGGAGACGTGGTCATTAAACAGGCAAGGGTCAGACACCAGCAAACAGATATAAATAGGGCAAGATGAAAGAGTAATCCAGAGACAGGCATGGGTTGATCGGTGGTGAACGTAAACGGGTAATCCAGACAGACAGTCAAAAATTCAAATGAAAGTGAACAGAGTCCGAAACGGCAAGACAAATGTTAAATCCTAGACAGGTGATAATTCCAAGGCAGGCTGCAGACAGACAGAATGAGATAACCAGGCAAGGATCTCGACACAGATAAACCGGCTAGGAACAAGACTAAACTAGACTCAGGAAAACTAGGAAATTGGCTCCATAAAGTAGCTAACACTAGGAGAGTGCTAAACACTAGACAATACTCGGCCACCTGAGAAGGATCTGGGTGGGTGTTAAATAGTGTGTGTGATTGACTACAGCTGTGTGCGTAATCAGTGCAGTGGATGGTGGGAAATGTAGTTTGGGGTGACATGCAACAGTTTGTGTAGTGTGAGAGTCAATGTAATGACAGTGAAATCTGGTGGCGAACAGATGGAAAGCCACGGACCGCATTTGTGACAGCTACTTGTTTGCTTTTTATTTGTTTTAATAATAAGCAGTGCTTGAAGTGGGCCAGCAGTACCGCCACTTCTATATTTTGGTCTTTAGTGCACAGGCACTTCTGACATCTCTATATAATATTTATATGCTCTATATAAATCATGCTACTAGGAGGAGTAAGTGAATTCAAACAGGAAGTTCAAAACAGCGCCAATAATGCAGAGAATAGTGACTTACGTCCAGATGTCAGTAAATTGTTCTTTTCAACATGTATTTGGCTTAAAAGCAAGATTGTATTATAATGGACCCTTTTCACTGTATTTCTATATTTTTTAAAAAAATGTATGTACCTGTACATGTATAACACTATACTTTGTATTACATCACCTTTGCATCAAATTACAAAATAAACTAGCTAACATGCGAGGGTGTTTCTAATGCAGGGTTTATGGGAAGGACAGTAAATTTGACATTGTTCTCTCTTCTGACTGCTGTTATCAGTCTCTCTCAATTCTTTCTGGGTTTTTTTTATTTTTCCAAAACTTTTCCAGGCCTGGAAAATGTTGTTTTAAAATTCTATGACTTTACCAGGTTTTTCATGACTGTACAGATGTACATTGAGATATTATAGCAGGGCTATTCAGTTGGAGGGAAGAGTACACGCAGGTCGCATATGAGCCGTGAATTGTGTTTGCACTAATTATTTTGTCCACTTCGTCCAGGAACACTGGACAATGATGATTATCAAATGGAGAATAACACTAGTTTCAAAGTCAGCGTGTTCAGCTGTACGCTTCAACGGACAAAACCAGACACAATTATGTCAAAATCTGCGGTTTTGGTGAGTTACCTCGTGAATGTAAACTTAAATTAGTAATAAAGTTTTAAATAACTGTAAAGAGAAAGAGAAAGTCAGATATGTGTCAGATCTGCATCAGCTGAAAAACAGTTTATGCATATACAATGTATGGTTTATATAAATACTGTTGTTAGTTCACTTAAATTAAGTTATATTTCTCAGAGCCTATTAAATGTTAAAAATAACGGCTTGTAATTATACTGTAATGTTGAATGGCTTTAATTAATAGCTAAAATTGAGGGAGAAGTGCATTTAATAGAGACACCAGTAGCAGTATCGGTATCAATAGTACTGGTCTTCATTAATAATAGGCTACTTAGTAAAGATGCCATTAAGGGGAGACACTGCAGCCAAATCACAGTTTTTCAGGCATCTGTCAAATTTGAGATTTTGGGCTATTTGGTTTTTCATAAAGTGTTTTTTTTAGACTAGTGGAAATAAAACATCCAAAAGACACTGTTAAGTGTTTCTTTTGGAGCACTTCATCTATTTGTTTCAGTAGATTTCTATGACAAATAATGTTTTTAAATCCCATTTTCTCAAAATGAGTTTTTTCTCAGTCAGTAGCACTTACACACACCACGTTGCATTTTTATTCCTGTCTATATCCTGAAGGTTTTTACAGAGGGATTTGTTCATATATAATTTGCTTGACTATACACATTTTATTCCCCCAAAAAAGTATTTTCTAAGCGTAGGCGGCCATTCATTTCATTCATGTTTCTCCCCCCCGCCCCCCCAAAACATTTCTTTCTTTTTTTCTTTTTTTTTTTTTAATAAAACTCATTTTCCACTGCTGTTTTCACGACTATATAATGATTAGGATAAGTTAACATAAGCGCTAACACTTTATAATAACTGCATGCTATGACTTATTAGTTAAGCATTAGTATTAAATAGTCAATTCATCATTTATAAAGCATCATCCCCACATTAATAGACAGTAGTAAGCAGTTCATAAATGCAGCTATAAATGTTTTTTTTCTCTGATTTATAAGCATATCTATGATGTTTTTAATAATTGTATTTTCAGAATTTATAAATGATTAATTAATCATTTCTAAATTAAGTATTGTGTTTTTAACAGACCAGTTATTTACGAGTTATCAGAGGTTCATAAGATCATTTAAAAAGTGTAACTAAAGGATTAATAACCTTTAAATGCACATCTATACATATTATTTAGACATGCAATAATAGTTACTCAGTGTGTTAATAAATGCTTTACTAACACGTATTCTTACTGTAATACATGATTAATTCAGGCATTTATAAAACATTTAGTAGTTGTCAGTCTTCTGTTTTTGTGAGCTCATCTAAAGTGAAGACTATTTATGGCTTGTAAAACCTTTACAAAGCAGATTTAAAGGCTCAGCTGTACACAACAGAATGATACAAAACATAGAAATATTTATTTTAAGATGCAAAAAGCAAAAGTGTACAATGTTATAAATGAAAAATAAACCTCTGCAATGTCATAGTAAAATAAAAATTGCTGTACACCTCCAGAAAACATAACTTAGCAGTAACATGAACCTAAGTCTCTGAAATCTCATATAAAGATACATACATCTTCTATTTCAGCTAGTAGCGAGTCTTCAGTTTGAAATGTAGAATTTATTTGAAATTTGCCACACTAAGCACTTCTTTGTGACTTGTTTGCACTGAATTTTCAATCAGCAGTGAAACTGAGTTTCAAATTTCTTCTTCTTCTTTTTAGCTTTGTTGCTTTTTTTTTTGTGTACATTTTGTTGCAGAGGTATATTGTTCGTTTTATATAGTGTACAGTTTCTTTCTTTCTTTTTTTTTTTTTTGCATTTTCAAGTGTGTGTGTGTTCTGTATTACTCTGTGTTGTGTTTGTTTAATTTTTCTCTTTAGAAGAAAACTGAGCCTTTAAATCTATATTGTAAAAGATTCACAAGGCATAAATAGTCCTCACTTTAGATGAGCTCACAAAAAAGTTCCGAAATGTTTAATAACTACCTGCATTAATCATGAATTACAGAAGGAATTTGTGTTAACAAAGCATTTATTAACACTATTACTATATTTCTAAATAATATGTATAAATGTACATTTCAACAGTTCATTAATCATCTACTTACACTTTCTAAATGATCTTATGAACCACTAATGACAACTAAATAACTGGTTTGTAAATAATATAATACTTAATTTTAGAAATGATAAATTGATAATTAATAAAGTATTAAAATACAATTATTAAACAAATTATAGATATGTTAAAAAACAAGAACTAATCATTTATACCTGCATTTATAAACTGCTTACTACTGTCTATTAATGTAGAGATAATGATTTTTTAATGATGAACTGACTATTTAATAATGCAGTAACACTTTAGAATAGGGAACACTTATTCACTATTAACTACGACTTCTCCCTCAATAAATTCCTAATTTACTGCTTATTAATAGTTAGTAAAGTAGTTGTTAAGTTTAGGTATTGGTTAGGATTAGGGATTTAGAATAAGTTATTAATATGTGTTTAATTAGTACTAATAAATGGCTAAAATCCTAGTAATTTACATGCTAATAAGCAACTAGTTAAGAAACCGTAAAATTAAGTGTTACCAATAATGTTTAACTAATGGTTCATAGTGTGTAGTTATTATAAAGTGTTACCACATAACCATAACAAATGAAATATTTTCAAATATTTCATTCTCATTACTCAGTAATTAATTATACTGTTTTTTGTGTGTATTTTATTTCTTTCTAGAGTATACTCCATTGGATGGTGCGTTTGATAAATTCACTACACAAAATTTTTCTTGCGAAGTGAAATGCATGGACTGCAAATATATTATTTAGTAACCAAGACACATTCTTTCTGTGAGGGTTGCACTTCACTAAATAAGATGATTTAATAAATACCTGTTTACAATAAGCACTTATTCACCAAAAACTGCCTCAAATGAACAATGAAAACAATAATAAAGATGCAATCCATTTCTTATTGGTTAAAATTAACATGTTCTCGTGGGTGTGCGGCCATTTCCGTGGGTCCTTGAGCCCCTGAGCACCCACAGGATCAGTTCTAAGCATCTTCTGAATTATGTAGTGACGAAAATAAGATACCTCTCAGAAATATTGGTTAATTTTGATAAAGCACTAATTGTCGGAGATTTTAACATTCACGTTGATAATACAAATGATGCATTAGGACTTGCGTTTACTGACCTAATAAACTCTTTTGGAGTCAAGCAAAATGTCACCGGGCCCACTCATCGTTTTAATCATACGCTAGATTTAATTATATCGCATGGAATTGATCTTACTGATATAGATATCGTACCTCAAAGCGATGATGTTTCTGACCATTTCCTTGTATCGTGCATGCTGCGTATTACTGATATTAACTATATGGCTCCACGTTATCGTCTTGGCAGAACTATTGTTCCAGCCACCAAAGATAGATTTACAAATAACCTGCCTGATTTATCTCAACTGCTCTGTGCACCCCTCAATACACAGGATTAAGACAAAATGACTAGCAATATGGACACCATCTTCTCCAATACGTTAGAAGCTGTTGCCCCCATCAAACTGAAAAAAGTTAGAGAAAAACGTACTGCGCCATGGTACAATAGTAATACCCATTCTCTCAAGAAAGAAACTCGTAATCTTGAGTGCAAATGGAGAAAAACTAACTTGGAAGTTTTTAGAATTGCATGGAAAAACAGTATGTCCAGATATAGACAGGCTTTAAAAGCTGCTAGGGCTGAGCATATCCGCAAACTCATAGAAAATAACCAAAACAATCCAAGGTTTTTATTTAGCACAGTGGCTAGATTAACAAATAACCAGACGCCACCCGATCTAAATATTCCTTTACAGTTTAATAGTAATGACTTTATGAATTTCTTCACTGATAAAATAGATAACATCAGAAATACAATAACCAGTGTAGATTCTACTGCGTCTAATATGTCAACTTCTTTCCCCACACCCAAAGGAAAACTGCAGTGCTTTACCACTATAGGACAGGAAGAGCTAAATAAACTCATCACTGTGTCTAAACCAACAACATGCCTATTAGATCCCGTACCCACTAAACTACTGAAAGAATTGTTACCTGTGGCAGAAGAACCGCTTCTCAATATTATCAACTCATTGTTATCTTTAGGTCACATCCCAAAACCATTCAAACTGGCGGTTATTAAGCCTCTTATTAAGAAACCACAACTAGATCCTAGTGAACTGGCAAATTATAGACCCATTTCTAATCTTCCATTCATGTCTAAAATTTTAGAGAAAGCTGTATCTGCTCAACTGTGCTCATTCTTGCAAAAAAATTATATCTATGAAGAATTTCACAGAAACCACACCTGTTAAAATCACTAATGACTTGCTTCTTGCGTCAGACCAAGGCTGCATCTCATTGCTAGTTTTACTTGATCTTAGTGCTGCGTTCAACACTATAGATCATGATATACTAATAGATCGACTACAAAATTATGCAGGTATCCAAGGGCAGGCTTTAAGATGATTTAGATCCTACTTGTCCAATCGCTACCACTTTGTTTACTTAAACGGGGAGTCATCTCAGTTATCACCAGTGAAGTATGGAGTGCCACAAGGATCTGTCTTAGGTTCTCTGCTATTTTCAATATACATGCTGCCCTTTGGTAATATTATTAGAAAACACGGGATTAGTTTCTGTTGTTATGCTGATGATACTCAATTATATATCTCAACAAGACCAGATGAAACTTCTAAATTATCGCAGTTAACAGAGTGTGTTAAAAATGTAAAAGATTGGATGACCAATAATTTTCTGCTATTAAATTCAGATAAGACAGAGATATTACTTATTGGACCAAAAAACAGTACACAGAATCTCTTGGCTTACAATCTACAACTAGACGGATGTACAGTTACTTCCACTACAGTCAAACGTCTGGGTGTTATATTAGACAGCAACTTGTCTTTTGAAAATCATATTTCTCATGTAACAAAAACAGCATTCTTCCATCTTAGAAACATTGCCAAGCTACGAAACATGTCACCTGTTTCTGATGCAGAAAAGCTAGTTCATGCATTCATGACCTCTAGACTGGACTATTGTAATGCACTACTAGGTGATTGTCCTGCATCTTCAATAAACAAGCTACAGATAGTCCAAAATACAGCTGCTAGAGTCCTTACCAGGTCAAGAAAATATGATCATATTACCCCAATTTTAAAGTCTCTGCACTGGCTACCTATTAGGTTCCGCATCAGATATAAAATATTACTTCTTACCTATAAGGCACTTAACGGTTTAGCTCCTGCATACCTAACTAGTCCTCTACCATACTACAATCCATCACGCTCCCTAAGGTCGCAAAACTCTGGACTGTTGGTAGTTCCTAGGATAGCAAAGTCCACCAAAGGAGGTAGAGCTTTTTCGCATTTGGCTCCCAAACTCTGGAACAGCCTTCCAGATAACGTTCGGGGTTCAGACACACTCTCTCTGTTTAAATCTAGATTAAAGACTCATCTTTTTAGCCAAGCATTCAAATAATGTATCTCATAAACTTTTCCTGCAGTTATACCTGATCAAATGCTTATTATTAATCTTTTAGCTCTGGTTGAACAAATCTTTCTTTGCTTGCTTTGAACAGCAGCTACGCTAATTATGTTCCTATTTGTTCTCTGTTTCTGCCATGGGATTGACATCCTGTGGTAACTATAAACTCACAAGCTCCAGTCT
>CM070008.1:600000-841432 GCA_036247105.1 Cirrhinus mrigala | reverse complement strand
TGGATCCAGAACACTTAAGAAGAGATGATGCCAACCCTGAAACAACATACAGCACTACCAAATTTTGCTACTAATTTATGGTGTTTTTTTGTCTGTTTGATTACGTCATTAATTGATCTTTACCATACATCTCTGCCATATGTACATCAACTTGACATAGTCACCACTAGTAAGCTACTACTAAATATATTGTAAAAACTTTAATCTGGTGTAAAGTTATATAAATATATATGTTAGTGTACATATACATTAATGTACAATTAATTCATTTTAACAGCACTAGGCTACTGTTATCCTTTTATACATGTTGGTCATATTAGTTCATTTTAATGCTGAATTTGCATTTCAACTTAATTTCTAAGGCCCCGTGGCCCCTTTTACATTTTCAATTCGATAATCCGGCCCTCAAATGAAGCTAACTGAATAGCTAATTAAATGTGTTATAGAGTCTCTTGTTTTCTCTTCATGACATTAATACTGCAGCTGAACTTCTGTCAATGAAATAACATGTCAGAATAAATGTGTGTAATAAGATCAGTGTGTGTGTCTGTGGGTGTGCATGAGTGTGTGTGTAACGTGGGGAGAGAGACGAGAGGTGAGCGGATCCATTCGCAAAGCTTTATTTGCAGGGCGAGACAAAGACATGGTTGAACAGGCAGGGTCAGACAATAGCAAACAGGTATTTTGGGGCGAGGCACAAGAATAGTCCGTGAAGCAAGCGTGGGTCGAAGATCGGCGAACGTAATCCAGGGGGGAAAGCGAAGGGGAGATCCGTGAAACAAGCGAGTAGTCCAAAGGCAGGCGGCGAGACAGATGAAACGAGAAGACTAGGCGAGAAAGCTAAACACAGGGAACTAGGGAACTAGGGAACACAGAAGATACGCGAAACAGCAATAGAAAACCACAATCCAAAACCACAATACTCGGTGAGTAACAGGGGGAAAGTCTGGGGGTTATATAGCACGTCTGATTGGCTACAGGTGTTCGTGCAATCAGCGCGATGAGTGATGGGAGACGTAGTCCGGTGTGTAGTGTAACAGTCTGTGTGAAGTGAGATGTTAACGAGATGCACAGCGACCTCAGGTGGCGGGCTGACCAGACAGGAATCATAACAGAGCCCCCCCACCAAGGAGCGGCTTCCAGACGCTCCACACGAAAAAAGCAATCCAGGGGAACAGTGGGGCGGGGGCGAGACAAGGCGAGGGTTGGAGGACCAGGTCCATGTGGAGGACCAGGCGACTGAGGCAGAGTCGGCAGAGCAGGAGCCCACCAGGGTGGAGCAGGAGGCGCAGGAGCCCTCCAGGGCGGAGCAAGCACCCGCGTCATGAACTGGGACCTGGGGAGAGCAGGGACAGAGGAGGCAGACAGAGCAACAAGGAGAGAGGCAGAGAGTTCGTTGGCGGCCTTTGTGGCCGTGACAGGACAGGCAGAGAGTCCGGGACAGGAAAGGGTGAGAGTTCATAATTGGCCTCTGTGGCCGGTTCAGGACCAGGCATGGGTACACTGGCAAGATGAGGGTTATTGGTCACTACCACCGTGCAAGGAGCTAGGACAGACGTCTCCGTTTCATGAGGTTCCACAGCCTCAGCCGCCACCTCCAGGGAAACTGCAGCGAGCATCACAGCCACTGGGGAAGCCGCAGTTGACGCTGCCACCTCCAGAGGTTCTGCAGCATAAGCCGCCACCTCTGGAGACTTGATGGTGGTATCCACGGCCCCTTTAGGAGGATCTGCAGCCAGCACCATCATCTCAGGGGGCACTGGCGCAGACTCACAGTCAGACGAGACCTCTGGAGCAGACTTGTGAACAGACGAGACCTCCGGAGCAGACTTGTGAACGGACAAGACCTCTGGAGCAAAGTGTGCAGCCCACACACACCAAATGGCAATCGCCATTAAGGGAAGAGCAGCAGCGGGTGGCAGGACCTCTTTAATGGTTGGATTTGAAGGCGCTGATGCCACTGGGGTGTTTGCAGCCTGCACAGACATTAGTGGTGGGCCCAGCATGCTGGCCATCACGATAGGTCGTGACTTTGGGGTGTCAGACGAGATGTGATGAGGCTCCGGGCAGTCAGACAAAACGTAACTTGACTCTGGAATAACAGCAGTAATTTGACTTGGCTTGTGAAGAACAGCTGTGACTTGACCTGGTTCATGAAGATCAAATGTGACTTGACTTGGCTCATAAAGAACTGCTGTGACTTGACTTGGCTCATGGAGATCAGCAGTAACTTGACTTAACTCGTGAAAATCAGCAGCGACTTGACTTGGCTTGTGAAGATCAGCAGTGACTCTGCTTGACTCAGGAACGACAGCTGTGGCTTTGCTTGACTCAGGAACGACAACCGTGACCTTGCTTGAGGAACGACAGCTGTAGCTTGACTTGACACAGGAAAAGCAGCTTTAACTTGACTTGACTCTGGTATGACAGCAGTGACACGACGGAGCTTTGTTTTGCCGCCATTTTGTGAACGGGCTCCGCTGTCGCCGCCATTACATGAGTGCGCTCCGGCGTGGCTGCCATTTTGAGTACGGGCTCCGGTGTAGCCGCCATTACGTGAACGCGCTCTGGTGCAGCCGCCATTTGGCAAGCGGGACTCAATACCGGAGTAGCGATCATTAAATCAAAATGTCCCGGGGTTCGTGGCTGACTTGACTTTGCGGCTGTGCCAACCGCGATGTCGCGTTCCTCCTCCGTGACACCCACAGTGAAGGACAAGCCCACACACAACAATGCAATGCGGACCCTGGCGTCTAAGTCTCGCCTTTAAAGGTTCATTCACACTGTCACTCTCTTCTGCACAATTTAATGCACAAAATATCTCTTTTGCACAATTTCATGTACAAATGTCTCTTTTGTAAAACGTCATGTACAGTACTTGTAAAGTTTTTGTTGTCTCAGTTTTGTATGTGTAGTCAACTATTTATTATAGTTATAGTATTTATAGTATATGTATAGTCAGATGGTTAACCGTTGTATAAGTCTGTAATTGCTTTTCTTATTCGTGTACTGTTGTATGTGTTACGAATCTGGTCGGTGTTCCGCGGTCCGCTCACCGCCAGATGTCGCTCTCACCTTATCCACACACTCTTACTGTTGCACCACACCCCGGACTACAACTCCCAGCACCCATCGCACCGATTGCGCTGCCTCCTGTAGCCAATCAGGTGCACTATAAAAGCCCTGGACTTTCCCCAAGCAAGCCACGGATTGTTGTTGTTTCTATTATTGTTGTTAGCGTTCCCTTGTTTCCGAGTTCCTAGTTCCCTGTGTTTAGTTCCCTCGCCTGGCCATCTCGTCTTGACCGTCTCGCCGCCTGCCTACTGGACTCTTGCTCTAGTTATCGGATTATTCTCCTCGTCTTGCCTGTGATTTACCTGTTTGCTCCTGTTTCGACCCTGCCTGTACGACCATGTCTTTGCCTCGTCCCTTTAATAAAAGCTCGCAATTGGATCCGCTCGCCTCTCGTCTTTCACTCTCCGTTACAGAACAATCCGTCACAACAGGACTCAGCAGCTTTTTACCCGGACATTCACATGATATGGACACAGACAGGATTCTTTGCCGGATCAAACAAGGACCGCACACACTGGAACAATACACCCGTGAGTTTCTCTCCATCTCAAATTATTCCACCCTCCCGGACTGTATAAAGATTGAAATATTTTGTGACGGCGTGGACCAGCCCCTCCGTTCACAGCTGAGACGCGAGGGTCCGCGTTCGTCTCTAGTCAATTTTTTGGACTATGCATTTCTCACTGTGGGCTCAACGTGTACTGTGGGTGTTGCGGAGGAACGCGACAACACGGTAATGACGGCCGCGCACCCCACTCGCAGATTGGCGGTCATGCCGGAGCACGATGTCAAGTCAAGTCAAGTTTCCAAGTCAAGTGAAGTTGCAGCTGCATTTCCAGAGTCAAGTCAAGTTTCCAAGTCAAGTCAAATTGCAGCTGTGTTTCCTGTGTCAAGTCAAGTTACAGCCATCTTTCCTGAGCCACTGCACAAGATGGCCGTCACGCCAGAGCCACTGCACAAGATGGCCGTCACGCCAGAGCCTGTTCACAAGATGGCCGCCATCCCCAAGCCGTACCACAAGATGGCCGCCATCCTAGAACCCTCGGCCAGCACTCTGACGCCGCCTGTGGTCATGACGGCCCACGTGCTGGACTCACCCCTAATGTCGGTATGGGCAGCTAAAATGGCACTTCTTCATGCCGCGGCGGCTACCCCTGGGTCAAGTCAGGCTTCCAAGTCAAGTCAAGACACAGAGTCAAGTCAGGACACAGCTGCCGTTCTCCATGAGTCAAGCCAAGTCACCGCTGTTCCCCACGAGTCAGGCCAAGTCACACCTGTTCTCCACGAGACAAGTCACATTACAGCAGCTGTTCATACTAGGTCAAGTCAAGTTACAGCCGTGTCTCCTGAGCCAGGTCAAGCTACGACTGTTGTTCCAGAGTCAAGTCAAGCCAACGCTGTAGCTTCCAAGTCCAGTCAAGCTTCCAAGTCCAGTCAAGCTTCCAAGTCCAACAACGTCAAGGTGGTCGTTCCTGAGTCAAGCAACGTCACAGCCGTGGTTCCTGAGTCAAGTAAAGTCATTGATCTTCACAAGCCAGTTCAAGTCACCGCTGGTCTTCACGTGTCAGATCAAGTCACTGCTGATCTCCATGAGCCAAGTCAAGTCACCGCTGATCTCCATGAGTCAAATCAGGTCACTACTGATCTCCGAGAGTCAAGTCAGTTTACTATTGGTCTTCACAGGCCAGACCAGGCCACAACCAATCTCCACGAACCAGGTCAAACCACAGCTGATCTTCATGAGCCAAGTGAAGTTATTGCTGCTGCTCCAGAACCAAGTCACGTCCCGCCTGACGGCCCAGAGTCCAGTCACGTCCCGCCTGACGGCCCAGGGTCCAGTCACGTCCCGCCTGACGGCCCAGGGTCCAGTCACGTCCCGCCTGACGGCCCAGGGTCCAGTCGCATCCCGCCTGACGGCCCAGAGTCCAGTCGCGTCCCGCCTGCCGACCCAAGTCATGTCTCGTCTGACCACCTAGAGTCAAGTCACGTCCCGCCGGACAGCCCAGAGCCAAGTCAAGTCCCGCCTGACCACCAAGAGCCTCATGTATCAGCTGAATCCGCAGAGCCCACACTCTCAAGCCACGCAGAACCCACATTTCTAAGCCATAAGTCCACAGCATCCACACCCTCAAGGCCAATAGACATCCCATTATCTACAGTGTTGCCTGCAATGGCCATCGCCATTTTGAGTGTGTGGGCTGCTCACTGTGCTCCAGAGGCCTCGTTTGTCCACGAATCTGCTCCAGAGGCCTCGCCCAACTGCGAGTCTGCTTCTGAGGTCTCGTTTGATCACAAGCCTACTCCAGAGCCCCCGCCTGATCACAAGTCTGCTCCAGAGGTCCCGTCTGGTCTCAAGTCTGCTCCAGAGGTCCCGTCTGGTCTCAAGTCGGCTCCAGAGTTCCCGTCTGGTCTCAAGTCGGCTCCAGAGTTCCCGTCTGGTCTCAAGTCGGCTCCAGAGGTCCCGTCTGGTCTCAAGTCTGCTCCAGAGGTCCCGTCTGGTCTCAAGTTGGCTCCAGAGTTCCCGTCTGGTCTTCAGTCCGCTCCAGAGGCCTCACCAGTCGGAGAAGCTGCGCCAATGCCTCCTGAGGTGTCAGCATTCGCTGTAGAACCTCCTAGGGAGGCGGCGTTCATCCACAAACTCTCTGCTTCTCTCCTTATTCTCTCTGTCCCAGTTCTCCCCAGGTCCCAGTCCATTACGCGGGTTCCTGCTCAGCCCTGGAGGGCCCCAGCGTCTCCTGTTCCGCCCTGGAGGGCCTCGGCGCCTCCTGTTCTGCCTCCGGTTCCACCCTGGAGGTTCCCGGTGCCTCCTGCTCTGCCCTGGAGGGTTCCTGCCCCTCCTGCTCTTCTGATTGTCTCCTCTATCCCTGCTCTTCCCAGGTCCCAGTCCCTGCTGCGGGTGCCTGCTCTGCCCTGGTGGGCCCCTGCGCTTCCCGCTCCGCCCTGGTGGGCCCCTGCGCTTCCCGCTCCGCCCTGGTGGGCCCCTGCGCTCCCCGCTCCGCCCTGGTGGGCTCCCGCGCCTCCTGCTCTGCCCTGGAGGGCCCCGGCGCCTCCTGCTCCGCCCTGGTGGGCCCCTGCGCTTCCCGCTCCGCCCTGGTGGGCTTCTGCTCCGCCTCCTGCTCCGCCCTGGAGGGCCCCGGTGCCTCCTGCTCCGCCCTGGAGGGCTCCCGCGCCTCCTGCTCCGCCCTGGAGGGCCCCGGCGCCTCCTGTTCCGCTCTCGGCTCCGCCCTGGAGGGCCCTGGCGCCTCCTGCTCCGCCATGGAGGTCTCCTGCTTTGCCTCCGGCTCCGCCCTGGAGGGCTCCGGCGCCTCCTGCTCTGCCTCCTGCTCCGCCCTGGAGGGCTCCTGCGCCACGGATTGTTGTTGTTTCTATTATTGTTGTTAGCGTTCCCTTGTTTCCGAGTTCCTAGTTCCCTGTGTTTAGTTCCCTCGCCTGGCCATCTCGTCTTGACCGTCTCGCCACCTGCCTACTGGACTCTTGCTCTAGTTATCGGATTATTCTCCTCGTCTTGCCTGTGATTTACCTGTTTGCTCCTGTTTCGACCCTGCCTGTACGACCATGTCTTTGCCTCGTCCCTTTAATAAAAGCTCGCAATTGGATCCGCTCGCCTCTCGTCTTTCACTCTCCGTTACAGTATGTTTATATTATGCTTAACTAGTATGTAGCACCGTGGTCCTGTGAGTCACGACATCTCGTTCCACTATATGTCCACACATGTAGCAGAATGAAAATAATGCTCAACTTGACTTGACTTGACAAAAAATATCAATCAAAAAATAGTCCGGGAGGTCTGAATAGTTGGCAATGGCTAGAAATTCACTGAGATGTTGTTCTAGTGATCGTGGTCCTTGTTTTAGTCTGAATAGAGTCCTTGTTGTGTCCATACCTGTGCAGAGTTCGCCGGAAAAGCTGTTGGATCCATTTGTGACCGAGCATTCTGTAACGTGGGGAGAGAGACGAGAGGTGAGCGGATCCATTCACAAAGCTTTATTTGCAGGGCGAGACAAAGACATGGTTGAACAGGCAGGGTCAGACAATAGCAAACAGGTATGTTGGGGCGAGGCACAAGAATAGTCCGTGAAGCAAGCGTGGGTCGAAGATCGGCAACCGTAATCCAGGGGGGCAAGCGAAGGGAACACAGAAGATATGTGAAACAGCAATAGAAAACTACAATGGAATACCACAATACTCGGTGAGTAACAGGAGGAAAGTCTGGGGCTTATACAGGTGTATATAGTCTGATTGGCTACAGGTGTTCGTGGAATCAGCGAGATGGGTGATGGGAGACGTAGTCCGGGGTGTAGTGTAACAGTCTGTGATGTGAAATGTTAACGAGATGCACAGTGACCTCAGGTGGCGGGCTGACCAGACAGGAATCATAACAGTGTGTGTGTACAGGTTTATATGGGTATATGAAAAATGTGTATAATGACATGGTACTACAGTGTAAACAGAGTTTACGCAAACCTGCAAACCAAATAGCTTAAAAAACGGTCACACTTTATTTTAAGGTCCAATTCTCGCCATTAACAAACCATTAACTACAACTTTTTCCTCAGTAGGATCCTAATTTGCTGCTTATTAAAGTAGTGTAGGCGATTTTGGAAAGGCTAGTGATAGCTTTGAAAGCAAGATCCCCACCCTCCCTGCAGAGGAATGCAAATACACATTTAATGGACCAAACATTTTGATTGGACGAACATTTTATGGTCCACAGACAATATAAATAAATAAGTAAATTTAGACCACTAAACTTAGGGATTGCTATCAGGATTTTAAGAGACTTTCAACCAGCATAACCAGAAAAGTTTAAAGATAATCACCTACAATCACCTATTGCACCTGCAATAGTAAGGTGGTTGCTGAGTTTAGGCATTGGGTAGGATTAATGATGTAGAATATGGTAACAATACCTGTAGTTTTGTGTGAGGGGTAGGGTTAGAGTAAGGGGATAGAAAATACAGTTTGTACAGTAGAAAAACCACTACACCACATAGAATGAACCCATAAAACATGGAAACACAGCATATGTGTGTGTGTATTATGTCACCCTCCTCATTCTCAGTGTGAAACGAGAAATTCTGCTCTCTTAAACTGAATGTCAGTCAATAGCTATAGGAATATTTTATTTTTAATAATTTTTTGGAGTTTGATGAGCACAGCATGAACAATGTTCCCTCTAATTTTGCAAAGCAAAACCTTTCTCTATAGGGCAGATTTGACCCAAAATTTAGCTACAGTGAATGATGCACATTTAAGGTTACCTGAGAAAACATTACCAAGAAATTCTATTAAAATGTTTTATAATAATACAATATAAATCCCCTTTTTGAGGTCTATTAGGTTTGCAATAGAATAGAATAGAGAAAAAACTGAAGCATTTAAACTGAGATCTGTAAGCTAGATTTTTTTTTTTTTTAAGTAAACGTGAATTCTTATATCATAATCTAAACATCCTTATGCTGTAGAGGTTACACACTACAACACCTGTGTGTAACTGTACATGTCTCTGAGTTTTGTTACCATTCTGTGTCCATCATCCACTATTTCCTGCATTTAATCAAGCCACTCCTCTTTAAAACATGACGTTTTATTTTACATGTTATTGCATCTGTGTTGTATCTCATGTTGAGTTATTTCGTCAACAACCATTAAAGTATTTGATTTCTACAGCGACTGATTTGGTACTCTTCATTCTCTTTTTAATGAAACCTGAACACTGCATTCATCAGTTCCAACTCTATAATGCCAACAACTCTATAGCACTGCAACTATTTCACATTTAGCAGAATTTAATTAAATGTCTTTCACAATTTATTTTTGCGTGTGTCCTGTGCACAGTACATTATTTCTTCTGCACGGTTGCGATGTAACAAGTGTGCGGTGACGCATGGGGACAACTTAGAGGAAATATTGAGCATGAAGGTGAGATCTTATGGATTTATAAAGAAACTGCTGGTTTGAAATATCATACCCCTCCGCAGGCCACCCTGAAAGACCTACCTGTGAGACAGGCAATCTGCAAGGCTTCAGTGACTGACAGTAGCGCAATCTCAGTTGACTGGTTACTTTTGAAACCTGACTGGTTAATCTGCAGTTGATTATTCTGTGAAAGAAATAATGATAACTACTTGAAAACAACTAGTTTGAGTGTTTTCACTATGAATGGAAGGAGAGAGACAAGTCAGTAGCTATCTGTAAATGAACTGATTCATGCAGGTTTTTTGAGCAGTGGGATTCCCTGAACCTGTCTTGGGGTAATGCCTGTGAGGAGAGATGTGTTGATGATGTGTGTGAGCACTGGTAAGAGTGTAGGGGAGATTGCTTGGATAAGGTGTGAGGGGATTGGGTCCAGAGGGCGTGTTGTAGGATGGCTGGAGAGGAGAAGTTTCGATTCTTCTGCCTCAGTGCAGGGGACAGAAGGAGAAGAGAGGACCATTTTAGCAGTGGATATGGTTGGAGTTCCTGTGTGTGTGGAGCTGAGAAGTGAGGGGGGACAGAGGAGTGTCTGAAGCGCTGTTGATCTTGCTGTGGAAATATGAAGATTTGGCAATATGGACTTAAAAAGAGAAAGATGAAAGCAAAGACTGATACATACTCGTACATGTAGGTTTCATCTAAAAGTAACCGGTAGAGGCGTCGGTGGCACACAGGTAGTAAGATGTAGGTTAAAGGTTATTAAGAAATGGTCAGAGATGTGCAGGGGTTTTACAAAAATGCTGTCTGCAATACGATTGTGTGTGTAAATTAAGTCAAGCTGGTTGCCTTATTTGTGTGTGCTTGCGGTGGTAAGCCATTTGAAATCCAATGAAACCAGGAGTGAATGGAAGTCTGCAGCATAAGGCTTCTCCAGATGAATGCTGAAGTCGCCGAAGACCGTTAGCCAGCTGTAGTTGCTATGATATGGAATATCGGCTGAAATAATATGACAGATGCGTCGTGAATGAAATGTTTCTCCAAGCCTTATATTTTATAACAACAAAATGGTAATCTGGCAATTCCATCTGGTAAAGACATAAATACTCGGAGACAAGCAATATTAACCTCTCCAATGTACAAGCAGGGCGGTCTGTATTAGTCCCACCCCTCCTCCACTCTGATTGTGTCACGAATCTGGTTCGTGGTTTTCCATCTGCTCGCCACCAGAGGTCACTTTCTGGTTACATTGACTCACACTACACAGACTTCCATATGTCACCACAGACTACATTTCCCATGCTCCATTTAACTGATTGCATCTACACCTGCAGCCGATTACACACACTATAAAAGTCACTTTCAAGCAACCATTCAACGCCGAGTATTGCATAGCATTTATCACTCTCACAGCGATAGCTATTTATGGAGCCTCTCCTAGTTTTCCTAAGTTTAGTTGTTTCTTGTTCTTTGTTAGATTTCCTGTGTTCTGATTACCTGCCTGTTTTGGATTTCGCTCTTGTCTTGTCATTTGGACTCTGTTTGCTCCTGATCTGGACTTATCACCTGTTAATTGGACTACTGTTGTGTCTTGCTCTCTATATACCTGTTTGCCAGTGTTTGACCCTGCCTGTTTATGACCATGTCTCTAAATAAAAGCATGTGTATGGATCCACACGCCTCTCTCAGTCACTCCGTAACAGAATACTCGGCCAGTCAAGGATCCAGCAGCTTTTCAGAAGAACACTGGCCAGGTATGGACACAGCACTGATTTTATTAGCCCTTAAACAAGGCACACAGCTGCTGGAGAACTATATTCGAGAGTTTTTAGCCATCGCTCACTATTCAGATTTACCGGACATTATTTTGCTAGAGTTTTTTTTTTTTTTTTAGTTGTTTTTTGGATTTTGCTTTGTTGACTGTTGGCTCTTTGTTCACTGTGGAGGAGGTGGAACATGCCACTGCGTCTGTGCCTGTAATGGCAGCCGCTAGGTTTAGTCAACCACAAGCTCAGGGATATTCAAATATACGGATCGCTACTCTGGTGATTAAACCCGCTCCTGAAATGGCAGCTGCACTGGAGCGTGTTCACATATGCTATCCAAGAGTCTCATCACGTCACGTCTGATTTTCGAGAGACCCGTCTCATCTCGTCTGATCTTCAAGAGTCTCATCACGTCACATCTGATTTTCCAGAGATCCGTCTTGTCATATCTGATCTTCCAGAGGCACGTCACGTCTCGTCTGACTATCCAAAGTCTCGTCACATCACAGCTGCTCATCCTCAAGGATGGTTCTTCGATGTCTGCACATGCAGCTGGTATTCCCAAATTTATTCACTTTAGCCTTCCAGCCTTTGAACTGACCCCACTGTCTACAGCATTTCCTGTCATGGGAGTTGCTTCGTGGTGTGTCTGGGCCACGTATTCCACTGCTGAGTTTCTAGAAATGGTGGCTCGTGCTCAGTGTTGCGAAGGTTACTTTGGAAATGTAATAGGTTACAGATTACAAGTTACTCTATTTAAAATGTAATAAGTTTAAAATTTCAATTGCTTTATTAAAGTAATGTAACTTACTACTTTTGATTACTTTTTTACATTTCTAATATTTTCAACTGTTAATCATCTTAAAACATGTAAACCAGGCAGAGTTAATCTTACAGTAGCACTCAACACTGATTCCTGTCAGACTTTCAAAATCCTTTTCACTGGAATAAAAATTATAATAAATAAGAGATATACATCTTTATTTTGCGATAACAACAGGTTGGATATATAATATCAAACTTATTACACAGAAGCTTGCCACAAAAGTTGATAATTAGACACGAAACACTGATCTGAGTTGAGATATTTGAATGCAAAGCTTCCATTAGGGAATCAGTTGCAAGCAAGTGGCAAGATGACAGAATTAAGAAATTGTACACATAATATTGAATTGAGTTTTAATATTTTATTAGCTAACCAGACGCAAAGCTTCCACCAAGAAAAACTATCAAGCATATGGCACCGACTTAAGTTGCCCGGATGATTGTCGGGGAATAACATACCTCGGAATGTCATGACTGACCAATCAGAATCAAGCATTCCACAGAGCCGTGTAATAATTTAATTTAAAGCACAGCCACACAAATTCAGACTTAACACCTCTTATGTACGCGGAGATCATTCTGAGGTTAAATACAGATTTGAAATCATAACAAGAAATAGTTTAATAGCTATGATACTGGTTTTGAAATCAAATGTTTGCATAGTTCTGACAGGACACACTGGCATCCAACAATGCCTTGGAAAAAAAAAAAAAATCGTAAAAAACAAAGTATACGCATAAACCCAAATGGGAAATAAAACAGTTAAGAATAAACGTGTCCTATTCTGTGTCCTAAACTCCTCAAACATTGGTGCCTCATTTTAGAGCAGTCAATGCAATTTTGGACAGAAGTCGATTAAATCTGTATGTGAGAAGAAATTCGGATGTAACCCCCTTTGTAATCATTAACATTTTCAAAAGTAACTGTAATTTAATTGCACATTTTTTTTCTCAGTAACTGTAACTAATTACAATTACATTTATTTTGTAATTAAATTACGTAATTCCGTTACATGTAACTAATTACTCGCCAACACTGCTCAGGCTGCAGAACCTCCCGAGGTTGTGGCGTTCGCTGTTGTGTCCCCAGAGGTGGCGGCATACGCTGCGGAACCTCATGAGGTGGTGGCACTCTCTTCAGCTACCTATGTAGTGGAAGCGCCCAGTGATTCACCACCATCTTTGCCCGAACTGGCTACGGAGGCCACTTATGAACTATTGTCCAGTTCCGACTCAGCTGTAGAGGCTGTCTATGAATCATGAACTGTTTCCTTATGCTACTGCTGCAGAACCTCCAGAGGTGTCAGTAGTACCCATTTATGAACTCTCATCATGTTGTGACCCAGCCATGGAGGCCACCTGTGAACTCTTCGTCTGTCCTGTCATGGCTAAGTAGGCTGTCTATAAACCTTCTGCCCATCCTGTCATGGCTGTGGAGGCTGCTTGTGAACTCTTGCCTGGTCCTGAACTGGCCACAGAGGTTGTTTATGAACTTTTGTTTTGCCCTGAACCAGCCGAGTAGGCCATTTCTGTACTTTCATCCTGTTCTGAACCTACCTCTGAGTCTGATTGTGAACTGTCTACTTGTCCTGTGTCCCAGAGTGTGTTTGATTTTCCTGTCTGTCCAGAACCAGTCAATGATGCTGAGTTAGAGTTGTCAGTCTTACCAGTTTTGATTTGTGATTCCACATATGAACTGTCTGCTTTTTCAGAGTCCCCAAATTTCTCTCATTTTGAACCATCTGTCAGGCCAGGTCCATTCAATGAACCTGTATGTAATACCTCAGCCCATCCAGTTTCAATCCCTGTGTCAGATTTCGAATTGCCTGTTTGTCCAGTCCCTGTCAATACATCGAATCTTGAACTGTCAGGATATTTTGTTTCTGTTGTTGAGTCCGATTTTGAACTGTTTGTCCCCACCGCCTCAGTCAGTGCATCTAAGTTTGAACCTCTTGTCCATCCAGTATCTCTTAAGGAGACCAACGCTGAATTTTCAGTTTGATCTCTTTTTAAATGAACCTGAAACAATTAGTTGAGGACAGTATCTGAAATCCACCCTATCCCCTTAAATAGGGCACTGTTTGAGAGAACAGCCATTTGTAGTGGTTTCCAAAACCACAGTGGACATTAATGGGTGCACTCATTCAATCCCATGATGCATAGCAGTAATAAGTGTACAATTGATGTACACTCTACTTAGTTTTCTAATGATTGCTAAACAGCAAGCACAAACTAGCACAAGCACTCAGTGTCTGAATTCACTTTAATTCACTCCTGTAACTCGACTTTATTAGTGGACAAATGTAGTGAATAGTGAATAATGAGGGTAGACACACACCTGTTTTACACACGTCACTCAAACACAGAACCAGGAAACAGGAATCACATGAGTTCAGGTAAAGAGAAACTGAAGTGTGTTTGAGCTGTTGTGTGTTTGTGTCTCTGTATTCACGCAGTAAAATGTCAGAAGCCAGATTTTCTCAGGATGAGTTCTTGTGTCCACTGTGTCTGAATCTCCTGAAGGATCCAGTGACCATCCAGTGTGGACACAGTTAAGAGCTGTATTACAGACTGCTGGGATCAGAAGGATCAGATAAGAGTCTACAGCTGCCCTCAGTGCAGACAGACCTTCAGTCCAAGACCTGCTTTAGCTAGAAACACCATCTTGGCTGAAATGGTGGAGAAACTGAAGAAGACCAAACTTCCTGCTGACTGTTACGCTGGAGCTGGAGATGTGCAGTGTGACGTCTGTACTGGAAGAAAATACAAAGCCGTCAAGTCCTGTCTGGTGTGTCAGGAATCTTACTGTCAAACTCATTTTGAGCGTCATGAGGAGTTTCATTCACGTAAGCCACACAAAGTGACTGATGCCACTGGACGACTGCAGGAGATGATCTGCCAGAAACATGAGAAGATCCTTGAGGTTTTCTGTCGCACTGATCAGAAATGTATATGTGTGCTGTGTACGATGGACGAACATAAAAACCACGACACTGTATCAGCTGCAGCACAGAGGACAGAAAAACAGGTATTTAAAACTAGACACTGATGAAATATTGCTGACACTCATTTCATATGTGTTTATATCGGCACCCATATTAACAGCTTACAGCATTCACACTGAACACCACAGCAGAAATGAACAGCGGCTGCATTTATGATTTCAGTCAGTTTAGCTTTACTTTTGTTTTGTGTAGATTAATCATGATTTAAATATAAATGTAAAGCCCCCTCTTGTGTAAATCAGATTTCACAATGATAAAGATTGTAATAGTTGTCAGTGACTGACTCTCAAAAAAACTGCTGGCAGTTATTAACAGAAATTCTCAGTGGAATGATCAAATAGTTCATCTGCTATGCAGAAAAAACACTGTCAGTGTGAAGCTCTGCATCTGTGAATGTTTCACTTTTATGATACTTGTGCTTGCACTGTAAAACAGGCCTTTTGCTTCACGTTAGCTCATGTACAATGATTGTAACTGATCATCACTTTTGGAGTTTGAACCTACAACCATTAGTTGCCAATCCGTTCAGATAAATAACCTTTAAACTGCCTCTCCCCACTTTTACTGCATTCATCTGTTCACATGATGATTTAGTGCCAGCAGTTTTCTGTGACATTCACTATCATCTGTTTGTCCTGCAGAATCAGCTGAAGGAGACGCAGAAGACGCTCCAGCAGAGAATCCAGCAGAGAGAGAAAGATCTTCAGCAGCTGAGAGAGGCTGTGGAGTCTCATAAGGTGAGTCTGGAGAAGAAGAGAAGTTTGTCTCAGTCTCAGTTCAGACTCTCTTGTCTCTTTCAGTCCCACTGAAGCCTGAATCACTGTGTGTCCTAACAGCGCTCTGCACAGACAGCAGTGGAGGACAGTGAGAGGATCTTTACTGAGCTCATCCGCTCCATTGAGAGAAGCCGCTCTGAGCTGATACGGCTGATCAGAGATCAGGAAAAGCGAGCGGTGAGTCGAGCTGAAGGACGACTGGAGCGACTGGAGCAGGAGATCAATGATCTGAGGAGGAGAGACGCTGAGCTGGAGCAGCTTTCACACACACAGGATCACATCCAGTTCCTGCAGGTAACAGAGATCTAGAAGAACACCATCATAGTGGACTTGAGACACATCCTGCTGTGACAGGAGACTCACAGAGAAACATTTCAACCCTACAATGAGACTCCATTGATGTGCTTGAGCTGTTAGATGGACATTTATGTTCTTAGAAGATGTTTTATCATCCAAACTATTTCCTAGAAAGTTCACATATAGTGTAAGTGTCAAATACTACAATCTGTAGCTCTAATGTGATATAATGAATATGAGAAGAATGAAGCTGATGTTGTGAAAGTGCTGGATTGAGTTACTAAAGATCAGTCAAGTCAAATCTGATGTTGGTGCAGGTTATTGGGTGAAGTGTGGAGCTGATGAGTTTTGATTTCTGTTTTCTGTAGAGTTTCCAGTCTCTCTCAGCACCTCCTGAATCTACAGACGTAAACGACGATCCTTTCATTTATCTCTTCTCTTTTGATGGTGTGAGAGAATCTGTCCATCAGCTGAGAAACAAACTGGAGGATTTCTGCAAAGAGGAGCTCAAGAAGATCTCAGACAGAGGTAAAGTCCTGGAGATTCATCTGCTCTTTTAGAAACGAGTCCATCATCATCATCTCATATCATGGAGAACATCATATTAGAAATGTGTTAGGAATGGATGCAGGATCATGAGAATCACACTGTTCATGTCTGTTGATTTCCACAGTCACCAACAGTGTTCTCAGGACCCGGAACGACTTCCTACGATGTAAGTCAGTAAGAAAACAAGCAAAAAAATGTTCTTCCTGTAGAAGGTGAAAGAATAGTTTTATAATGGATGATGTAAATGATGATTTGCACAGGATATCTGCTCATCTGTCCATTGGGTCAATTTATTCCATTGTTTTGTTTTTTGTTTTTTAGGAAATGTTAACCTCTCACCCCCTAATTTGTTTCTCCACTATAAGTATGTAATGTATGCAAAATACCATTCGGATTTGATTAACAGATTTTGACTGTTTCTGATATCAGATACTGGCAGGAATTGTAGGTGGGTGGAGTGGGTGGAGTGAATGTACAGCGCTCTCTTCCAATATAACGACTGAGGTGCTCTTGAACAAGACACCAAACCAGGTGTTGGTCCAGTTGGCGCTGGAGCAAATAACTGCCCAGTGCTCTGGGTATGTGTTCACGGTGTGTGTGAGCAGTGTTCACTACTCACTGCCATATGTGTGCAATTGGATCGGTTAAATGCAGAGCAGAAAGTTAAGTACCATACTTGACAATATGTCACGACAATGGCAGAACACCCAAAACTTCTCATGTTATTCTTCTTAAATGAAGATCCTGGTACCTGGGTAAACAATGCAAATGCAAGAAAGAAGTGTTGCAAAGAGCTATCCAAGAGTAAAATGGACTCCTCTCATAGACTGAAGAACAAATGCAGATTATGCAGATTGTCAGACAGAAGCAAAATCTGCTTCCAGTTTCTGCAGCTGAAGCACACGTCAGGGATGGGGGGATCAGAAAAGGTTCTTGAGCCGGGACTTGAACTCTGGACACCTGAAGTGTAACGGCACTGTCAGCGCTGCCCACAAGGCTATTGGTGCCAAAGTAATTTAACATTTTAAGACTAACAACGCTGTTCTGTGTTCTGGTTTTTAACATAATTTACAGTTTACTAATGGTTTTGTATAAGAATTTTGTTGAGCACACCCCAAACGTAGTCCAATCTCAGTGAAATTTCATTTATGTCTATTTCCCATTAAGGACAGCTGACTGAGAGGGTGAGAGCATACTTTTTTAAAAGTCCAAAAATAAGGGCCACCCTACTGTCATGAAGAGTTCAGCTACATGAAAAGCAGTGTTGGGGAGTAACTAGTTACATGTAACGGAATTTAATTACAAAATAAATGTAATTGTAATTAGTTACAGTTACTGAGAAAAAAAATGTGTAATTAAATTACAGTTACTTTTGAAAATATTAATGATTACAGAGGGGGTTACTTCTGAATTTTTTCACATATACACACCCACATACAGATTTAATTGACTTCTTTCATAAACTGCATTGATTGCTCTAAAATGAGACACCAATGTTTCAGGAGTTTAGGATACAGAATAGCACACATGCTTATTCGATAACTGCTTTATTACCTATTTGTGTTTATGCATATGGACTTGTTAGGTGATGATACAAACAGTGAGGAGCACATGACACAAACCAACCAATGAGCGAACAGACACATGACTAATCCAACCAATGAGAACATGACACAATGAACAAGGGAACCAACGGCAGGAATACAAGAGGGCAAGGGAAGCAAGACTAGACAAGGAACATGGCTAAACTACAAAATAAAAGACATGAAAACATGAACATGAACCAAAACCCAAAAAAACCCACATTACATGTCCCCCCCTGTAAGGGCGGCTCCAGACACCCAAACAAAACCCAAAAACCAAAGTCCAGGATGGTGGAGCTGAGGCAAACAGGTGGATGGACAGAGGGCCAGGCCCATGCAGGGGAACAGGAACAGAATGTCTGAGCACTGACGTCACTGGGATGCCTACAGCCCGCACCAACATCAGTGGTAGGTCCAACACACTGACAATGAGTCCCTTCCGTCCTGGCCCAGCAAGAGCTTGGGTACTTTAACTCCGCCTCAAAAAATCCTTTGGGGAAATTATGGTGAGAGCCGTGACATGGCGAGGCTCAGGCATGGCAGCCATCTTGGCCAGGGACTCTGGCGTGGCGGGCATCTTGTGAGCAGCCCTGACGTGAACAGGTTCAGGAGTAGAAGGCATGGTGACAGCAGGCACTGGCTTGACAGGTGTGACATGAAGAGGCTTAGGCATAGCAGACATGACGTGAGCGGGCCCTTGAACAGCAGACATGACGTGAGCAGTTCTTGGAGCAGCAAACATGATGTAAGCAGGGTCTGGAGCAGCAGGCATGACATGAGCAGGGCCTGGAACAGCAGGCATGACGTGAGCAGGGCCTGGAACAGCAGACATGACGTGAGCAGGGTCTGGAGCAGCAGGCATGACGTGAGCAGGGCCTGGAGCAGCAGACATGATGTGAGCAGGGCCTGGAACAGCAGACATGACGTGAGCAGGGCCTGGAGCAGCTGGCATGACGTGAGCAGGGTCTGGAGCAGCAGACATGACGTGAGCAGGGCTTGGAACAGCTGGCATGACATGAGCAGGGCCTGGAGCAGCAGACATGACGTGAGCAGGGCCTGGAGCAGCAGACATGATGTGAGCAGTTCTTGGAGCAGCAGGCATGGCTTAGGCAAGGCCTGGAGCAGCAGGCATGACGTGAGCAGGGTCTGGAACAGCAGGCATGACGTGAGCAGGGTCTGGAACAGCAGGCATGACGTGAGCAGGGTCTGGAGCAGCAGGCATGACGTGAGCAGGGCCTGGAACAGCAGGCATGATGTGAGCAGGTCTTGGAGCAGCAGACATGACTTAGGCAAGGCCTGGAGCAGCAGACATGACGTGAGCAGGGTCTGGAACAGCAGGCATGACGTGAGCAGGGTCTGGAACAGCAGGCATGACGTGAGCAGGGTCTGGAACAGCAGGCATGACGTGAGCAGGGTCTGGAACAGCAGGCATGACGTGAGCAGGGTCTGGAACAGCAGGCATGACGTGAGCAGGGCCTGGAACAGCAGGCATGACGTGAGCAGGGTCTGGAGCAGCAAGCATGACGTGAGCAGGGCCTGGAACAGCAGGCATGATGTGAGCAGGTCTTGGAGCAGCAGACATGACTTAGGCAAGGCCTGGAGCAGCAGACATGACGTGAGCAGGGTCTGGAGCAGCAGACATGATGTGAGCAGGTCTTGGAGCAGCAGGCATGATGTGAGCAGGTCTTGGAGCAGCAGACATGACTTAGGCAAGGCCTGGAGCAGCAGACATGACGTGAGCAGGGCCTGGAACAGCAGGCATGACGTGAGCAGGGTCTGGAGCAGCAGGCATGACGTGAGCAGGGTCTGGAGCAGCAGACATGATGTGAGCAGGTCTTGGAGCAGCAGGCATGACGTGAGCAGGGCCTGGAGCAGCAGACAAGACGTGAGCAGGGCCTGGAGCAGCAGACATGACGTAGGCAAGGTCTGGAGCAGCAAACATGACATGAGCAGGTCTTGGAGCAGCAGACATGACGTGAGCAGGCCTTGAAATGGCAGCCATCTTGTGCACAGACTGTGGGATGGCAGCCATCTTGCAATGGGGCTCTAGAGTGGCTGGCATGACATGAATCACTCCAGACATGACGGTTGGTGTGTGAATATGCTCTGGTGTAACAGTCGTAATGTGTGGAGATGTTGGTGTGGCAGGCATGATGACTGACGACTTTGGGGAAACGCCTTGTTCCTCCTCCTCGACACCCACAGTGAAAGCAGAGCCACTCAGCAATAATGCAAAGTCAGTACATTGCTATAGGGTTGTAGAGCTGTTGCTGTTTGGCATTAGATCATTTAAACAGTCTTTAAGCCCATTACGAAAAATGCCTTCTAGGGCAATGCCATTAAATCCCTCAAGATGACACAAGCTACAAAAGTCCTCCACATACTCCTCTATAGCCCAGTCACCTTGACGCAGACAGAGGAGGTGAGAAACTGGTGGGTTGATTTTAGCGGTCGTGTATTCTGTAACGAGTTGTCCACAAGATGTGGATGAACCCAAGTGCAGTTTATTATTATCCATACGTGAACATCCAAAATACAAACATAATCCAAACATATATGTGACTTGACTTGAACAAACTAGACATTAGCAGACTTGACTTGGCATGGCATGAACAGACTTGATTTGAAACAGGAACAGATACACAAACTCACCAACAGCAGATACACACTTCAGTGCACGACAAGGGACAATGGCTACATGATTGCTACTTATAGCAAACAGTGAGGAGCACATGACACAAACCAATAGGGATGGGACAAAAAATCGATTCACCTAACATGATTTTTTTATTCACAATTTTAAAATTGATTTTTTTTTTTTTTTAAATACCAGAATCAATATTAATTCATATTAAATGCATTGCTTTATTTTAGTCCTTTCTTATAAACGAGGCGGAGGAAAGTTACCTCTTTTATTTTAACAGAGGGCGATGTGTTGTATCGGTGAGTATTACATGACGTCACATCTCTTACTAGTGAACACGAGAAGACCCGGGGGGACGGGGAGGCCAAGATGGCGCTGTTCTGAGCAGACATGCTTTGCTCTTAATCCTCAGACACCATCGTGATTTACATGCAATAAGTGTGGAAAACTACCCTTCTCTTCTAATTTGTTGTCAATGACTTTTTAGGAACTAATTTTAACTTTGTTTGAAAACTCGGTCATATGGGCAAATGCAAAAGGAAACATCACTCCGAGGCGAGTATGGAGAAAAATGAAAATATCGCGCCATCGCAACTATTCGCCCCGTATCCTGATGATGCAATGCTGACAGATTTAACCAATGATTCAGCTGACACAGTCGATGCAGAGAAATCTTTGGCAATTCCACTACCGTGCACCCCAGCTAAAAGCCCAGCGTCAAAAAAAAAGGAAAGATTACATCCCCCGATTGTGACCTCAACAAGGTTATGGCTGACATTCAGTCTCTTTCTGCAAAATGTGAAATCATTTTTGAAAAGCTTACATCTATGGAGACTACGGTGAGAAACACTGATCAGGCAATTACCTTTCTGAATGAATCGGTGGAAAAACTCCTTAAAGATACCACCAGCCATAATGCAAGAATCTCTGCGCTGGAAAAGAAAACTTTAGACTTGAGAGAAGAAAACAAACAACTCAAACTTCAGCTGCTGGAGGCAAACAGCTATCGACAAAGATGGGGGCTAAGATTGCAAGGGATGAAGGAGGAAGATCCACAGGAAAACACTCGGGATCTGGTGATTAAAGTCCTTGGCAAGATCTCCCCCAAAATTGCTGAGAAATTACCGGAGGTGGTGGACTCGGTGCACAGAATTGGAAGGAGGAAGGACGGCAACTCAGCGAGAGGCATAATCATTCAATTCAGCATGCGCCACTTTCATGATATGGTATGGACTGATGCAAGAGGCTCGAGATTCCCGGAGGATGCCCATCTCCGCTTAAAAGAAGACCTTTCGTGCGATGAGAGAGCAGCGCGAGCCAAGGCTTGGCCTTTGGTTAAGAAAGCTAGAGAAGAAGGCAAGAGAGCATCTTTCATCGGTGCCTTTGCTTACATCGAAGGTAAAAAAGTTAATATTGATGTTTAGTGAACATTCTGTGAATAAAGGACACAAACGGACATTTCATGTCTGATACTCTTTGGACGATTCATTGTCCCTAACAACTCACAATGTGGACTTGTTATATTTGTTGACATCTTGTTGCATGTACGAGATCCCGGTGGGTCTATTTGTTTAACTGTAACAAGTAGCTTAATCTAATTCGGGAGGTCTGGTTTGTTGTTGTTACGGATCTGGTCGGTGAGCTGCGGACCGCTCACCACCAGATGTCGCCCTCACTCTACTTACACACACAGTCTGTTGCATTCCACCCCGGACTTCATTACCCATCAGCCACCACTCATGTCACCCGCGTCCAATCAGAGACTGTATAAAAGCCCCGGACCTTCCCAGTGCACTTCACGGATTGTTGTTATTGTTTTAGTTAGTGTTTCCAGGTCTCCTAGTTTCCTTGTTCCCTAGTTCCCTCGCCTGCTTCCCCGTTTTCGTCTGTTCGCCGCCTGCCTATTGGACTCTAGCTCTTGTTTATTGGTTTATTCTCCTAGCCCAGCCCCTTACGGATTACGTTCGCCACGGATCTACCCTCGCCTGTTTCACGGACTTCTATTGTGCATCGCCTTCGTTATACCTGTCTGCCATTGTTGTTTGACCCTGCTTGTTCGACCATGTATCTGTCTCGTCCCAATAATAAAAGCTTGCACATGGATCCGATCGCCTCTCGCCTCTCACTCCGTGTAACAGAACAATCCGTCGCAACAGGATCCAGCAGCTTCACCCCCGGACACTTAGCAGGTATGGACTGCGCGTTACTGTGTGTGGGCTCGCCATTTACCGTGGGCGTCGCGGAGGAGGAGCGTAACGCCACGGAACCGCTGGCCGCTTGGCTCACTCGCGGAAATGCGGCCACGCTGGAGCGCGCTCAAGCAATGACGAGGGCAATGGATCGCATTGCTCTAATGGCGGCGACATTGGTGCCTATTCACAAGATGGCGGCGGCGCCCGTTCACAAGATGGCGGCGAGAACAGAGCTCCGTCACGTCACAGCCGCCATACCAGAGCCATGTAAAGTTGCAGCTGCATTTCCTGAGTCAAATCAAGTTTCCAAGTCCAGTCAAGTCGCAGCTGTGTTTCCCGAGTCAAGTCAAGTTTCCAAGTCAAGTCAAATTGCAACTGTGTTTCCTGTGTCAAGTCAAGCTGGAGCTATGTTTCCTGCGTCTGTCAACCCAGCGCCCGCTAACGTCACGTCTGTCAACCCAGCGCCCGCTAACGTCACGTCTGTCAACCCAGCGCCCGCTAACGTCACGTCTGTCAACCCAGCGCCCGCTAACGCCACGTCTGTCAAGCCAGCGCTCGCTAACGCCACGTCAGCCAAGCCACAGCCTGCTCACGCCATGCCTGCCCGTCCAGAGTCTGCACCTGTCATGGCCACCCGTCCAGAGTCTGCACCTGTCATGGCCGCCTTCCCACAACCAGTCCACAAGATGGCCGCCATCCCAAAGCCTGTCCACAAGATGGCTGCTGTCCCTGAGCCTGTCCACAAGATGGCTGCTGTCCCTGAGCCAGTCCACAAGATGGCCGCCACCTCCAAGCCAGTTCACAAGATGGCCGCCATCCCAGAGCCACTCCACAAGATGGTCGCTGTCTCCAAGCCACGCCTCATGATGGCCCACGTGCTGGACTCACCCCTAATGGCGGTATGGGCAGCTAAAGTGGATCTCCCTCACGTCACGGCAGCTACCCCTGATTCGAGTCAAGTTGCAGCTGTTGTTCCAGGGCCAAGTCAAGCCGCAGAGCCAAGTCAAACTGCAGGTGCATCTTCAGGGTCAGGTCAAGTTGCAGCTGCGTCTCCTGTGTCAAGTCAAGCTACAGCTGCCACTCCAGAGTCAAACCATGTTACAGCTGTAGCTTCCAAGTCCAGTCGAGTTCCAGGGTCTAAGTCCGGTCAAGCAACTGAGTCAGGTCAAGCCAAAGCTGCTGTGCTCCATGAGTCTGGCCAAGACACAGCTGTTCCCCATAAACCAAGTCAAGACACAGCTATCGTTCTCCATGAGTCACGCCAGGACATAGCTGTGCCCCACAAGCCAAGTCACGTTACAGCTGTTGTTCCCGAATCAAGCCACGTTACAGCAAATTTCCATGAGCCAAGTCAAGTCACCGCTGATCTCCAAGAGTCAAGTCAGTTCACTACCGATCTCCACGAATCAGGTCAGGTCGCAGCCAATCTCCACGAACCGAGTCTAACCACAGCTGATCTTCATGAGCCTAATGAAGTTATTGCTGCTGCTCCAGAGTCCAGTCACGTCCCGCCGGACGGCCCAGGGTCCAGTCACGTCCCGCCAGACGGCCCAGGGTCCAGTCACGTCCCGCCGGACGGCCCAGAGTCAAGTCACATCTCGTCTGAGCACCCAGAGTCAGCTCCTGAGATCACGTCTGGTCACAAGCCTGCTCCAGAACTTCCGCCTGGTCACAAGCCTGCTCCAGAGTTCCCGCCTGGTCACAAACCTGCTCCAGAGCTCCCGCCAGTCGGAGAAGCCGCGCCAATGCCTCCTGAGGTGTCAGCTGTGGCTGTAGAACCTCCCATGGAGGCGGCGTCCCCTTACAACGTCTCTGCTTCTCTCCGTACTCTGTGTGCCTCCTCTGTCCCTGCTTTCCCCAGGTCCCAGACCATGACGCGGATTCCTGCTCCGCCCTGGAGAGCTCCTGCGCCTCCGGCTCCGCCCTGGAGGGCTTCTGCGCCTCCGGCTCCGCCCTGGAGGGTGCCCGCGCCTCACGCTCCGCCTCCGGCTCCGCCCTGGAGGGCTCCTGCTCCGCCCTGGAGGGCTTCTGCGCCTCCAGCTTCGCCCTGGAGGGTGCCTACGCCCCCTGCTCCACCTCCGGCTCCGCCTTGGAAGGCATCTGCCTTGCCGGTTCTGCCTCAGTCTCCCGGCCCCCCACCGCTCCCCTGGACTGTTTTTCTATTGGAGCGTCTGGAAGCCGCCCCTTGGGGGGGGGCTATGTTACGGATCTGGTCGGTGAGCTGCGGACCGCTCACCACCAGATGTCGCCCTCACTCTACTTACACACACAGTCTGTTGCATTCCACCCCGGACTTCATTACCCATCAGCCACCACTCATGTCACCCGCGTCCAATCAGAGACTGTATAAAAGCCCCGGACCTTCCCAGTGCACTTCACGGATTGTTGTTATTGTTTTAGTTAGTGTTTCCAGGTCTCCTAGTTTCCTTGTTCCCTAGTTCCCTCGCCTGCTTCCCCGTTTTCGTCTGTTCGCCGCCTGCCTATTGGACTCTAGCTCTTGTTTATTGGTTTATTCTCCTAGCCCAGCCCCTTACGGATTACGTTCGCCACGGATCTACCCTCGCCTGTTTCACGGACTTCTATTGTGCATCGCCTTCGTTATACCTGTCTGCCATTGTTGTTTGACCCTGCTTGTTCGACCATGTATCTGTCTCGTCCCAATAATAAAAGCTTGCACATGGATCCGATCGCCTCTCGCCTCTCACTCCGTGTAACAGTTGTTCATTGTTTTTTTTTGTTTTTTTTTTTTCTTGGATGACAACTTTTAATTTTGAGAAATTAGATTTTATTTCTCTTAATGTCAGAGGTTTAAGGGATATTGATAAAATGAAGGCACTTTTTCTATTCATTAAACACAGGAAAGCCCAAATTATTTTATTTCAAGAAACACACTCATGTGATAAGGACTTAAAATGGGGAGATTCTGCATTTTTTTGTCATGGAACAAACCATTCTGCACGGGTAGCTGTCTTGTTAAATAAATTGAAGGGAGATGTCGTGGAAACTCTGTACTCTGGTGAAGGAAGGTGGATTATAATCATTTTAAATATAGACAATACAAAATTTATAATTTGCAATGTTTATGGACATAATAATAACAATTTCAATTTAGGTATATTTAAGAAACTTAGCCTGGTGTTACTGGACTTAAACGTAAGTCACAAATTGATTTTTGGCTCTTATCTACTAATGCAGTTCAGTTTGTCTCAGACACTTCAGTCAGTTATTCACCTTTATCAGATCATAGATTCATCTCAATCTCTTTAATTGGAAATACAGACAGTTGTAAAAGAATTCGAGGTTATTGGAAATTTAATAGTAAGTTACTTTCGGATACAAACTTTGTAGAATCTGTTAAAAAAACTGCTTCTATTTTGGATGATGAATCTATGAGTCATGTCCAAAGATGGGAATTTTTTTAATTCAAAGTTAGACAGTTGGCAATGCATCGAGGTAAAGAACTTAAAGGGGCAAATTCCAAAAGATGTCAAGATATTCTCAAAGAGCTTGAAAGGTTATTATCTAAAGAAACTCTTAATACAGAGGAAGAAACCTATTTATCTAACCTGAGAAACGAAATAGATTTTCTTTATTTGGATTTAGCTAAGGGTGCATTTATAAGATCTAGGGCTAAATGGTTGGAAATGGGAGAGAAACACACTAGTTATTTTTTTGCTCTGGAAAAGAGAAATTGGAATTGATGATAATATTAATAAAAACCCCTGTCAAAATATTAAATTTGTATGTTCTTTTTTTAACAAATTATATTGCTCAAATTATAATGAAAATTCCGCAAGATTCTTTCTACAAAAAATTAAACCTTACACTCCAGCTATTTGTAGTGACTTTAAAGCAGTTTGTGAAAACAGCTTTTCTTTAACCGAACTTAATAAAGCAATGCAATCTATGAAGAAGGGTAAATCCCCAGGCTCAGATGGCCTAACTATTGAGTTTTATGCATACTTTTGGGAGATTATGAAGATACCATTACTCAGAATGTACATGAATGCATTATTAATGAGGAATTATGTACTTCTATGAAACAAGGCCTTATTACCTTGATACCGAAACCAGGCAAAGATCTTCTCTCTCTTGACAACTGGAGACCAATAACATTATTAAATTTAGATTTAGAAAATGTCATCATTAGTTCTTGCAAAAAGGTTAAAAACAGGCTTATGTGAAATAATTAATGAAACGCAAACAGGTTTTATGCCTAAACGACATATAAGTTGTAATATTAGGCTAATTCTGGATCTTGTAGATTATGCACAACATATTAACTCAGATGCAATCATTCTGTTTCTGGATTTCTGTTTCAAAGCATTCAATACCATTGAGCATAAATTTTTATTTTTTGCTCTAGAGTTGTTTGGTTTTGGAGAGAAATTTATAAAAATAGTTAAAATGATATATAAGGATATCAATAGTTCATTTCTTCTACAATTTGATACTTCTTATAGATTTCCTAGTGGAGTAAGGCAAGGTTGTGGAATTTCCCCCTTTCTATTCTTATTAGTTGTGGAATTACTCTTTTTAAATATTTGAAATAATCCTGATATCAAAGGGTTGACAATTCTTGACCGTGAGATTAGAATTTCACAACTTTCACAACCCTGTTTTTAGAAAACACAAATCAGGTTGCAAAGGCCCTTGAAATTATTAACACTTTTTCAGAGGCTTCTGGTCTAAAATTAAATATTCCTAAATGTGAAATTCTTTGTTTGTTTGATAGTCTTGAAACCTCTGTGAATGGTATACCCATTAAAGATAATGTGAAATATCTCGGAGTCCACATTTCCAAGATAATGTCTATTAGGCAAGAAATTAATTTTCTTCCTAAAATTAAAAAAGCTAAACTAATATTTAACAATTGGCTTCAAAGAGATTTATCCTTTCTTGGTAGAGTGCTAGATGGTCTGTCTCATTTTATATACCCATCTTTGTCACTATTTGTTCAAGATAATACATGTAAACAAATTAACAGTTTATTGTTTAAATTTTTTTGGAAAAACAAACATCAACATTTGAAACAACAAGTTCTCTGTGGTAAGAAAGCTAATGGAGGTTTTGACATGCTTGATTTTTTTTTATGTTAATTATACTTTCAAAGTAAATTGGGTAAAGAATTGTGTCAATTCACCAGATTCTATTTGGTATTTTATCCCACACAATATGTATAGAAATCTGGGAGGTCTTAAAAGTTATCTTGTAATTTCTCCCCTTCTAAACTTCCCATAAAACTCTCTAAATCCCATGAACAGGCACTTTTGGCATGGAAACTTTGTTTTGTTCACAATTTCTCCCTGCATAAAGTGAAGCTTTGGAACAACGAAAACATTTTAGTAAAGAACAAGTTGATTTTTTTCAAAAATTGGCATGAAAAAGGTATCATTTATCTGTGTGATATGCTAGATCCACAAGGGAATGTTTATTCTTATAGAGATTTCATGTGTAAATACAATTTCCCCTGTTGTGCATAAGAAATTCCTTAAAGTGGTGAAAGCTGTACCAAATGGTCTTGTTCACCCAATGAAATGCAATTTATCATTTGAAAAGATTGTAAATAGTGAGCAGAGGTTTTTGGTTGATGGCAAAAGTATTTACGACCCAAAATGTAGTAACAAAAATATGAGAAATATAAGATTAACTGGAAAAAAAGCATGGCTCCTACCTTATAAATTTTGTGTACCCAACAAAGTTTAAGAATTGTATTTAAAAATTTTGCATAACATATACCCCACTAATGAGATTACATCCACATCTGGTAATGCTCATTTGAACTGTAATTTTTGTAATCTCAATACTGAGTCGATTGATCATCTTTTTTTCAAATGCCCCCTTGTGAAAGAATTTTGCTTTGACTTGTCAAAATTCCTTGCTTCAAAATCCAATTTAAACATCGATTTCACTATGTGCGATATATTCTGTTATTTTTCTCATAGTAAACATGACATAGAATATATAGGAAACATTTATTTTATTGGCAAAATATTATATTCATAAATGTACATTTTCTTCAACATCACCCAAATTACATAATTTTCTTTGTGACCTCAACTGCCTAATTTGAACACTTAAAAATATTAATAATAAAAAAAGTGTCAAATTTGTTAAAATGTGTAATGATTTGATGATTATGTAATCTGAGATGCTACCTCTGTTCCTCGTTTTTTTTTTTTTCCTTTATTGTCTTCCTGTTTTATTTTATTATATTGTCATCCATTATTGTGTTGATAATGAAACGTTTCAGTTCCAACTGGCTAGGTTTATTTAGAAATTAAAGTGATTTTTCTATTTTAACCATTCAAAAAACTACGAAAGCGATCCCAGTTATGCACGTAAAGGTTTAGCGCAATATAGACTAAAAAACGTAGCAGAATATTTGTCTGTTTCGCTGCGCAATAGCGTCTTTTGCCATAATACCTGCAGATCGCAGCCAATAGAAATGCATATCGGTGCGCGTCCTGCTCCTCAAAGCACAGATCGTGAAAGCTGACTGCAGTTCATTTTAACGAACAAATTGTAGAGACGATGCAAATAATAAATTCAGGATGCAGTGTAGAGAGCTTAATTAATTAGAATGCAAGTTTGTGAGATCGCGATTAACTAAGACTGTCACAGAGGGAGTGAAACGAGAGGCGAGCGGATCCATCTGCAAGCTTTTATTTACAACATGAGGCAGCGACATAGTCGAAAACAGGCAGGGTCGGCACAATAGCAAACAGGTATATTAGGGTGAGGCTTAAGAGTAGTCCGTGAGGCTGGCGTGGGTCGATCACCGGCGGACATAATCCAAGACGTGAAACAGAAGAGTAATCCTTACAACGAGCTAGGGTCCAGAAAGGCAGACGAAACGAGATGGCCAGGCAGAAACGCTAAACACAGGAACTAGGAAACACAGGATTACAACACAATGAAAACTACAATGCTCCATGAGCAGAACATTAAAGTCCGGGGCTTTTATAGAACGCCTGATTGGTGTATGGCGCAATCAGTGCGGTGGACGCTGGGAGATGTAGTCCGGGGTGTAGTGCAACGGTCCATGTGAGAGAATAAAGTAAGAGCGACATCTGGTGGTGAGCGGTCCGCAGCACACCGACCAGATCCGTAACAAGGACAAGTGGCAGTTTTTAATTATTTTAGCCTAAAGGGAGTTTGCAAAAGTGAAACTTAATTTATACAACAGTTTTATACATTTTTGATTTTATACAAAAGTTAATATTAAGTGACTTACATTTTAGGAACACTGTTGTCTGAGTGTACTCTATTTCAACAAAACTAGTTCCAAACACAGTCACAGTTGTTTCGTTTATAAACGAATCTACGTTTTTGAATCGACTGAAAAAGTCTTAATTATAATTTCAAGAGGTCTTAAATTTGGGGACGGAAACACAAAAATCGCGTTATGGATTAAATGTGCTAGTGATTTGAAGCGCGCCACACGGACCGTTTATCCGCTCGGATCACAGTTCAAACAGCAACGGAGCGCAAGTTTACTAGAGCAGATGAGTTTACTCGCGATCACTAAACAGCGCTGTGAGATCCAGAGTGAAGCGCTTGAATTCGGTGAAGAACACAGTGACATGGTGACTTAAACATGACGCTGACAAACAGGAGAAACACTATGCGCAACGATAGTCAGAATCATTTAAATGGATTATTTTTAATGTAACACTGACCGCACTATGGTATTGCAGCAGAATTGTGTGACATATCGAACTATGTTATATTATTATGTAGACGTATTAAATCTATTAAAGGAGTAATGGAATATAATTACAGTATTTTGTAATTATACTAAGACCACCGTTCTTCATACAAATACCTAGAAGCCATGTAGTTCATTTTTATACCATGGTATTGAGGTGAATAATTATTATATAATATAAAAATATAAAAATAAGGCTGTTACATTTTTTCCAGATGTTACTGTTTTAGATAATGAACATTATTTGAGCTGTAAATCAGGATATCAGTTTAATATATTACTAGACATCTTGCTTATTCCATATTAATTCTATTTCTGCAGGTCTTTAAAAAAGTAACAAAAAGCCTTAAATTTGATTTAAAAAAATGCTGCATAAACTTTCTTCCTTGATATTTGTATTTTGAAAAGGGGGAAAGACTGCATAGGGCTCAGAGGTTGAAAGGGGCCCAGAATGGGGGCTCAGAAAACTCAGTGGAAGGGTGTAGCATGGGTTAAGGAAGAACACAGTTTATTCTGACCAGGGGCAGTTCTAAAACCTTTTTTTCAGACTGACATCAACTTTTTTGTTTGTTCAATTTGCACAGTGAACATGGGTTGGATTTCTTACTTCTGAGTTCTTAAAGTACACCAAATTAATGAATTTCACTTTAAAATGTATACATTTTTCTCCTGGGGAGCATGCCCCCAGACCCCCCTACAGGGACACACGTCCACCCACCATTTGTATATGTGAAGTATAAAGAATCTGTGAATTTATTGCACTAAAAATGTCATTGATGTCAGCACCGATAGCAGTGGTTAGTGTGCCGACATATAGCGCAGCTGTGCTGCTGGCGACCCAAGTTTGATTCCTGTCTCCAGGTCCTTTGTCATTGCTAACTTGACAGTGCAACTTTTCCATTATCATAATAAAATACAGTCAGCCAAATATATGGAAAAATCACACTGCCTAATCGTTATCAACGTACTGCCGTAATATTATGCCAAACAATTTGTTTTATGTGGATATTGGAATGCAAGTGAAGCACAAAACCAGGTTTACATAATAAATAATATTTTGGCATTCAAATACATCTCAAATACGGAAACATTTGGATTTGTGTTGTATGAGAGACCCAACGTTAGTTTCAGTTTCGATTTAGCCTAAATAAATTCGTTTTGGCTTGTCGTTAATATAGCCTAGCTTCTTATATTTTTCATTCTTGTTCTTTTTTGAATACTGTTAAATTGAAAGTATTCAGATTGATTTAATTTATTTAGAATTGAAAAAAAAAAAAAAAAAAAAAATTAAGAAAATATTTTTTGTGGAGCGAGGGGAACTAAAATAGCCTAGCCTATGTTTATAGTGTTTGTAAACATTTCGCGTCGGCATCAGGTCTGTTTCTGAATGTAATAATAATATGCGACTTAATGTTGTAGGCCTACGTGATTTATCTTTTTTTTTTCTCTCAAAAATGCAATTTTATTTTATTTTAACCGTTCAGCAAACATTTAAAAATATTTTGATAAATTACTGAAAAAAAAATTAAATGGCCTTTTAAACCGTTTAACTGATTGTATTAACCGGTCAAAATTCTTTCTGTCGGTTAACGGTTAACTGGTTAAAATGAGCATCCCTACAGCAGACATGATAATACAGCACAAATTGGTGCATGAGTAGTCACCAAAATGAAGTATTTGAACCTCATAGTTAAATACAAACTGAATGGGAACTGAAACTTTTTGGGAAAAAAGGACCCCCCCCAAGTGATAAAGGATTTTGAAAGTCTGACAGTAATCAGTGCTGAGTGCTACTGTAAGGTTCACTCTGTCTGGTTTAAATGTTTCAGAATGATTAACAGTTGAAAATATTAGACATTTAGAAAAGTAATCAAAAAGTAATACAATCTAATAAGTTACATTAATAAAGTAATTGAAAAGTTACACTACTTATAATTTAAATAGAGTAACTTGTAATCTGTAACCTATCACATTTCCAAAGTAACCTTCCCAACACTGATGAAAACATCAAACAGATTCATAATTCCTGATTCTGATGTGTTTTATCTCCATCAGATTCCCATCAGTTCACTCTGGATCTGAACACAGTGAATAAACTCCTCCGTCTGTCTGAGAACAACAGAGTGATTACATACACTAACACAGATCAGTCGTATCCTGATCATCCAGACAGATTTGGTGAGTATCCTCAGGTGTTGTGTAGAGAGAGTGTGTGTGGACGCAGTTACTGGGAGCTGCAGTGGAGTGGAAATCATGTGTGTGTATCAGTGTCATATAAGTGCATCAGCAGGAAGGGACAGAGTAATGAGAGTGCGTTTGGATGTAATAATCAGTCCTGGAGTTTGCGCTGCTCTTCCTCCAGTTACTCATTCATACACAATAAAATACAGACTGTTCTCCCTGTAAAGTCCATCAGCAGAAGAATAGGAGTGTTTGTGGATCACAGTGCAGGAACTCTGTCCTTCTACAGCGTCTCTGACACAATGAGCCTCATCCACACAGTCCAGACCACATTCACTCAGCCGCTCTATCCTGGGTTTTATGTTGCTACTGCATCATCAGTGAAACTGTTTTGATGAATCAGAATAGACTGATGAGAGATTCTACCCATAATGCTTTGAGCTGATGATGAATCAGTAACAGTGAGATGTTATAGAGTCTCTTCTTTTCTCTTCATGACATTAATACTGCAGCTGAACTTCTGTCACTGAAATAAATGTCAGAATAACATGACATGAGTTGCTGTTTTTATTGTCACACATTTAATTGTTAACTTTGGAAATTGTTTTTATTTTTAGGTTACTGCTTGTTAATAATTTGATTTGTAAACTGACATGAAATTTCAAGATGTTTTTGTTATTTTACGTGCAATTTCATTACATTCAAGCAAAATAAACTTAATAAAATTCACCACACCTGAGCCCCTGGAATCTCCCCTGGAGATTTTTTAGGGTGTTATGTCAAGTCACATTTATTTATCTAGTGATTTATACAGTACAGATGTCAAAGAAGGTGGACACACAGTTTGGTTCAACAAAGAATTCAACCAAAACTGCATAGTTCCAAGTTCGGTGGTCTTAAGTCCATGTCCGTGTGCCCCAGAGATCACCCCTCTGTCCACAGTGCTTCCTGTGAAGGCAGCTGCCATCTTGTGTTTGGGCTGCACACACTTCTCTAGAGGCGACTATTTTGTTATTCTTATAGTCATGGTTCATTAGACTCTGTATTTATAGCCCTCTTGTTCTTATTGTCTTTGTCCAGCTTTGTTCTGTGTAACCTGCTATCAGGTGATTCTCAAATATTTCATTCTCATTACTCAATAATAAATAATACTGGGTTTTAGTTTTTTTCCAGAGTATACTCCGCTGGATGGTGCGTTTGAGAAATTCACTACTCAAAATTTATCTTGCGAAGTGAAAAGCACGGACTGTAAATACATTATTTAGTAACCAACACACATCCTTTCTATGAGGGCTGTACTTCACGAAATAAAATGATTTAATAAATACCTGTTTACAATAAGCACTTATTTGCCAAAAACTGCCTCAAATGAACTATGAAAACGATAATAAAGGTGCAATCCATTAATTGGTTAAAATGAACATGTTCTCATGTATCCAGTCATTTCTGTGGGTGCTCGAGCCCCTGAGCACCCACAGGATCAGTTCTAAGCATTTTCTGAATTATGTAGTGACAAAAATGAGATACCCAAAATTCCCTCTGTAAAAAACCCTTGACTCTAATTTGTCCAAAAAAAAAAAAATTAATAAATAAACAAGAATTTTGAAACTGACTTTATCCAGTGTTTAGATTTTTGTGCTAGAATGTATACAGATTAGCACATATTTCATTAAACAATGCCTCATTTGCATATTTGAAGCTAACATTTTAGAAAATTTGTAATACAAAAAACGTTTGCAGTTATCAATGTAATCAATCAACTGGGTAATCAAGGTGTTAACCCTTAGTTATTTTTTTAATTTTCTAATTTTTCTAAATGTGTTATCCACCTTATTTTTCAATGCGTAAGTAAGCTGTTTTCTGGTAATGTGTTAGACGTCTGGTTCATAATCCGCCATAGGAAAGACAATCACCTACAATCACCTATTGCACCTGTAATAGTTAGTAAGGTAGTTGTTGAGTTTAGG
Source organism: Cirrhinus mrigala (assembly GCA_036247105.1). NCBI lineage: Eukaryota > Metazoa > Chordata > Actinopteri > Cypriniformes > Cyprinidae > Cirrhinus > Cirrhinus mrigala. The sequence continues at coordinate 806,949 of CM070008.1, read as the reverse complement.
TATTGGGTAGGATTAATGATGTAGAATATGGTCACGCAGAAAATGTGCTTTATAAGCACTAAAAAACAGCGAATATGATAATAATAGGCATTCTAATAAGCAACTAGTAAATAGTGAGAATTGGTCCATATACTAACATACCTAAAAAAAAACATACTAAACTTTTTTTTTTTTTTTGTGTGTGTGTGAGGGGTAGGGTTAGAGTAAGGGGATAGAAAATACAGTTTGTACAGTAGAAAAACCACTACACCACATAGAATGAACCCATAAAACATGGAAACACAGCATATGTGTGTGTGTATTATGTCACCCTCCTCATTCTCAGTGTGAAACATGAAATTCTGCTCTCTTAAACTGAATGTCAGTCAATGTTCTATAGGAATATTTTGTTTTTAATGATTATTTTTTGGAGTTTGATGACCACAGCATGAACAATGTTCCCTCTTAGTTTTTTTTGCTTGCTAAGCAAAACCTTTCTCTATTGGACAGATTTGATTTGACCCAAGATTTAGCTACAGTGAATGATGCACATTTAAGGTTACCTGAGAAAACATTTTATACAGTGCTGTGTTGCCAAGAAATTCTATTAAAATGTTTTATAATAATGCAATATAAATCCCCTTTTTGAGGTCTATTAGGTTTACAATAGAATATTAAAAAAAAGTTTTTTTTTTTTTTTTAAGTGAACGTGAATTCTTATATCATAATCTAAACATCCCTATGCTGTAGAGGTTACACACTACAACACCTGTGTGTAACTGTACATGTCTCTGAGTTTTGTTACCATTCTGTGTCCATCATCCACTATTTCCTGCATTTAATCAAGCCACTCTTCTTTAAAACATGACGTTTTATTTTACATGTTATTGCATCTGTGTTGTATCTCATGTTGAGTTATTTCGTCAACAACCATTAAAGTATTTGATTTCTACAGCGACTGATTTGGTACTCATCATTCTCTTTTTAATGAAACCTGAACACTGCATTCATCAGTTCCAACTCTATAATGCCTACAACTCTATAGCACTGCAACTATTTCACATTTAGCAGAATTTAATTAAATGGCTTTCACAATTTATTTTTGCGTGTGTCCTGTGCACAGTACATTATTTCTTCTGCACGGTTGCAATGTAACAAGTGCGCGGTGACGCATGGGGACAACTTAGAGGAAATATTGAGCATGAAGGTGAGATCTTATGGATTTATAAAGAAACTGCTGGTTTGAAACATCATTGACATTTTGCTTTACTATCAAGTCACTTGTTTTTCTAGTAAAATCTGGCAGCACTGATTCGAGCTGTGATGTCAGCAGAGAGGCAAAACAAACCGAGCACTGGAAAAATATAAATTTGAATGTTATTTTATATAAATCAATCAATCAATCAATCAGAATACATTTTAGAATACATTTTCACAAAAAAAAAAAAAAAAAAAAAAACATATTCAAGAGCTTAAATCATCCCAAAATGTATTAGTTCTACTACAATCAAAAATAAATGGGCAGCTGTTTATTCCATAAGGTCACAAAACAAGTCCCAGTTGACAATTCCAGATGGGAGTGCTGAAATCATTCCATCAGCCAGGAACGGTGAAATGGTCTGGACAGTGATTTTGTGCCTCTCTGTGACCACGAGGCGTCCCTCACTTGTAGATCTCAGACTTCTGGAGGGGATGTAGATTCGTAAGCGTGAGAGGAAATAGGAGGGCACTGAGCCTGTGGCTGTTCTATACACAAGCATCAATGTCTTGAACTTGGTCGCCAGTGCAGGGTGATAAAGAGAGGTGCGACGTGGAGCCTTTTGTGCTCATTGAAGACCAGTTGTGCCGCTGCATTCTGAATCATTTGTAGAGGTTTTATTGTGCATGATGGAAGACTCTCTATAAGAGCATTGCAGTAGTCCAGCCTAGAAATAACAAGGGCCTGGACAAGAAGTTGTGCAGCATGCTCTGTTAGGCAGGGCCTGATCTTTCTGATGTTGTGCAATGCAAACTTGCAAGATTGAGCAGTTTTTGAAATGTGGTCTTTGAAAGTCATCTGGTCATCAAAGATTACACCAAGACTTCTAAGTAAACTTGACAGGGTAATTGTTGATGTACCTAGCTGGATGGTGAAATCAGGAGGTGACTAGGAATTGATCCCTGAGGAACCCCAGTGACCAGCTGATCTACTCTGGATACTTCCCCTCCCCAGGCCACCCTGTTGATCTTGCTGTGGAAATATGAAGATTTGGCAATATGGACTTCAATAGAGAAAGATGAAAGCAAAGACTGATACATACTCATACATGTAGGGTTCATCTAAAAGTAACCGGTAGAGGCGTCGGTGGCACACAGGTAGTAGGCACAAGATGTAGGTTAAAGGTTATTAAGAAATGGTCAGAAATGTGTAGGGATTTCACAAAAATGTTGTCTGCAATACGATTGTGTGCGTAAATTAAGTCAAGCTGGTTGCCTTATTTGTGTGTGCTTGTGGTGGTAAGCCATTTGAAATCCAGTGAAACAAGGAGTGAATGGAAGTCTGCAGCATAAGGCTTCTCCAGATGTCACCAAAGACCGTTAGCCAGCTGAAAACGCCAAGCTGTGAGAACTTGAGAACGCAGCATTTTTTTTCAGCTGAGATGCTGTAGTTGCTATGATATGGAACATCCGCTGAAGTAATATGGCAGATGCGACGTGAATGAAATGTTTCTCCAAGCATTATTTTTTATGACAATAAAATGGTAATCTGACAATTCCATCTGATAAAGACATAAATACTCGGAGACAAGCAATATTAAGTTTAGTTAAGTTCAGTAACTGGGTTTAGTTGTTTCTTGTTCTTTGTTAGATTTCCCGTGTTCTGATTACCTGCCTGTTTTGGATTTTGTTCTGGTCGTTTGGACTCTGTTTGCTCCTGATCTGGATTTATCGCCTGTTAACTGGACTACTGTTGTGTCTTGCTCTCTATATACCTGTTTGCCAGTGTTTGACCCTGCCTGTTTATGACCATGTCTCTGAATAAAAGCATGCGTATGGATCCGCACGCCTCTCTAAGTCACTCAACAACAGAATACTCGGCCATTCAAGGATCCATAGCTTTTCAAAAGAATACTGGCCGGGTATGGACACTGGTTTTATTAGCCCATAAACAAGGCACACGAACGCTGGAGAACTATATTCGCAAGTTTTTAGCCATTGCTCACTATTCAGATTTACAGGACATTATTTTGATAGTGTTTTCTTTTTTTTTTTTGAGTTGTTTTTTGGACTTTGCTTTGTTGACTGTTGGCTCTTTGTTCACTGTGGAGGAGGTGGAACGCGAAACTGCACCTGTGCCTGTAATGGCAGCCACGAGGTTCAGTCAACCGCAAGCTCAGGGATATTCAAATATTCTGATTGCTACTCCGGTGATTAAACCCGCTCCTGAAATGGCAGCTGCACCAGAGCACGTTCACATAATAGCAGTGACAGCGGAGCCTGTTCACAAAATGGCGGCGACAACAACGGCCCCTCATGTCACCACTGCCATCCAAGAGTCTCGTCACATCACGTCTGATCTTCCAGAGGCAAGTCGCGTCTGATCTTCAAAAGTCTCGTCACGTCACGTCTAATCTTCCAGAGACCCATCTCGTCATCTCTGATCTTCAAGAATCTTGTCACGTCTGATCTTCCAGAAGCACGTCATGTCACGTCTGATCTTCAAGAGTCTCATCACGTCACGTCTGATCTTCAAAAGTCTCGTCACGTCACGTCTGATCTTCCAGAGGCACGTCACGTCACGTCTGATCTTAAAGAGTCTCGTCGCGTCACGTCTGATTTTCCAGAGGCACGTCATATCTTATCTGATCTTCCAGAGGCACATAATGTCACGTCTGATCTTTGAGAGTCCCGTCATGTCTCGTTTGATCTTCGAGAGTCTCGTCATGGCTGATCTTCCAGAGACCCGTCGCGTCTTGTCTGATCTTCAAGAGTCACATGTGATCTTCCAGAGGCACGTCACATCACGTCTGATCTTCAAGAGTCTCGTCACGTCACGTCTAATCTTCCAGAGACCCATTTTATCATCTCTAATCTTCTGATCTTCCAGAGCTACGTCACGTCATGTCTGATCTTCCAGAGGCACGTCATGTCAAGTCTGATCTTCGAGAGTCTCGTCACATCTCATCTAAACTTCTAGAGGCACGTCATGTCTCGTTTGATTTTCGAGAGTCTCGTCATGGCTGATCTTCCAGAGACCCGTCGCGTCTTGTCTGATCTTCGAGAGTCACATGTGATCTTCCAGAGGCACGTCACATCACGTCTGATCTTCAGAGACCCATTTCATCATCTCTAATCTTCTGATCTTCCAGAGCTACGTCACGTCATGTCTGATCTTCCAGAGGCACGTCATGTCAAGTCTGATCTTCGAGAGTCTCGTCACATCATGTCTGATCTTCCAGAGGCACATCATGTCAGGTCTGATCTTCAAGAGTCTCGTCACGTCTGATCTTCCAGAGACCCGCCTCGTCACGTCTGATCTTCAAGAGTCTCGTCACGTCACGTCTGATCTTCCAGAGACCTGTCTCATCACGTTTGATCTTCAAGAGTCTTGTCACGTCTGATCTTCTAGAGACCCATCTCGTCATGTCTGATCTTACAAGAGTCACGTCACGTCTGATCTTCCAGAGGCACGTCACTTCTTGTCTGATCTTCCAGAGTCTCGTTACATCACAGCTAATCTCCTAGAGTTTCATCACATCCTGTCTGATCTTCAAAAGGCTTGTCATGTCACATCTGATCTTCCAGAGGCTCATCACGTCTCATCTGACTATCCAAATTATCGTCACGTCACAGCTGCTCGTCCTCAAGGGCGGTTTTTCGATGTCGCTGTCTGGTAGCCAGCGTGAGGGATGTACCGCTGGTGTCTGCACATGCGGCTGGTATCCCCAAATTTATTCACTTTAGCCCTCCAGCCTTTGAACTGACCTCCCTGTCTACAGCGCTTCCTGCTTTGTGGTGTGTCTGGGCCATGTATTCCACCACCGCGATGGTGGCTTGTAAATGCTGCAGAACCTCCTGAGGTTTCGGCGTTCGCTGTTGTGTCCCCAGAGGCGATGGTGTCCACCGCAGTTTCCCCAGAGGTGGCAGCCTACGCGGCAGAACCTTCTGAGGCAGCGGCACTCGCTTCAGCTCCTTGTGTGGTGGTAGCACCCAGTGATTCACCACCATCTTTGCCCGAACTGGCCACGGAGACCACTTATGAACTATAGTCCAGTTCCGGCTCAGCCGTAGAGGCTGTCTATGAACTATGTACTGTTTCCTTATGCTACTGCTGCAGAACCTCCAGAAGTTTATGAACTCTCACCTTGTTCTGACCTGGCCATGGAGGCCACCTGTGAACTCACCATCTGTCCTGTGATGGCCATGGAGGCCATCTGTTAACCCCCTGTCCATCCTGTCACAGCTTTGGAGGATGCTTGTGAACTCTTGCCTGGTCCCAAACCAGCCTAGGAGGCCATTTATGAACTTTTGTTTTACCCTAAACCAGCTGAGGAGGCCATCTCTGTACTTTCATCCTGTTCTGAACCTACCTCTGAGTCTGATTGTGAACTGTCTACTTGTCCTGTGTCCCAGAGTGTGTTCAAATTGCCTGTGTGTCCAATCCCTGTCTGTACATTGCATCTTGAACTGTCAGGATATTTGATTTCTGTTGTTGAGTCTGATTTTGATTTTCTTTGTCTCCACCATTTGAACCTCTTGTCCGTCCAGTCTCTCTCAAGGAGACCAACCCTGAACTTTCAGGCCTTCCTGTCATGCCCAAAGAGACTGTTAATGAACTTCTTGTGTTCACTGCCTCTTTTTTTGGGGCCATTAATACTCTGTCAGCTTTTCCTAGGTCTCAGTCTCTGCTTTGGCTTCCTGATCAGTCTGGCCAGTTGTGGAGGTCTTCTGCTCCGCCCTAGTGGTCTTCTGCTCCGTCTGCTTCACCCTGGTGGTCTTCTGCTCTGTCTGCACTGCCGTGGAAGGCTCTTGCTCGGTCTGCTCCACTATGGAGCTCGGTCTTCTGCTCTGCCGTGGGGATCTTTGGACACATATGCCCCACTGTGGTGAGGCATAGGAACCAATAGCAGGATGACATAAGGAGAAAAGGAAGCACATGACAAACAGAAACTATGACATAATACAAAACCCAAAAACAGACATTATCATGGTTCCCCATGTTTATGACTAGAACCATGGTTTCTAGTCCGGGAGAATCACTTTCCCATATATTTTAGTTTGATCTCTTATTAAATGCACCTGAATCAATTAGTTGAGGACTGTATCTGAAATCCCCCCTATCTCCTTAAAGAGGGCACTGTTTGAGGGAACAGCCATTTGTAGTGGTTTCCATTAATGAGTGCACTCATTCAATCCCATGATGCATTGCAATAACAAGTGTACAACAAGTGTAATATCATAGATGTAGAAATTACTTTTCAACTGATTTTTAAATAGTTTAATTAAGAGGCATGCTAGTTCCCTTTCTGTCGTTCACTATGACACGTGTTGTATAACGACATACTGGGGAAGGTTCTTGGGAGCCCAGTCATCCCTGAGAATATCAGAAAAAGCCAATGAAATACAAGTGAAATTGGCGTGTGAAATTTGCATGCGAAGCCACGCCCGCTCATGTGGGTATATAAGGCTGGTGCATGCAGATCACACTTCAGCTTTGTTCTTCAGAGCGAGTACACGCATCTCAACTGATGAGAAGCGACTCCATTCATCTCACTGGATTCTACAGCACATTCAGCGGTCTCTCTCAGCCCTACACAGATAAGTGTGACAGTGTTCCCCTGGGTGCTTCGGTGACTTTTAAAAGAGTGAATTCCCTTCTTGAAAAGCGTCTTTTTCAAGATGCCATTCCATCCGTGTTCATCTGGGTGCGGCGGATTTCTCTCTCCCTCTGATGGGCACGATCACTGCATGCTCTGTTTGGGTCGAGCCCATGCGGAAGCAGCGTTCGTGGGCAGTTCATGTCCTTATTGTGAGAGCATGATCGCCGGGGCATTGCAGTCGCGGCTTTTGTACGTTTTGTCAAAGAAACGTTCGAGAGTAACCTCAGACGCTCCCCATCCCGGTCCTCCTACCGCTGGGACTGAGGCCGCGGTGATGGGCGCTGAGGGCGATCTGGGGATTGCAATGGAGGATAACCCGCCAGGCACGTCCTCACGGACCTCCCATTCCCCAGCACGCTCGGTCCCTCGGGTGGAGTTTCCGGGTGGGTTTGATAGTCCACCTCAGAGCGGGCTTGATTTCTCATTCGGGGCTCCCGAGGGAGATGAGATCTCCGTTGCAGCATCGGAGGGTGGGCTATCGCTATCTGATGCTGAAGGCTCAACTGGGCTGCCACCCTCGGGTTTCATGGCCCAGTCCGAGGCGGAAGCTGAGATGGCTGCCGTGCTTGCCCGGGCAGCCAAGAGCTTTGGGCTGGAGTATGTGGCACCTCCCTCGCCTAGGCGCTCTCGGTTGGATGACTGGTTTCTGGGGACACTGCATGGCAACATCAGTACCTTGGTGGACGCGACTTCTTCGCCTTCCCCTGCCCTGATGCATCGGGCTGGTGTTCAGGAAGATCTCTGCCACAGGTCTCCTGCAGAAGCAGGCCCACGGAACAAGGTAAGCGCTCAGAAGAGCCCTGTTTCCCTCTTAACAGACCACCTCGCCGCGGGCCTACTGCCAAGGGTACCCCGGATGTTGTCCCCTTGGTGCCACCCCTGCAGAGTCTGGAGGCGTGGTTGTCGCTTCCCACTCTGTCACGATGGCTGGCCAGGATGATTCGGCTCGGCTATGCGATTCAGTTCGCCAGGCATCCGCCCAAGTTCAGTGGCTTGCAGTGGTCTTGCAGCAGGAGATTGCCAATAGAGCCTGTCCCCCCAGCTGAGATGAAGAAGGGGTTCTACAGCCCTTACTTCATTGTACCCAAGAAAGACGGTGGTCTGAGACCAATCCTAGATCTTCGAGTGTTGAATCGGGCCCTTCACAGGCTCCCGTTCAAAATGCTCACTGTTCGACACTCACATGTGTGCTCACTGCTCACATGTGTTCAGCAGCAGGATTGGTTCACGACAATAGACCTGAAGGATGCATACTTTCATGTCTCTATCCTCCCTCGGCATCGACCGTTTCTTCGGTTCGCCTACGAAGGACGAGCATATCAGTACAAGGTCCTCCCTTTCGGGCTCTCCCTGTCACCTCGCGTCTTTACAAGGGTCGCGGAGGCAGCTCTCGCTCCACTGCGTGAGCAGGCCATTCGCATCCTCAACTACCTCGACGACTGGTTGATTCTAGCTCAGTCTCAGGAGTTGGTTTGTGAACACAGGGACCAAATGCTGCGGCACCTAGCCCGATTGGGCCTTCGGGTCAACTAGGAGAAGAGCAAGCTTTCCCCTGTGCAGAGCATCTCTTTTCTCGGTGTGGAGTTAGACTCGGTCACCATCACAGCGCGCCTTTCATCAGACCGCGCTCAGTCAATGCTGAATTGCTTGAGCTCCTTCAAGCACAAGACAGCGGTCCCACTGAAACTATTTCAGAAGCTCCTGGGGCATTTCGCATCCGCAGCCGCGGTCACGCCGCTCGGATTACTTCACATGAGACCGCTTCAGCGTTGGCTTCACGACCGAGTCCCGAGATGGGCATTGCGCCACGGCACACATCGAGTGGCTATCACTCCGATCTGTCGCCGTCTGTTCAGCCCTTGGTCGGACCTTGTGTTTTTATGGGCGGGAGTACCCTTAGGCCAAGTGTCCAGGCGTGTTGTGGTTACAACAGACGCTTCCAAGACCGGCTGGGGTGCTGTGTGCAACGGGCATGCAGTCTCGGGTTCCTGGTTGGGCCCCCGTCTGCAATGGCACATCAACTGCCTAGAGTTGCTGACTGTGCTCTTAGCCCTGAGGAGGCTTCGGCCATTGATTCAAGGCAAGCATGTGTTGGTCCGTATTGACAACGCAGCGACTGTTGCGTACATCAACCGGCAGGGTGGTCTACGCTCCCATCGCATGTCACAACTAGCCCGCCATCTCCTCCTCTGGAGTCTGCAGCATGTGAAATCACTGTGCGCCGTTCACATCCCGGGCCACCTGAATCATGTGGCTGATGCGCTCTCACGATAGGTAACATTCTGCGGAGAATGGAGACTCCCTCCCCACACGGTCCAGCTGATTTGGAACCGGTTCGGCGAGGCCCAGATCGATCTGTTTGCCTCCCACGAATCGACCCATTGTGCAATGTGGTACTCTCTGACCGAGGCTCCACTCGGCACAGATGCACTAGTGCACAGCTGGCCCAGGGGCCCACGCAAATATGCGTTTCCCCCAGTGAGCCTCATTGCACAGACTCAAAGTCAGGGAGGAACGTCATCAAGTCCTCATGGTTGCCCCCTATTGGCCCAACCAGACTTGGTTCACGGACCTCACGCTGCTAGCATCAGCTCCTCCCTGGCGAATTCCCCTGAGGAAGGACCTTCTTTCTCAGGGGCAGGGCACAATTTGGCAGCCGCGCCCAGATCTCTGGAACCTCCACATCTGGTCCCTGGACGGGACGAGGTGGAGTTCGGAGACCTATCACCAGCAGTGATAGATATGATTACTCAGGCGAGAGCTCCTTCTACCAGACAGCTCTATGCTCTGAAGTGGTGCGTGTTCACTAGGTGGTGCGCCTCCTGTGGTGAGGACCCACAGAGATGTGGCCTTGGGGCAGTGCCTTCCTTTTTACAGCAAGGCTTAGAAAAGCGTCTGTCCGCTTCCACGCTCAAAGTTTACATGGCTGCTGTCGCAGCGAACCACGACCTGGTGGATGGCAGGTCCTTGGGAAAGCACAACCTCATAATTAGGTTCCTAAGAGGTGCCCGGAAGATAAATCCTCCTAGACCATGTCTGATACCCTCTTGGGACCTTTCTGTAGTCCTCTTGGGCCTACAGAGAGAACCGTTCAAGCCTTTACAATCAGTCGAGCTTGGTGCCCTCTCTATGAAGACGGCCCTCCTGATTGCGCTCACGTCTCTCAAGAGGGTAGGGGACCTACAAGCCCTCTTGGTCTGTGATGAGTGCCTGGAGTTCGGGCCGGCCTACTCTCACGTTGTCCTGAGACCCCGGCCTGGAAATGTGCCCAAGGTTCCCACTACTCCTTTCAGGGACCAAGTGGTTAACTTGGCTCACTGGATTGTGGATGCCATTCTCAGGGCGTACCAGGCCCAGGATGTGCCGTGTCCACTAAGCGTCACAGCTCATTCCACTCGTGGCATTGCTGCCACTTCAGCTCTAGCACACAGTGCATCACTAGCAGACATCTGTAGAGCTGCAGGCTGGGCTACACCCAATACTTTTGCAAGGTTTTATAGCCTCCGCATGGAACCAGTTGCGTCTCGAGTGTTCGGTGACACCAGGTAATACCTCGACGAACTGGCTGGGTGTAGTGCTTGCGCAGCGTCTGTCCCCGGACCAGGTGGCAAAGTACGCTTAACTGGTCTAGTTCAGTTCCCCGGGCTGGTGAACCCTAGGCCTCTTTTACCACGGTAGTCGAGTTGGTTGTTGCCCCGTATGTTGTGGATGCCCTATTGGTCACCCCATACGATCTATCCCCACTGTCCAGTTCCCCTTCGGTGAACCCAGTGTCTTCCCCTCGACAGAGCTGGTCTGTCATCGGTCTCTGTGGGATAGGTAGTCTCCCCCCCTCCTGGAGCCCACCGCCGAGATCTTCCTAGGTTAGTACTTCCCTGCTGGTGAGTCCCTAGGTGTATTTCCACATGTTACCTCCCTCCGGGCAGAGTGTGGTTCCAAAGCATCCCTCTTCCGGTGAGGAGGAGTATGCATTCCACTGTACAACAACCAGGTGTATAGCGGCTGCTATTCTTAGAGCCTATGCCTTCTTAAGAAAAAGAATCAGAAGAGGCCACAGCCGCAGTGACCTCTCACTAGGTGGGTAGCGCTCCTTCTGAGAAGTTGAGACCTGAGGTCATTTACCCTGGGCATTGAAAGGATACAAGTTGGCATCGCTGCTCTGGTAGTTGACACGCTCGCACTTGTCCCCAAGAGCTACGTTCCCTTGTAACACGGTACAGTGGTTGTGGCATGTAGTATAGGGACCCCCATATGTCGTTATACGACACACGTCGTAGTGAACGACAGAAAGGGAACGTCTCGGTTGCATATGGTAACCCTCGTTCCCTGATGGAAGGGACGGAGACGTGTGTCCCTCTGACCACAACACTGTACTGACCACTGACGTGCCGAGACACTGCTCCTCAGAATAATGCTGAAGTGTGATCTGCATGCAACAGCCTTATATACCCACATTAGCGGGCGTGGCTTCACATGCAAATTTCACACGCCAATTCCACTTGCATTTCATTGGCCTTTTCTGATATTCTCAGAGATGATTGGGCTCCCAAGAATGATCCCCCATATGTCGTTATACGACACACGTCTCCGGTCCCTCCATCAGGGAATGAGGGTTACCATACGTAACCGAGACGTTTTAATGACAGAGTTCAAAATAAATAATCTTTTGATTACTACTGGAACTACAGTAGTGGACAAATGTAGTGAATAGTGGATAATGAGGGAAGACACACACCTGTTTTACACACGTCACTCAAACACAGAACCAGGAAACAGGAATCACATGAGTTCAGGTAAAGAGAAACTGAAGTGTGTTTAAGCTGTTGTGTGTTTGTGTCTCTGTATTCATGGAGTAAAATGGCAGAAGCCAGATTTTCTCAAGATGAGTTCTTGTGTCCACTGTGTCTGAATCTCCTGAAGGATCCAGTGGCCATTCCCTGTGGACACAGTTACTGTAAGAGCTGTATTACGTGCTTCTGGGATCAGGAGGATCAGATGAGAGTCTACAGCTGCCCTCAGTGCAGACAGACCATCAATCCAAGACCTGCTTTAGCTAGAAACACCATCTTGGCTGAAATGGTGGAGAAACTGAAGAAGACCAAACTTCCTGCTGACTGTTACGCTGGAGCTGGAGATGTGCAGTGTGACGTCTGTACTGGAAGAAAATACAAAGCCGTCAAGTCCTGTCTGGTGTGTCATGAATCTTACTGTCAAACTCATTTTGAGCGTCATGAGGAGTTTCATTCACGTAAGCCACACAATGTGACTGATGCCACTGGACGACTGCAGGAGATGATCTGCCAGAAACATGAGAAGATCCTTGAGGTTTTCTGTCGCACTGACCAGAAATGTATATGTGTGCTGTGTACGATGGACGAACATAAAAACCACGACACTGTATCAGCTGCAGCACAGAGGACAGAGAAACAGGTATTTAAAACTAGACACTGATGAAATATTGCTGACACTCGTTTCATATGTGTTTATATCGGCACCCATATTAACAGCTTACAGCATTCACACTGAACACCACAGCAGAAATGAACAGCAGCTGCATTTATGATTTCAGTCATTTACAGCTTTACTTTGCCTTTTGTTTTGTGTAGATTTAAATATAAATGTAAAGCCCCCTCTCGTGTAAATCCGATTTCACAATGATAAAAATTGTAATAGTTGTCACTGAGTGACTCTCAAAAAAACTGCTGGCAGTTATTAACAGAAATTCTCAGTTGAATGATCAAATAGTTCATCTGCTATGCAGAAAAAACACTGTCAGTGTGAAGCTCTGCATCTGTGAATGTTTCACTTTTATGATACTTGTGCTTGCACCGTTAAACAGGTCTTTTGCTTCACGTTAGTTCATGTACAATGACTATAACTGATCATCACTTTTGGAGTTTGAACCTACAACCATTAGTTGTCAATCCATTCAGATAAATAACCTTTAAACTGCCTCTCCCCACTTTTACTGGATTCATCTGTTCACATGATAATTTAGTGTCAGTAGTTTTCTGTCACATTCACTGTCATCCATTTGTCCTGCAGAAGCAGCTGAAGGAGACGCAGAAGACATTCCAGCAGAGAATCCAGCAGAGAGAGAAAGATCTTCAGCAGCTGAGAGAGGCTGTGGAGTCTCATAAGGTGAGTCTGGAGAAGAAGAGAAGTTTGTCTCAGTCTCAGTTCAGACTCTCTTGTCTCTTTCAGTCCCACTGAAGCCTGAATCACTGTGTGTCCTAACAGCGCTCTGCACAGACAGCAGTGGAGGACAGTGAGAGGATCTTTACTGAGCTCATCCGCTCCATTGAGAGAAGCCGCTCTGAGCTGATACGGCTGATCAGAGATCGGGAAAAGCGAGCGGTGAGTCGAGCTGAAGGACGACTGGAGCGACTGGAGCAGGAGATCAATGATCTGAGGAGGAGAGACGCTGAGCTGGAGCAGCTTTCACACACACAGGATCACATCCAGTTCCTGCAGGTAACACAGATCTAGAAGAACACCATCATAGTGGACTTGAGACGCATCCTGCTGTGACAGGAGACTCACAGAGAAACATTTCAACCCTACAATGAGACTCCATTGATGTGCTTGAGCTGTTAGATGGACATTTATGTTCTTAACAGATGTTTTATCATCCAAACTATTTCCTAGAAAGTTCACATATAGTGTAGCTCTAGAATCTGTAGCTCTAATGTGATATAATGAATATGAGAAGAATGAAGCTGATGCTGTGAAAGTGCTGGATTGAGTTACTAAAGATCAGTCAAGTCAAATCTGATGTTGGTGCAGGTTATTGGGTGAAGTGTGGAGCTGATGAGTTTTGATTCCTGTTTTCTGTAGAGTTTCCAGTCTCTCTCAGCACCTCCTGAATCTACAGATGTAAATGATGATCCCTTCATTTATCTCTTCTCTTTTGATGGTGTGAGAGAATCTGTCCGTCAGCTGAGAAACAGACTGGAGGATTTCTGCAAAGAAGAGCTCAAGAAGATCTCAGACAGAGGTAAAGTCCTGGAGATTCATCTGCTCTCAGAAACGAGTCCATCATCATCTCATATCATGGAGAACATCATATTAGAAATGTGTTAGGAATGGATGCAGGATCATGAGAATCACACTGTTCATGTCTGTTGATTTCCACAGTCACCAACATTGTTCTCAGGACCAGGAACGACTTCCTACGATGTAAGTCAGTAAGAAAACAAGCAGAAAAACTCACTGAGTGTGTTCATGTTCTTCCTGTAGAAGGTGAAAGAAGAGTTTTATAATTGATGATGTAAATGATGATTTGCACAGGATATCTGCTCATCTGTACTGAGACACTGATGATGCACTGAACATTGGGGTGACTCTTATCGGGGGGTAATTTATTCCATAGTTTTTTTTTCTTTGTTTGTTTTTTTGGAAATGTTAACCTCTCACCCGCTAATTTGTTTGTCCAGTAGAAGTATGTAAAGTATGCAAAATACCATCTGGATAATTGGTCATTTAGGGTGTGCTCAAAGAATGTGTCTTTTTATCAATGGGTACTTCAAGATCTGATTGGTGATATTATGTATATAAGTTTTGGTTTACTGATAAGATTTTGACTGTTTCTGAAATCAGATACTGGCAGGAATTGAAGGTGGGTGGAGTGAATGTACAGTGTTCTCTTCCAATATAACGACTCTTGAACAAGGCACCAAACCAGGTGTTGGTCCAGTTGGCGCAGGAGCAAAAAAACTGCCCAGTGCTCTGGGTATGTGTTCATGGTGTGTGTGAACAGTGTATGTGTGTGTGCAATTGGATCAGTCAAATGCAGAGCAGAAAGTTAAGTACCGTACTTGACAACATGTCATGACAATGGCAGAACACTCACAACTTCTCATATTATTCTTCTTAAATGAAGATCCTGGTACGTGGCTAAACAATGCAAATGCAAGAAAGAAGTGTTGCAAACAGGTATCCAAGAGTAAAATGGACTCCTCTCATAGACAGTGTTGGGAAGGTTACTTTGGAAATGTGATAGGTTACAGATTACAAGTAACTTGATTTAAAATGTAATAAGTAGTGTAACTTTTTAATTACTTTATTAAAGTAATGTAACTACTTTTAATTACTTTTTGATTACTTTTCTACATTTCTATTTTCAACTGTTAATCATTTTGAAACATTTAAACCAGGCAGAGTGAACCTTACAGTAGCACTCAACACTGATTACTGTCAGACTCTCAAAATCCTTCACCACTTGAATTAAGATTATAAGTAAGGGATAATATACATCTTTTACAACTGGCTGAATGTACATTATCTCACTTATTACACAGCTGCTTGATAGATTATTTAGTTGTTTTGTGTCAAAATTATTAGACACGAAACACTGATCTGAGTTTAAATATTTGAACACAAAGCTTCCATGAAGAAATCAGTTGCTAGCAAACGGCAAGTTCAAACTAGTCATTTTAGGGATACAGTGCAGTCATACCAGTTTTCTTACACAACATTTCACCACATAAATAATTAAATAGTAGTACTAGTTTGTTAGTTATCTTATAATCCATTACAATGTACCAAAAAAAAAAAAAAAAAAAAAATTTAAAATGGCAGCAGCTGCGTTTGTATGAAACAACAGAGCAAGTCCATGATGCCAGGATGACAGAATTAAGAAATTGTCCACATAATATTGAATTAAGCTTTAATATTTTATTAGCTAACCAAATGCAAAGCTTCCGCCAAGAAAAATTATCAAGCATACAGCACTGACTTAAGTCACCCCGAAAGAGTCTGAGCTGTGTAATAATTTAATTTAAAGCACAGCCACCACAAATTCAGACTTTTTTATTTGTTTATTTATTTTTTTGGGGCTTTTTATGCCTTTTATTGTGATAGGACAGTAGAGAGATGACAGGAAAGAGCTGGGAGGAGAGAGGGGAGTGGGATCAGCAAAGGACCTTGAGACAAGAATCGAACTCGGGTCACCGTAAGCCCAGTTGCGCTATATAACAAGATCATAACATAAATAACATCATAACAAGAAATAGTTTAATAGCTATGATACTGGGTTTGAAATCAAATGTTTGCATAGTTATGACAGAAAACACTAGCATCTAACTGTAAGCGGGACTCGTGAGAAGCGTGATAGATCCAGGTGCGAGCTTTATTAACACAACGTAGTCAAAACAGGCAAGGTCAATCTCCAACAAACAGTAAAATCCAAGGCAAGGCGAGAGCGTAATCCAGTAAATCAGGCAGAAGGTCAGAATACCATGAGAGCACTCCAAAAGTAACAAATAAACAAGGCAATGGAACGAGGCAAAACTATGGCAAAGAAACAGAACAAAACAATGGCAAAAAACAAGGCAGAACTATGACAAGAAACAAAACCGTGGAATAAACAAAACAAGGCAATGACAATGGAGAAAACGCTTAGTAGAGTCCGCACAGCAAAACAATACAATACTTCACAGGGTTTGTTTGGCATGGCCTGCCTTGTATGGCTGCCAAACAGAAAGTAACTGTAGAAGCAGCAGAGGGAGCGGTAACAGACAGTCTATGGTTGAGGGCTCCCCCTGCTGGCGTGGCGTTACAGAATCCCCCCCTCTAGGAGCGACTCCTGGCGCTCAAAACAACAACAACAACAGTCCAGGAGGGTGGGGGAACAGAGGCAAAACAGGGGTGGGATGGAGGGCCAGGTCCGTGCAGAGGAGGTGGGCTTGGATCGTGGAGCAGGGACAGACAGTGAAGCACTGGAGGACCTGGGCCATGGAACAGTAGCAGACAGTGAAGCACTGGAGGGCCTGGACCTTGGATCAGTGGCAGACAGTGGAACCTTGGAGGGCCAGGGCCTTGGAGTTGTGGCAGACAATGGAACCCTGGAGGACCTGGGCCGTGGAACAATGGCAGACATGCCCGCCGCGTTCGTGGGTGAGGCGGCTGAGTGTAGCGGTTTCCTTCTACAAGTTAACCTGTTTATACGGATGCAACCACAACAATTCACTTCGGAAAATGCAAAGGTCGCTTTTCTCATCTCCCTGTTAACGGGTAAGGCTCTACAATGGGCAAAGGCTATCTGGAATTCTGACAATCCAATCATTCATTCTTATGAACAATTTACCAGTCATTTCTCCAAAGTGTTTTCCACAACCACAGATCACCTGTCTACATCTGATCAACTCTTCCGATTACAACAAGGGAATTCCACGATCCATCAGTACACCCTCCATTTCCGCACGCTGGCGGCGGCTAGCGGATGGAACGAGACTGCGCTGCTCAGCGCTTACCGACAAGGCCTCAACCCACAAATTCGCTCTGCTATGGCATTGTACGACGACAGCATTGGGTTAGAGACCTTTCTCCAACGGACCGCCCGCGTGTCTCAGCGTCTAGCCGCCTGCCAGCCCACAATAACCGCTCCTCAGCCAGCCTCGGTGGTTGCTTGCACCCCAGTACCAGAACCCATGCAAGTGGATTCATCTCGTCTCTCTCGTTTCGAAAGGAATCGCCGTATGATGAATGGACTCTGTCTATACTGTGGGAATTCTGGACGCTTACTGCGCACCTGTCCCATTCGACCCCCACGCTCCGTGGTGAGTACCCTTTCAACCGAAGTTGAGACTGCTTCTTTGACTCTAATACCTGTAACTTTGCATACTTCTAAAACGTCACTTTGTGTTTCTGCTTTGGTAGACTCGGGATCATCTGGAAACTTCATCTCACAAGCCTGTCTAGAGAAACTTAAGTTACAACGATGTCTACATCAACACACTCTCGCTATCAAGACAATGCAGGGAAAACCACTGGGGCGTGGGAGGATTAAGTTTTCATCACCAGTCATCACACTACAAGTTGGATTATTTCACACAGAAGAGTTAAGGTTTCTGTTACTGGAGGGCTCCACTGTCAGCGTCATCCTGGGACGACCTTGGCTCCAGTTACATCACCCTGAACTCAGCTGGGATCCGTGTGACATCATCCGCTGGAGTAAACACTGCCACACCAACTGCCTGGTCAACCTCCCAACCTCCACCGTCGCACCTGTATTCCTCTCATCTACTCGGATTGAGAGCCCCGAGCCTGCTTGCACCCCGGAAATCCCAGCTGAGTACATGTCGTTCCAGGATGTATTCAAGCAAGCAGCCACCCAACTACCACCTCATCGGCCATGGGATTGCGCCATCGATCTGCTGCCGGGGGCCCAGCTCCCCAAGGGGCGAGTTTACCCTCTGTCCATCCCAGAGCGCCAGGCGATGGAGGAATACATCAAGGAGGCTTCACAACAAGGATTCATCCAACCCTCAACCTCACCGGCTGCTTCTAGCTGCTGCTTCGTGGGTAAGAAGGATGGAGGTCTCCACCCCTGTATTGACTACCGGCAACTGAACTCACAAATCATCCAACAACCATACCCGCTCCCTCTGGTTCCTGCCGCCCTCGAAGAGCTTTGTGGAGCACAAGTCTTCACGAAGCTGGACCTGCGGAGTGCATACAACCTCGTTCGTGAGGGAGACGAGTGGAAGACAGCCTTCGTGACACCCACCGGCCATTATGAATACCGGGTCATGCCCTACGGATTATCCATCAGTCCCTCCGTCTTCCAAACATTCATGAACGAGGTGTTCCGGGAGTGTCTCCATTGATTTGTGATAGTCTACTTTGACGACATCCTGATATACTCCCGGAACCTGGTCGAACATCACCAGCACATCCAGCAGGTCCTCCAGAAGCTCCGTCAACAGCGTCTCTACCTCAAGTTGGAGAAGTGAGTTTCACCTTCCATCAGTCCAATTCCTCGGATATGTCATATCGGCCGAGGGCGTGCAGATGGACCAGGGGAAGGTGACAGCTATACAGAACTGGCCACAACCCACCACCATCAAAGAACTGCAACGCTTCTTAGGATTCTCGAACTTCTACCGTCGCTTCATTCAGAACTACAGTTCCATCACTGCACCTCTGACCTCCCTCCTCAAGGGTAAACCAAGAACCATCACCTGGAACCCCGCTGCCCACGAAGCCTTCCAACAACTCAAGAAGATATTCAGCACCGCACCCTTGCTATGCCATCCAGATCCCCATCGACCATTCACCGTGGAAGTGGATGCCTCCACGACTGGAGTGGGTGCGGTGCTGTCTCAAGCAGTCGGTGAGTCTTCTCTCCTCCATCCCTGTGCATATTACTCCCGTAAGCTGTCTCCGGCGGAGCAAAATTGACGTTGGTAATCGAGAACTCCTGGCCATCAAGTTGGCACTGGAGGAGTGGCGTCATTGGTTAGAGGGGTCTACCCATCCATTCACTATCATCACCGACCATAAAAACCTGCAATACCTTCGTGAAGCCAGGAGGCTCAATCCTCGACAGGCCAGATGGGCTCTGTTCTTCACCCGCTTCAACTTCATCACCTACCGACCAGGGTCCAAGAACACAGTCGCCGATGCACTATCCAGACAATATTCTCCGGATTTACCCACAGAACCAGAAACCATTCTCTCCTCTGATCTGATTGTCAGTCCCATTCAATGGGAACTGGACCTCGACATCCAGAACGCCACTCTCCAGGAGCCCGCTCTGCCGGACTGCCCAGAAGGCAAGATCTACGTTCCTCAACACCTACGGTTAAGCCTTCTGGGTACAGCTCCCAAATCTCCAGGCTCTGGACACCCCGGCAGTCAACGGACCCACTCGCTCCTTCAGTCCCGTTACTGGTGGCCCAGTATGCGTCGGGATACCATCAGGTACGTTCAGAGCTGCTATGTCTACCTCACCCCGACAGTTACCCACAGGCAAACTGGTACCCCTACCAATCCCACAGAGGCCCTGGTCCCATCTAGGAGTGGATTTTGTGACCGATCTCCCGGCGGCCGAAGGTAACACCTGCATTCTGGTTGCTGTGGATCGCTTCTCTAAAATGTGCAAATTTGTTCCCCTAAAGGGTCTGCCTACGGCGATGGAGACGGCTGAACTCCTATTCCAACATCTGTTCCGGCACTTCGGCCTGCCTGAGGAGAGCGTGTCGGACCGGGGACCTCAATTCATCTCACATGTATGGAAGGCCGCCTTCAAACTACTTGGTGTGTCCGTTAATCTGTCTTCTGGTTACTATCCACAGACCAATGGCCAGACAGAGAGAAAGATCCAGGAGCTTGGACGTTACCTCTGGTCATACTGCCACGAAGATCAGCACAGCTGGGACCAGTTCCTCCTGTGGGCCGAGTACGCACAAAACTCCCTCCGCCAAGATACCACCGGCATGACACCTTTCCAGTGCATACTCGGTTACCAGCCACCGCTGTTCCCCTGGACGGAGGAACCTTCCAACGTTCCAGCTGTGGACTACTGGTTTCGGGAGAGCGAGAGAGTGTGGGACTCAGCTCATCACCATCTACAGCGGGCCGTGCGACAACACAAGCACTTCGCGGACATCCGGAGAAGACCTGCGCCCAATTACCAACCTGGGGAGCAGGTCTGGTTGTCGACACGAGATCTCCGACTACGTCTCCCATGCCGCAAGCTGAGTCCCCGCTACATTGGTCCGTTCACGATCCTGAGGCGGATCAACGATGTCACCGTCCAGCTTCAGCTCCCTCCCAGGTACCGCATTCACCCCACTTTCCATGTCTCTTTATTGAAACTCTTTCATCCCTCTGCCACAGAACACCTGGGAGCTGAAGTGGAACCCCCTCCTCCTGAAGTCCTGGACACTCCTTCCATCTACACGGTCCACGAGATCTTGGACTCACGGCGTCGAGGGGGACACCTTGAATATCTGGTTGACTGGGAGGGGTATGGACCCGAAGAACGATCTTGGGTAGCTCGGGATGACATCTTGGATCCATCGCTGTTGACGGACTTCCATCGAGAGCACCCGGATCGTCCTGCCCCTCGCGGTCAAGGTTGCCCTCGGCGTCGTGTTCGGGCGTCGGGAGCCGCCCGTGGAGGGGGGGTGGTGTCAGGCATTCACCACAGCCACCTCCATCTGACACACCACCTCAAGCACCACCCACACGTTCATCATCACCCAAGTACTGATTGTCTTCACCTGCACCTCATAGAGCCACGCCCTATTTAAGGACCTTGCACATACACACTCTTTGTCTGGCCTACCGTTCACACGCTGTGTATTCTCTCCTGGATCCTGTGTTTGCTACATGTGCTCATGTGCTTACCCTTCACTGTGGTGTGGCTCACGTATGGACGTTGATCTGGCTCACACACGACAGTTAAGGCTTCATGTTTTTCATACCATTGTGTTATTCTGTGAAGATCGTTTTAATAAACGACTGGATTGAACTGTTACTCATCTCTCGTCTCATCCTGCATAGTGTAAGTGTGTGTGAGTCTGTGACACCTTCTTGTTCTTGTCTTTGTCCAGCTTTGTTCTGTGTAACCTGCTGTCAGGTGACTCTCAAATTATTCTATAATTATTCATTCTCATTACTCCGTAATAAATTATACTGGATTTTACTTTGTTTTTCTAGAGTATACTCCGCTGGATGGTGCTTTTTTTTTTTTTTTTTTTTTTTTTTTTCCCTCATGAAGTGAAACACATGGACTGCAAATACATTTAGTAACCAACACACATTCTTTCTATGAGGGCTGCGCTTCACAAAATAAAATGATTTAATAAATACCTGTTTACAATAAGCACTTTTTCACCAAGAACTGCCTCAAATGAACTATGACAAAGATGCAATCCATTTCTTGTTGGTTAAAATTGTGGTGTTGTGGATGTGCGGTCATTTCCGTGGGAGCACCCACAGGTTTGACGCCTATAAGTATTTTCTGAATTATGGAGCGACAAAAAATGAAAACCCAAAATTCCCTGTGTAAAACCACTTGACTCTAATATGTCAAAAAAAATAAAAAATTCAGCAAAATTTTTAAACTGACTTCATTCAGTGTTTAGATTTTTGTGCTAGAATGTATGCATATTAGCACATATTTCATTAAATAATGCCTCATTTGCATATTTGAAGCTAACGTTTTAGAAAACTTGTAATACAAAAAACGTTTGCAATTATCAATGTAATCAATCAACTGGGTAATCAACTATTATTTTTTTTTACACTGTTCACCTGCAGTGTCTCGCCTTAAGAACATATTTAAAATCTACAATCTTTGTTGTTTCTACATTAATTTGGAAATTCAGTGTGAAATTACAACAATATAAACATGTTAATATGCCATTAATCACAATTAATTACATATACACTAATGTACTTCTACTGTTATCCTTTTATAGATGTTGGTAATACTAATTCATTTAATTTCTAAGGCCCCTTGGCCCCTTTTACATTTTCAAATGAAGCTAATTGAATAGCTAATTAAATGTGTTATAAAGTCTCTTCTTTTCTTTTCATGACATTAATACTGCAGCTGAACTTCTGTCAATGAAATAACATGTCAGAATAAATGTGTGTAATAAGATCAGTGTGTGTGTCCGTGGGTGTGCATGAGTGTGTGTGTGTACAGGTTTATATGGGTATATGATGAAAAATGTGTATAATGACATGGTACTACAGTGTAAACAGAGTTTATGCAAACCTGCAAACCAAATAGCTTAAAAAATGGTCACACTTTATTTTAAGGTCCAATTCTCGCCATTAACAAACCATTAACTACAACCTTTTCCTCTGTAGGCTCCTAATTTGTTGCTTATTAAAGTAGTGTAGGCGATTTTGGAAAGGCTAGTGATAGCTTTGAAAGCAAGATCCCCACCCTCCCTGCAGAGGAATGCAAATACACATTTAACGGACAGACAGGACAGTCTTTCACAATGTTTGGACCAAACATTTTGATAGGACGAACATTTTATGGTCCACAGACGATATAAATACATAAGTAAATTTAGACCACTAAACTTAGGGATTGCTATCAGGATTTTAAGAGACTTTCAACCAGCATAACCAGAAAAGTTTAAAGACAATCACCTACAATCACCTATTGCACCTGCAATAGTTAGTAAGGTAGTTGTTGAGTATAGGTATGTGTGTGTGTGTTATGTCACCCTCCTCATTCTCAGTGTGAAACATGAAATTCTGCTCTCTTAAACTGAATGTCAGTCAATGTTCTATAGGAATATTTTGTTTTTAATGATTATTTTTTGGAGTTTGATGACCACAGCATGAACAATGTTCCCTCTTAGTTTTTTTTTGCTTGCTAAGCAAAACCTTTCTCTATAGGGCAGATTTGATTTGACCTAAGATTTAGCTACAGTGAATGATGCACATTTAAGGTTACCTGAGAAAACATTTTATACAGTGCTGTGTTGCCAAGAAATTCTATTAAAATGTTTTATAATAATACACTATAAATCCCCTTTTTAGGTTTACAATAGAATAGAATAGAAAAAATTGAAGCATTTAAACTGAGATCTGTAAGCTAATTTTTTTTTTTTTTTTAAGTAAACGTGAATTCTTATATCATAATCTAAACATCCCTATGCTGTAGAGGTTACACACTACAACACCTGTGTGTAACTGTACATGTCTCTGAGTTTTGTTACCATTCTGTGTCCATCATCCACTATTTCCTGCATTTAATCAAGCCACTCTTCTTTAAAACATGACGTTTTATTTTATGTTATTGCATCTGTGTTGTATCTCATGTTGAGTTATTTTGTCAACAACCATTAAAGTATTTGATTTCTACAGTGACTGATTTGGTACTCATCATTCTCTTTTTAATGAAACCTGAACACTGCATTCATCAGTTCCAACTCTATAATGCCAACAACTCTATAGCACTGCAACTATTTCACATTTAGCAGAATTTAATTAAATGTCTTTCACAATTTATTTTTGCGTGTGTCCTGTGCACAGTACATTATTTCTTCTGCACGGCTGCGATGCAACAAGTGTGCGGTGACGCATGGGGACAACTTAGAGGAAATATTGAGCATGAAGGTGAGATCTTATGGATTTATGAAGAAACTGCTGGTTTGAAATATCATTGACATTTTGCTTTACTATCAAGTCACTTGCTTTTCTAGTAAGATCTGGCAGCACTGATTCGAGCTGTGATGTCAGCAGAGAGGCCAAACAAACCGAGCACTGGAAAAATATAAATTTAAATGTTATTTTACATAAATCAATCAATCAATCAGAATACATTTTTGAATGGCTGTCAATGGACAGTGGAAGATGTAAAGAAGACAAACCATTTTTGCTTGTAAATACATAATTTTCCATACCAAAAAAAAAAAAAAAAACCATATTCAAGAGCTTCAATTGTCCCAAAATGTATTAGTTATACTACAATCAAAAATAAATGGGCAGCTGTTTATTCCATAAGGTCACAAAACAAGCCCCAGTTGACAATTCCAGATGGGAGTGCTGAAATCATTCCATCAGCCAGGAACGGTGAAATGGTCTGGACAGTGATTTTGTGCCTCTCTGTGACCACGAGGCGTCCCTCACTTGTAGATCTCAGACTTCTGGAGGGGATGTAGATTCGTAAGCGTGAGAGGAAATAGGAGGGCACTGAGCCTGTGGCTGTTCTATACACAAGCATCAATGTCTTGAACTTGGTCGCCAGTACAGGGTGATAAAGAGAGGTGTGACGTGGAGTCTTTTGTGCTCATTGAAGACCAGTTGTGCCGCTGCATTCTGAATCATTTGTAGAGGTTTTATTGTGCATGATGGAAGACTCTCTATAAGAGCATTGCAGTAGTCCAGCCTAGAAATAACAAGGGCCTGGACAAGAAGTTGTGCAGCATGCTCTGTTAGGCAGGGCCTGATCTTTCTAATGTTTTGCAATGCAAACCTGCAAGATTGAGCAGTTTTTGAAATGTGGTCTTTGAAAGTCATCTGGTCATCAAAGATTACACCAAGACTTCTAAGTAAACTTGACAGGGTAATTGTTGATGTACCCAGCTGGATGGTGAAATCAGGAGGTGACCAGGAATTGATCGCTGAGGAACCCCAGTGACCAGCTGATCTGCTTTGAATACCTCCCCTCCACAGGCCACCCTGAAAGACCTACCTGTGAGACAGGCAATCTGCAAGGCTTCAGTGAGTGACAGTAGCGCAATCTCAGTTGACTGGCCACTTCTGAAACCTGACTGGTTAATCTCCAGTTGGTTATTCTGTGAAAGAAATAATGATAACTGCTTGAAAACAACTCATTTGAGTGTTTTCACTACGAATGGAAGGAGAGAGACAAATCTGTAGCTATCTGTAAATGAACTGATTCATGTAGGTTTTTTGAGCAGTGGGATTCCCTGAACCTGTCTTGGGGTAATGCCTGTGAGGAGAGATGTGTTGATGATGTGTGTGAGCACTGGTAAGAGTGTAGGGGAGATTGCTTGGATAAGGTGTGAGGGGATTGGGTCCAGAGGGCGTGTTGTAGGATGGCTGGAGAGGAGAAGTTTCGATTCTTCTGCCTCAGTGCAGGGGACAGAAGGAGAAGAGAGGACCGTTTTAGCAGTGGATATGGTTGGAGTTCCTGTGTGTGTGGAGCTGAGATGTGAGGGGGGACAGAGGAGTGTCTGAAGCGCCGTTGATCTTGGTGAGGAAATGTGAAGATTTGGCAATATGGACTTCAATAGAGAAAGATGAAAGCAAAGACTGATACATACTCATACGTGTAGGTTTCGTCTAAAAGTAACCGGTAGAGGTGTCGGTGGCACACAGGTAGTAGGCACAAGATGTAGGTTAAAGGTTATTAAGAAATTGTCAGAGATGTGTAGGGGTTTTACAAAAATGTACGATTTGTGCGTGTAAATTAAGTCAAGCTGGTTGCCTTATTTGTGTGTGCTTGTGGTGGTAGGCCATTTAAAAAAACAATAAAACCAGGAGTGAATGGAAGTCTGCAGCATAAGGCTTCTCCAGATGAATGCTCAAGTCGCCAAAGACCGTTAGCCAGCTGAAAACGCCAAGCTGTGAGAACTTGAGAATGCAGCGTTTTTTTCATTTGAGACGCTGTGGTTGTTTTGATATGGAATATCTGCTGAAATAATATGGCAGACATGTTGTGAATGAAATGTTTCTCCAAGCATTATTTTTTATAACAATAAAATGGTAAATCTGGCAATTCCATCTGGTAAAGACATAAATACTCGGCGAGAAGCAATATTAACCTCTCCAATGTTGTTCAGTCATAGTACAAGCAGGGCGGTCTGTATTAGTCCCACCCCTCCTCCACTCTGATTGTGTCACGAATCTGGTTCGTGGTTTTCCATCTGCTCGCCACCAGAGGTCACTTTCTGGTTACATTGACTCACACTACACAGACTTCCATATGTCACCACAGACTACATTTCCCATGCTCCATTTAACTGATTGCATCTACACCTGCAGCCGATTACACACACTATAAAAGTCACTTTCAAGCAACCATTCAACGCCGAGTATTGCATAGCATTTATCACTCTCATAGCGATAGCTATTTATGGAGCCTCTCCTAGTTTTCCTGAGTTTAGTTGTTTCTTGTTCTTTGTTAGATTTCCCGTGTTCTGATTACCTGCCTGTTTTGGATTTCCCTCTTGTCTTGTTGTTTGGACTCTGTTTGCTCCTGATCTGGATTTATCGCCTGTTAATTGGACTACTGTTGTGTCTTGCTCTCTATATACCTGTTTGCCAGTGTTTGACCCTGCCTGTTTATGACCATGTCTCTGAATAAAAGCATGTGTATGGATCCACACGCCTCTCTCAGTCACTCCGTAACAGAATACTCGGCCAGTCAAGGATCCAGCAGCTTTTCAGAAGAACACTGGCCAGGTATGGACACAGCACGGATTTTATTAGCCCATAAACAAGGCACACGAATGCTGGAGAACTATATTTGAGAGTTTTTAGCCATTGCTCACTATTCAGATTTACCGGACATTATTTTCATAGAGGTTTTTTTTTTTTTTAGTTGTTTTATGGACTTTGCTTTGTTGACTGTTGGCTCTGTTCACTGTGGAGGAGGTGGAACACGCCACTGCGTCTGTGCCTGTAATGGCAGCCGCGAGGTTTAGTCAACCACAAGCTCAGGGATATTCAAATATACGGATCGCTACTCTGGTGATTAAACCCGCTCCTGAAATGGCAGCTGCACTGGAGCGTGTTCACATATGCTATCCAAGAGTCTCATCACGTCACGTCTGATTTTCGAGAGACCCGTCTCATCTCGTCTGATCTTCAAGAGTCTCATCACGTCACATCTGATCTTCCAGAGACCTGTCTCATCTCGTCTGATCTTCAAGAGTCTCGTCACATCATGTTTGATCTTCCAGAGGCACGTCACGTCTCGTCTGACTATCCAAAGTCTCGTCACATCACAGCTGCTCATCCTCAAGGATGGTTCTTCGATGTCTGCACATGCAGCTGGTATTCCCAAATTTATTCACTTTAGCCCTCCAGCCTCTGAACTGACCCCACTGTCCACAGCATTTCCTGTCATGGGAGTTGCTTTGTTGTGTGTCTGGGCCACGTATTCCACTGCTGAGTTTCTAGAAATGGTGGCTTGTGCTCAGTGTTGCGAAGGTTACTTTGGAAATGTAATAGGTTACAGATTACAAGTTACTCTATTTATTATGTAATAAGTAGTTTAAAATTTCAATTACTTTATTAAAGTTATGTAACTTACTACTTTTGATTACTTTTTTACATTTCTAATATTTTTCAACTGTTAATCATCTTAAAACATGTAAACCAGGCAGCGTTAATCTTACAGTAGCACTCAACACTGATTCCTGTCAGACTTTCAAAATCCTTTTCACTTGAATTAAAATTATAATAAATAAGAGATATACATCTTTATTTTGCGATAACAACAGGTTGGATATACATTATCCCACTTATTACACAGAAGCTTGCCACAAAAGTTGATAATTAGACACGAAACACTGATCTGAGTTGAGATATTTGAATGCAAAGCTTCCATTAGGGAATCAGTTGCAAGCAAGTGGCAAGATGACAGAATTAAGAAATTGTACACATAATATTGAATTGAGTTTTAATATTTTATTAGCTAACCAGACGCAAAGCTTCCACCAAGAAAAACTATCATGCGTATGGCACCGACTTAAGTTGCCCGGATGATTGTCAGGGAATAACATACCTCGGAATGTCATGACTGACCAATCAGAATCAAGCATTCCACAGAGCCGTGTAATAATTTCATTTAAAGCACAGCCACACAAATTCTAGACATAAGACTTAACACCTCTTATGTACTCGGAGATCATTCTGAGGTTAAATACAGATTTGAAATCATAACAAGAAATAGTTTAATAGCTATGATACTGGTTTTGAAATCAAATGTTTGCATAGTTCTGACAGGACACACTGGCATCTAACAATGCCTTGGAAAAAAAAAAGTTAATCTTAAAAAATAAAGTATACGCATAAACCCAAATGGGAAATAAAACAGTTAAGAATAAACGTGCCCTATTCTGTGTCCTAAACTCCTCAAACATTGGTGCCTCATTTTAGAGCAGTCAATGCAATTTTGGACAGAAGTCGATTAAATCTGTATGTGAAAAAAAATCAGATGTAACCCCCTTTGTGATCATTAACATTTTCAAAAGTAACTGTAATTTAATTACACATTTTTTTCTTAGTAACTGTAACTAATTACAATTACATTTATTTTGTAATTAAATTACGTAATTCCGTTACATGTAACTAATTACTCGCCAACACTGCTCAGGCTGCAGAACCTCCCGAGGTTGTGGCGTTCGCTGTTGTGTCCCCAGAGGTGGCAGCATACGCTGCAGAACCTTCTGAGGCAGCGGCACTCTCTTCAGCTACCTATGTGGTGGAAGCGCCCAGTGATTCACCACCATCTTTGCCCGAACTGGCCACGGAGGCCACTTATGAACTATTGTCCAGTTCCGACCCAGCCGTAGAGGGCTGTCTATGAACCATGAACTGTTTCCTTATGCTACTGCTGCAGAACCTCCAGAGGTGTCAGTAGTACCCATTTATGAACTCTCATCTTGTTCTGACCCAGCCATGGAGGCCACCTGTGAACTCCCCGTCTGTCCTGTCATGGCTATGGAGGCTGCTTGTGAACTCTTGCCTGGTCCTGAACTGGCCACGGAGGTTGCTTATGAACTTTTGTTTTGCCCTGGACCAGCCGAGTAGGCCATTTCTGTACTTTCATCCTGTTCTGAACCTACCTCTGAGTCTGATTGTGAACTGTCTACTTGTCCTGTGTCCCAGAGTGTGTTTGATTTTCCTGTCTGTCCAGAACCAGTCAATGATGCTGAGTTAGAGTTGTCAGTCTTACCAGTTTTGATTTGTGATTCCACATATGAACTGTCTGCTTTTTCAGAGTCCCCAAATTTCTCTCATTTTGAACCATCTGTCAGGCCAGGTCCATTCAATGAACCTGTATGTAATACCTCAGCCCATCCAGTTTCAATCCCTGTGTCAGATTTCGAATTGCCTGTTTGTCCAGTCCCTGTCAATACATCGAATCTTGAACTGTCAGGATATTTTGTTTCTGTTGTTGAGTCCGATTTTGAACTGTTTGTCCCCACCGCCTCAGTCAGTGCATCTAAGTTTGAACCTCTTGTCCATCCAGTATCTCTTAAGGAGACCAACGCTGAATTTTCAGTTTGATCTTTTTTTAAATGAACCTGAAACAATTAGTTGAGGACAGTATCTGAAATCCACCCTATCCCCTTAAATAGGGCACTGTTTGAGAGAACAGCCATTTGTAGTGATTTCCAAAACCACATTGGACATTAATGGGTGCACTCATTCAATCCCATGATGCATTGCAATAATAAGTGTACAACTGATGTACACTCTACTTAGTTTTCTAATGATTACTAAACAGCAAGCACAAACTAGCACAAGCACTCAGTGTCTGAATTCACTTTAATTCACTCCTGTAAGTCGACTTTATTAGTGGACAAATGTAGTGAATAGTGAATAATGAGGGTAGACACACACCTGTTTTACACACGTCACTCAAACACAGAACCAGGAAACAGGAATCACATGAGTTCAGGTAAAGAGAAACTGAAGTCTAGTTGAGCTGTTGTGTGTTTGTGTCTCTGTATTCATGCAGTAAAATGGCAGAAGCCAGATTTTCTCAGGATGAGTTCTTGTGTCCACTGTGTCTGAATCTCCTGAAGGATCCAGTGGCCATTCCCTGTGGACACAGTTACTGTAAGAGCTGTATTACACGCTTCTGGGATCAGGAGGATCAGATGAGAGTCTACAGCTGCCCTCAGTGCAGACAGACCTTCAGTCCAAGACCTGCTTTAGCTAGAAACACCATCTTGACTGAAGTGGTGGAGAAACTGAAGAAGACCAAACTTCCTGCTGACTGTTACGCTGGAGCTGGAGATGTGCAGTGTGACGTCTGTACTGGAAGAAAATACAAAGCTATCAAGTCCTGTCTGATGTGTCAGGAATCTTACTGTCAAACTCATTTTGAGCGTCATGAGGAGTTTCATTCACATAAGCCACACAAAGTGACTGATGCCACTGGACGACTGCAGGAGATGATCTGCCAGAAACATGAGAAGATCCTTGAGGTTTTCTGTCGCACTGATCAGAAATGTATATGTGTGCTGTGTACGATGGACGAACATAAAAACCACGACACTGTATCAGCTGCAGAACAGAGGACAGAGAAACAGGTATTTAAAACTAGACACTGACGAAATATTGCTGACACTCGTTTCATATGTGTTTATATCGGCACCCATATTAACAGCTTACAGCATTCACACTGAACACCACAGCAGAAATGAACAGCAGCTGCATTTATGATGTCAGTCAGTTTAGCTTTACTTTTACTTTTGTTTTGTGTTTTAGGTTAATCATGATTTAAATATAAATGTAAAGCCCCCTCTCGTGTAAATCAGATTTCACAATGATAAAGATTGTAATAGTTGTCAGTGACTGACTCTAAATAAAAAAAACTGCTGGCAGTTATTAACAAATTCTCAGTGGAATGATCAAATAGTTCATCTGCTATGCAGAAAAAACACTGTCAGTGTGAAGCTCTGCATCTGTGAATGTTTCACTTTTATGATACTTGTGCTTGCACTGTAAAACAGGCCTTTTGCTTCACGTTAGTTCATGTACAATGATTGTAACTGATCATCACTTTTGGAGTTTGAACCTACAACCATTAGTTGCCAATCCATTCAGATAAATAACCTTTAAACTGCCTCTCCCCACTTTTACTGCATTCATCTGTTCACATGATGATTTAGTGCCAGTAGTTTTCTGTGACATTCACTATCATCCGTTTGTCCTGCAGAAGCAGCTGAAGGAGACGCAGAAGACGTTCCAGCAGAGAATCCAGCAGAGAGAGAAAGATCTTCAGCAGCTGAGAGAGGCTGTGGAGTCTCATAAGGTGAGTCTGGAGAAGAAGAGAAGTTTGTCTCAGTCTCAGTTCAGACTCTCTTGTCTCTTTCAGTCCCACTGAAGCCTGAATCACTGTGTGTCCTAACAGCGCTCTGCACAGACAGCAGTGGAGGACAGTGAGAGGATCTTTACTGAGCTCATCCGCTCCATTGAGAGAAGCCGCTCTGAGCTGATACGGCTGATCAGAGATCAGGAAAAGCGAGCGGTGAGTCGAGCCGAAGGACGACTGGAGCGACTGGAGCAGGAGATCAATGATCTGAGGAGGAGAGATGCTGAGCTGGAGCAGCTTTCACACACACAGGATCACATCCAGTTCCTGCAGGTAACAGAGATCTAGAAGAACACCATCATAGTGGACTTGAGACACATCCTGCTGTGACAGGAGACTCACAGAGAAACATTTCAACCCTACAATGAGACTCCATTGATGTGTTTGAGCTGTTAGATGGACATTTATGTTCTTAGAAGATGTTTTATCATCCAAACTATTTCCTAGAAAGTTCACATATAGTGTAAGTGTCAAATACTAGAATCTGTAGCTCTAATGTGATATAATGAATATGAGAAGAATGAAGCTGATGCTGTGAAAGTGCTGGATTGAGTTACTAAAGATCAGTCAAATCAAATCTGATGTTGGTGCAGGTTATTGGGTGAAGTGTGGAGCTGATGAGTTTTGATTTCTGTTTTCTGTAGAGTTTCCAGTCTCTCTCAGCACCTCCTGAATCTACAGACGTAAACGACGATCCTTTCATTTATCTCTTCTCTTTTGATGGTGTGAGAGAATCTGTCCATCAGCTGAGAAACAAACTGGAGGATTTCTGCAAAGAGGAGCTCAAGAAGATCTCAGACAGAGGTAAAGTCCTGGAGATTCATCTGCTCTCAGAAATGAGTCCATCATCATCTCATATCATGGAGAACATCGTATTAGAAATGTGTTAGAAATGGATGCAGGATCATGAGAATCACACTGTTCATGTCTGTTGATTTCCACAGTCACCAACATTGTTATCAGGACCAGGAACGACTTCCTACGATGTAAGTCAGTAAGAAAACAAGCAGAAAAATGTTCTTCCTGTAGAAGATGAAAGAATAGTTTTATAATGGATGATGTAAATGATGATTTGCACAGGATATCTGCTCATCTGTCCATCGGGTCAATTTATTCCATTGTTTTGTTTTTGGGTTTTTTTTGGAAATGTCAACCTCTCACCCCATAATTTGTTTCTCCACTAGAAGTATGTAATGTATGTAAAATACCATCCGGATTTGATTAACCGATTTTGACTGTTTCTGATATCAGATACTGGCAGGAATTGTAGGTGGGTGGAGTGAATGTACAGCGCTCTCTTCCAATATAACGACTGAGGTGCTCTTGAACAAGGCACCAAACCAGGTGTTGGTCCAGTTGGCGCTGGAGCAAATAACTGCCCAGTGCTCTGGGTATGTGTTCACGGTGTGTGTGAGCAGTGTTCACAACTCACTGCCGTAAGTGTGCAATTGGATCAGTTAAATGCAGAGCAGAAAGTTAAGTACCATACTTGACAACATGTCATGACAATGGCAGAACACCCAAAACTTCTCATGTTCTTCTTAAATGAAGATCCTGGTACCTGGGTAAACAATGCAAATGCAAGAAAGAAGTGTTGCAAAGAGGTATCCAAGAGTAAAATGGACTCCTCTCATAGACTGAAGAACAAATGCAGATTATGCAGATTGTCAGACAGAAACAAAATCTGCTTCCAGTTTCTGCAGCTGAAGCACATGTCAGATTGTCACCACGATTTAGATCAGACTGCAGTTTTTCAAAGATCAGTTCTCATCAGCAGCGTTGTAATGTTTTATTTTCGGTGTTTTATGCCTTTATTTTGACAGGACAGTGAGTTGACAGGAAGTGGGATGGGGGGATCAGAAAAGGTTCTTGAGCCGGGACTTGAACTCGGGACACCTGAAGTGTAACGGCGCTGTCAGCGCTGCCCACAAGGCTATTGGTGCCAAAGTAATTTAACATTTTAATACTAACAACACTGTTCTGTGTTCTGGTTTTTAACATAATTTACAGTTTACTAATGGTTTGTATAAGAATTTCAACTTTGTTGAGCACACCCCAAATGTAGTCCAATCTCAGTGAAATTTGGTTTATGTCCATTTCCCATTAAGTTGACTGAGAAGGTGAGAGCACAAGTTTTTTAAAAGTCCAAAAATAAGGGCCACCCTGTTGACATGAAGAGTTCAGCTACATGAAAACATCAAACAGATTCATAATTCCTGATTCTGATGTGTTTTATCTCCATCAGATTCCCATCATCTCACTCTGGATCTGAACACATCACATAAACACCTCCGTGTGTCTGCGAACAACAGAGAGGCTGCTTACACTGGTGTAGATCAGCCGTATCCTGATAATCCAGACAGATTTGATCATTGGCCTGAGGTGTTGTGTAGAGAGAGTGTGTGTGGACGCTGTTACTGGGAGCTGCAGTGGAGTGGGATTGTGTCTGTAGCAGTGTCATATAAGAGCATCAGCAGGAAGGGACGGAGTAATGAGAGTGCGTTTGGATGTAATAATCAGTCCTGGAGTTTGCGCTGCTCTTCCTCCAGTTACTCATCCATACAGAATAACACAGAGACTGTTCTCCCTGTAAAGTCCATCAGCAGTAGAATAGGAGTGTTTGTGGATCACAGTGCAGGAACTCTGTCCTTCTACAGCGTCTCTGACACAATGAGCCTCATCCACACAGTCCAGACCACATTCACTCAGCCGCTCTATCCTGGGTTTTATGTTGCTACTGCATCATCAGTGAAACTGTTTTGATGAATCAGAATAGACTGATGAGAGATTCTACCCATAATGCTTTGAGCTGATGATGAATCAGTAACAGTGAGATGTTATAGAGTCTCTTCTTTTCTCTTCATGACATTAATACTGCAGCTGAACTTCTGTCACTGAAATAACATGTCAGAATAAATGTATGTAATAAATCTTCATATAGACAGTGAGATCAGTGTGTGTATCTCAGTGACAATGTGTATCTGTGCTTTTCTCAAACTCTGTGTTGATTTTCAATGTAGTTTCACATTTTTATTATTACTATCAAAACTATCTTTAAATTCACATGATCACACACAGTGAATAAATCATTTTCATTATGTAGCCCAGTTCACCTTATGTAGCCCAGCCCTTTCCAGCATTTTGTGTTCTTCTGTCTTCTGGTGACATGAGCAGCTGTTTTTATTGTCACACATTTAATTGTTAACTTTGGAAATTGTTTTTATTTTTAGGTTACTGCTTGTTAATAATTTGATTTGTAAACTGACATGAAATTTCAAGATGTTTTTGTTATTTTACGTGCAATTTCATTACATTCAAGCAAAATAAACTTGTAGTTTTTAAAATTCACCACACCTGAGCCCCTGGAATGTCCCCTGGAGATTTTTTAGGGTGTTATGTCAAGTTACATTTATTTATCTAGTGCTTTATACAGTACAGATGTCAAAGAAGGTGGACACACAGTTTGGTTCAACAAAGAATTCAACCAAAACTGCATAGTTCCAAGTTCGGTGGCCTTAAGTCCATGTCCGTGTGCCCCAGAGATCACCCCTCTGTCCACAGTGCTTCCTGTGAAGGCAGCTGCCATCTTGTGTTTGGGCTGCACACACTTCTCTAGAGGCGACTATTTTGTTATTCTTATAGTCATGGTTCATTAGACTCTGTATTTATAGCCCTCTTGTTCTTATTGTCTTTGTCCAGCTTTGTTCTGTGTAACCTGCTGTCAGGTGATTCTCAAATATTTCATTCTCATTACTCAGTAATAAATTATACTGGGTTTTAGTTTTTTTCCAGAGTATACTCCGCTGGATGGTGTGTTTGATAAATTCACTAATTTATCTTGCGAAGTGAAACGCATGGACTGCAAATACATTATTTCGTAACCAACACACATCCTTTCTATGAGGGCTGCACTTCACGAAATAAAATGATTTAATAAATACCTGTTTACGATAAGCACTTATTCACGCATACACAAAGTTAGAGGATGCACACATAATATCTGAGGGAGTGCAGAGCCATGATCTCAATATGGGAGAGCAAAACCGAGCAAGCCAAGAGATTCTCGTGTTTGTCCGTGGGTGCTCAATCATTTCCGCGGGTGCTTAAGCCTATGATTCCAAGTCTATTGCATGAACGGCTACTAAATAAGAAGTCTTGCACATTCACAGAAAATAGCTTCTGCATTGGAAAATAAGGTGGATAAGGATTTTTATAATAATGAGCTCAAATTCCTATCAGTACGTCCACAGCAAGAACCAATGGTTTTAAAACCACTGACATTCTGTTGATCTGGCAACACTGAATACACTTTTTGTCATTAATAGACAAAGATGCTTTCACAATCACAACATCCATAGGAAAAAAGGAAAGGACGTGATGTGTGGCTAAGTATGGTGACCCATACTCGGAATTTGTGCTCTGCATTTAACCCATGCAAGTGCACACACACACCGTGAACACACACCCGGAGCAGTGGGCAGCCATATTGCTATCGTAGCGGCGCCCGGGGAGCAGTTGGGGGATCGGTGCCTTGCTCAAGGGACTCGCCTCAGTCGTGGTATTGAGGGTGGAGAGAGTGCTGGTTATTCACTCCCTCCACCTTCAATCCCTGCCGGACCTGGCACTCGAACCCGCAACCTTTTGATTAAAAGCCCGACTCCCTAACCATTAAGCCACGGCTGCCCCCCTATTTATTAAAGGCTATTTATTAAGAAATATTCCAGTTATGGGGTCATTCCATGAAATTGGGGCCTTTTCCACTTGGAATGCAAAATAAAATATGTTTAATTCATATTTTTTAAATATCCATCAAAAACAGGTTGACAGTAACAGGTTTGACAATTTCGATCAAATTTGCTAATTGCTAGCTAATAGTCAAGTTCACAAAAGCACATATTGTACACTTTGAAAGGTTGTAGATATTGATTATATTAAAAGTAAGAAAAAAAAAGTTTAAATGTACATTTAAAAATGGTAACAGGATTGATTTAACAGGATCAGTCAAGCCTCGTAAATGATCAAAAACAGAACATCATAGAGGAGTGAGAGAGACATGCTTATGTGTTAAGTGTTGGAATCCTGTTTGAGAGACGATGGAAACCTTCTAGAAGTGACGTCACTTATTTTACAAGGGTTTTTTGATTAGGGTAACAGGGCTGACATGAAATCAGGGGACACCAATAAAATTATGTATATTTTATAGAAAAAATGCATACGTATGCCAAAAACATTGCTTAA
Source organism: Cirrhinus mrigala (assembly GCA_036247105.1). NCBI lineage: Eukaryota > Metazoa > Chordata > Actinopteri > Cypriniformes > Cyprinidae > Cirrhinus > Cirrhinus mrigala. Next base: position 770,532 of record CM070008.1, on the reverse strand, counting down.
CAATGAGACTATTTTTAGAACAATATGCAAATGTGATTTGGTTTTATATAATTTTGCCTTCATTTTGCAAATTAAAAGTCCTGCTGAAAAAGAAAAATCGTAGTGAGGGACAGGTCAAAAACCTTAGCCATACCAGTATAAATGCTATTTAAATGATTTAAAATAATATTTAATTGATCATACATAATTTTATACATATTATACATAATTTTTTATGCAATATTGATGAAAGCATATAGTATTGTTATGTTTTTAAATCGCACATTTATTGGTTATATTAAATCTATGCTTCATTATTTCTTATTTCATGGAATTACCCTATTGTAACGCCACGCCAGCAGAGGGAGCCCTCACCCATGGACTGACTGTTACCGCTCCCTCTGCTGCTTCTTTGGTTACTTCCTGTTTGGTGGCCATATAAGGAGGCCTAAACCAAACAGACTCTGCGAAGTATTGTTTTGCCTGTGCGGACTCTACCAAGCGTTTTTCCTATTTCATTGCCTTGTTTTTTTTATTGCCACGGTTTTGTTTCTTTGTCATAGTTTTGCCTTGTTTTTTGCCATAGTTTTGCCTTATTCCTTGCCATAGTTTTTGCCTTGATTCATTGCCTTGTTTTATTTGTTACTTTTGGACTGTCCTCTAGAATTTTGACCTTTTGCTTGTTTTTTTGGATTATGCTCTTGTCTCGCCCTGGATGTTACTGTTTGCTGGTGTCTGACCCTGCCGGTCTTGACTACGATCTGTATAATAAAGCTCGCACTTGGATCTAACACGTTTCACTGGAGTCCTGTTACAGAATACTTTGCCTCCCAGAGATCCAGCAGCTTTTGGACACAGATCAACCATGGATCCAGCATCACGCCTTGTTCAACTCCGTCAAGGTAACCGGCCAATTGAGCAATATGTTACAGATTTCTGCGAACTGTGTCACTTGGTGGACTTCAAGGAAAGTTTTCTCAAGGACATTTTTTACTTCGGTTTGTGTAAAGATATTTCAAGTAAGATGCCAGGTCATCACCGCCACTGGTCTCTGGTACGTTACATTGACTTTGCGTTGCTTCTGAGTGGCTCTGCATTTACTGTGGGGATCGCTGATGATAAACCTTGCCATCCTCCAGTATCTGCCAGACCAAAGAGCCTACATGTCATGTCCGGTATTGTCACCATCATGCCAGAGCCCCCTCATGCCAAGCCAAAGTCTGCTAAAGTCATGTCCACCAAGCCACAGCCTTCTCACGTCACGTCACGCCTGCCAAGCCAAGGCCTGCTCACGTCACGTTTGCCGCTCCAGGGCCTGCTCACGCCATGGCCGCCCTTCCAGAGTCTGCACCTGTCATGGCTGCCATCCCCAAGCCAGTTCACAAGATGGCCACCATCCCCAAGTCTGTTCACAAGATGGCCGCCCCGTCTGAGTCCCCGGCCAAGATGGCTGCCACGCTTAAGCCTCATCATGCCATGATCATCTCAACCGAATCTCATCCCATCATGTCTGCCATACGCAAAACAAATCAAGTGATGGCTGATCCTCCGGTATCAAGTCAAGTCAGGGCTGCATTTTCAGTGCCAAGTCAAGTGACAGCTGTGTTTCCTGAGCCACGTCAAGTTACAGCTGTAGTTCTAGAATCAAGTCAAGTCACAGCTGTCCTCCTTGAGTCAAGGCGCGTTACAGCTGTTGTTCCTGAGTCAAGTCAAGTCACAGCTGACCTCCTAGAGCCTCGTCACATCTCAGCTGATTGTCTAGAGCCTCGTCACGTCTTTGCTGACCTCCTAGAGCCTCGTCACGTATCAGCCGCCTTTCCAAAGCCTTGCCAGGTCTCGTCTCAGCTCCCAAGAGACCACACTTCCGAACCACATGTCCACAGTGTCCACACCCTCAAGACCGTTCTCCAAGGTCCTCCAAGGTTTCACTGTCTACCACAGCTCCACAGCCCAGGTCCTCCAAGGTTCTACTGTCTGCCACTGATCCACAGTCCAGGCCCTCCAGTGCTTCACTGTCTGCCTCTGCTCCACGATGCAGGCCCACCTCCTCTGCACGGACCTGGCCCTCCGTCCCACCCCCTGTTTTGCCTCTGTTCCCCCACCCTCCTGGACTGTTGTTGTTGTTTTGAGCGCCAGGAGTCGCTCCTAGAGGGGGGGATTCTGTAACGCCACGCCAGCAGAGGGAGCCCTCACCCATTGACTGACTGTTACCGCTTCCTCTGCTGCTTCTCTGGTTACTTCCTGTTTGGTGGCCATATAAGGAGGCCTAAACCAAACAGGCCTTTGCAAAGTATTGTTTTGCCTGTGCGGACTCTACCAAGCGTTTTTACTATTTCATTGCCTTGTTTTGTTATTGCCACGGTTTTGTTTCTTTGTCATAGTTTGCCTTGCTCCTTGCCATAGTTTTTGCCTTGTTTCATTGCCTTGTTTTATTTGTTACTTTTGGACTGTCCTCTTGTATTTTGACCTTTTGCTTGTTTTTTTGGATTATGCTCTTGTCTCTCCCTGGATGTTACTGTTTGCTGGCGTCTGACCCTGCCTGTCTTGACTACGATCTGTATAATAAAGCTTGCACTTGGATCTAACACGCTTCACTGGAGTCCCGATTTACTATATCCTCATCTCCACTTTTCAATCTGGATTTCTTTCATAATATCCCTTTAACTATAAAATCAGCAATTGGTTTAGTTAATGTATTTTTAATTAATTATTTATTTTGCAGAACATGCAACACACACACTGCCCTCCAAAAGTTTGGAAACGCCCTAGAAAAAAAAGTGTGGTTTTGGACAATATTGGCATGAATCCTTTTTAATTTGTGATAATTTTGCACTGATAAGGGACAACACAAACTACGAAAACATATTTTATTACATAAACAGTTTCTACATAGAAAAAACATAAATTTTTGATTCATCAAAATATCCAGCATTAGCAGCTATTACAGCCCTGCATAATTTCTCTGGGCCTAAATTCATTGTATTCTAAACTTAATTGTCAATCAATTGTTGAAGCTATTAAGGTGTGCTGACCCAAAAATCTTCTAAAAACCTGGGCCAAGTTTAAACCAGTAACCAGGCATCACAGCTGGCAAAGGGGCATGTCTGACTTTGACATGTATATATTGACATTATTATGTCATCAAAATGAAAATTATTATTGCTGCTCTTCAATGACAATGTCAACTTACTTTAATGTATTTGCACCAAAAATTGATAAGGATTTATGCTGATATCGTCCAAAACCACACTTTGCCAGGGGTGTTTCCAAACTTTTGGAGGGCAGTGTACATGATCAGGAGAAAATATGCTCTTATCTCTAACAAAAACAGATACTTTTTTGCACCGTTGTTTTATTTTTGTCTCCATTGCTCTGCAATGTGTTACAAATGACAATAAAGGCGACTTTCACTGTTTGACCTTGAAAATCTTACATGGCAGCTGTTGGCATTCCTTTTGGGAGTCACTTTGGATAAAAGCATCTGCTAAATGTAATTCATTTTCACAAAAAAAGCAGCATAATCATTCTACTAAACAAACACCTCCTTTAGTGCTCCACTGGAAAAACAGACTCATGTTTGAACGACATGAGGGAGAGTGAATGACGACAGAAAAACATCCTAATCCTGATCTAAAGTAATGAAATTACAAAATTACAGAAGCACTGGACACAAAAACAGTAAAATGATTTCCAGTCTGAAGAATAAGTGCAGTTGTTTCAGACACGGTGAAGCGCATGAGCTATGAGACACACAGAAGAGCTGCTAAACGCCTCATAAACACATCCTCACACAATCAAAGCAGCACCTCCATGACTCAACAAAACCTGCAGACCGGAGCCATGAAGACATGATTCAGCATGAGTCACCGTCTCTACATCTACACCAGCTCTTCAGACATTTCAGGAAGGCTGATTTCAGTGCAGGCGATGTCAGATATCAAACCTTGACTCCATGTACATGCAGAAGAGTAAAAATCATATGTATTGTTACACTGTTGTTTCAAATGCTGGAGTGTACATTATACTTGATTTCACTACAAACACTGGCTGTTTTATGGGAAATTAAATAAAAGTCCATGTAAAGCAACATTAAATATGTGTTAATATGTGTCATGATGTGTTTTTAACCACCCAGCCACATTTGAATGATAAAAAAAAATAACAAGTAAACAAAATAAGGTATCAAAATCTTAAAATAAGCCGCCTCTCTCAATTGTCAAATACCGCTACAACCTGAATGTACGACCGAGCCACTTTGTAAATTAATTCAACCAGATAATGCAGCATTTACTTCACAAATGAACCGCTGTCTAGCTAACTGTAGGCTACAGTAACTAACAGTAATGACAGTCATTTGCAACTGAGCTGGTGAACTTCTGATGTCAATGCACGTAGTTACTATAGTGTTCGTGTCATTGAGACGTGATTTCAGGCCCACCCAAAAAATCCTGAACACAAAAATGGTGAAAAACGGTTTAAAACCAACTGTAATGGTTTTATGGTCTAACTGTGTGACACAATTCAGTACTACATAGTTCACATTATTTCTAATGTGTTTCAGCAATACATTTCTAACATTTAGAACACTTAGAAATGTTTAGAAACAATTGTCTTAATTGCCTTTATACAGGCTTTAATATGAAATAGTTGTTTTATACTATGGGTAAAAATTGCCACAACATTAAAGGCATAAAATCTAACAATATCTAAGTTGACCATAGTCAAAGTATTTTCCTATCAAGTGAAACTCTGCTATCTGAGATTCCTCAGGCTCGATTGCTCCAAGATTATATTATATATAAAAACAATATTAAAGTGTGAAAAGCTGTAATCATCTGTTCACAGAAATGTTGGTTATTAAGTGAATGTAAAAATGAAGTGTAACTACTTAAAGGTTCAAAGCAAGAAGAGTTGAGGTGTGGATCTGCTTTCGAGCAGTATTTTTAGTTCACAAAACCAAAAAACAAACAAATAAAAACAAACAGGAGGCACAGGAGAAAAGGCAACACAATAATGAGAACGAACAAACAGTGACATCACATGCACAATTCTTTCACAAATGCATGTTACAAACACGCTGTGAATGTAGAGATGGACTTCGTCTGTACCCGACGAAGAACTGATGGTTGAAACGTTGCAATAAATACTTCTATGGAGCAGATATACCAGTGTGTGGACATTATGTTTGTTTTTGGCTACAGAATGTAGAGATCTGAGCTGCTCTGAAACACTGAAAACACTGTATCTTGAGCTGATCACATGTAAATAAACACAGTGCCACGCTTCACTCTGAAACACAAGGGACAATATACATAATTAAATAATGCTTATTAGAGTAGTGAGATGATGTTGCTAACATTAACCTCAACTGGAAACATTTGTTCAGAGAGTTTCCTGTGTGACAAATGCTCATCGCATGAGTAGCGTTTTAGTGCGTTTACTCATAAGGGTGCGTCTCAGGTCAGATGGTGCCTATGTAGACAGCACACACCAGTCCTCACGAGCAGCAGACCGTGAATAACCAACACACTCGTCACTAGATGCTAGTTCATTCTGCTGTCCATAGGCTACAAAAACACATCTGCTGTGATCCCTCATTTCTGTCGTAATCTCATTTCGTCTTATTTTGGATAGAACTGGAGCGCGCTTCAGTCGATTGCGTAACTCTGAGACTGTAGTTAAAGCACTTTGATTTACTGAGAGCTGCTGAGATATGAGGAGGCCTCAGGACGTCTAATGTGCTTCAATCAGGACATTCAAGGTCAGCATGAGTCTGTTCAACCACATCAAAGAGCAGCGAATTCACATAATAAAGCACAAAGTATCTTCAATATCCACTGTCCTTCACCAGTATTGGCAGCCCAGCCAAAATATTAATGTGCATGACTTAAATAATGAAGAACAATGGGCCTCATTTAGGAAACAAACATATGACAGAAAACTGGGAGTACACAAATGCAGATCCTGTTTTAGATCTCGACAATCGCTGTCTGTTTTCACTGTATGGAAAAGAGCAGCTTGAACTTCTGTGTTTATGTTCCACTGCAGTCACGTGTGTTTTGAATCGTCTCTTCATGAGTGTAGAGACACATCATGACTCTCTGAGCGTATTATCTGTACTCCAGCGTGACGTCATGTCTTGCGTAACGACATCTCTGCTCTCTGTCAACACGGACGCATTAGCCAGAGTCATTCACGAAGAAGAGCCGGACCCCGAGCGCACAGATGATTCTAACGGTCTTTACTCTTGCATTCAGTCCTGACTTTTATGATGAATTAGATGGAGTGCATGGCCTTGGGAAGACAAAGACATAAGGCTGATCCGTCTTTTCTCCTCAGTTTGTTCAGCAGGAACAAAGCCACCAGAAGTCATGTGTGTTCAGTGACAATGGAGAAAGCATGAGAGACAGGCAGTGATCACTGCTGATGTGATTTACAATAGAGGAGCATGAGCAATTTGGCACAGCTCCAGTAATATTCATAATTTATGTCATATTTATGAGATTGCTAGATTAGGAAACAAACAAGATCAGAGGAGAGAATCAGAGAAGATAAAAGAGTTTTTGCACAAGTGCATTGGTTTAAAGGTATGAAGTGGTGATGTGCTTGAGAAAAAGTGTCTTCAGCTGCTTCTTGAGAGCTGTGATGGTCTCAGCAGATCAGGTGGAGGTTAGAAGCTCATTCCAGCAGAGAGGAGCAGAGGGAGCGAAGGGCCTGGAAAGCATCTGAAGTAGTGTTTATTTTGTTAACGAAATGTATGAGGAGAAATGTTCGTCAACAAAGTTTTTTCTCCTGACTAAAACAAGATGATGACAAGACAATAATAAGGTCATTAAACAATAACTGAGACTATCGGGGCATTCCAACTGGGATACATCACCCTCCGAGAGTGATAGGGAGTGAAAACAATCATGGCCACCATATTGAAGGGTAGTTCCAAACCGAAGTGCTCAAAACTGGCCACTTCAAAGGGCCATTCAGAATGAAGGATTTCGAAGGGCACAACTGATGGACACTTCGGGCCCCCATGATGACGGCGCCTCCGTGTGGTCATGGGATGATGAGGTAGAAGGGCACTTCAAGAAATAGTTGTTTGGTCACCTACACCCTTCAACCCTTCAAAGTTCTCACTCCGAAGGGTAACCTTTTGAAGGGATTAGGGTGTAGGGATGAGCCCTTCCGAATGGAATGCAGGGTATATCAACAAGCAAAATTGTTGACAAAAAAAGATGAGACTAAAATGTAGTTAAAAGAACAAAAATGTTACCAAAATACTTTTCCTTTTTTTTTAAAAAGTGGAGCCAAAACATTTCAGACTGCTGTACAAAACTCTGTTATGCGAGTGTCCGTGTTTGCGGTTGCCAGATATCAAGAGCTCAAATCCCCCAATCAGAGCTTTTCTGTTAAACGGATACACAGACTACTCTGTCCAGCTTTTTGTTTTATGCAGTCTGGCAACCATTCATACACACTCTCTCTGTGGAGACGCCATGGTCTAAAAACACCAACATATAGTCCTGCACAAGTAAGCTGGAGGTTAGCAATCTTCATTTGAGATATTCTGCTTAAATGAAAGTCTCATTTAGCCAGTCTGTGTTCTGTCTTGGATCTCGACTGTATTGTTTGTGATTGTGTTGCTGATTGTGATGTTCCTTACGCAACCTCTGTGCAACAATAAGTCTTTTTTTATAATATTTGAGAGCAGTGTTGGGGAAAGTTACTTTTTAGTTTTGAAAGCATTACAATTTTGAGTTACTCCCTTAAAAAGTAATTGTGTTACTTAGTTACTTTTAATGGAAAGTAATGTGTTACGTTACTTTTGCGTTACTTTTTAAATCTGGGCAGGGCCTGCTTCTTTGTTTTTAATATAAAACAATTCTAATGTAAAAGCCCTTTTACACAAAAAGTGAAATGAATTCACCTCAGGCTGAAAGAAAAGTTTATTTATGCAGGAGATCACTCTTCAGCTATGAAAAATGAAGCACAAATGTTAGTTTATCTAAAGTAATTTTTGCTTATTAGTATAGTTGAATTGCATCATGGAAGATCAGCAGCAAAGACACTGGTTAATAAAATGGGATTAAATACATAAAGTATATTTGTATTATTTAACATATTTAATTATTGCAGGGTTGCGTCATATTCTGAGTTTGCATTTCACTGTTTTTATTAATTTTGAGGAATACTGAATCTGTTTTTTTGTGAGTGAGATGAATTAATGCATGTTCACATTTAGTCTAGAATACAGTAACATGATGTTTACTCACAATTTATCGGCAGGAGACTTGTCAATCAATAAATGGGGAAAAAGGTAACTGGCATTACTTATTTGTAACTCAGATATTTTCTTAGAAATTCAAAAGTAATGCGTTACTTTACTAGTTACTAGTTAAAAGGTAATATTATTACGTAACTCGTAATGCATTACCACCAACACTGATTGAGAGCAGGTTTTGTTACAACAGTTTTTATAACATAGACAGAGTGAGTTATAGCCTAAAATCTAAAATCTAAAATCTGATGTTTATTTAGCCTCTAATTGATATCCTATAATAAATCTGTAAACTAGGTAAAAATAAAGCAAGCATATGAGTCGATATTCTATTGGTTTGTGCTTATTGGTGAAAGTGCAACTTCTGATGTCATGTAAAAATACATTTCCCAAATTAAAATAATCATTGCAATTGAAATTGCACAAAATAATATTTTTTTTAATAATTTTAGCCATTATACAGTATGACGAAAATGTGTAAGGTTTCACTGACTAAAACTAGACTAAAATGCTCAGACATTCAATCGACTAAAACTTGACTAAAACTAAAACAAGACAAGTTGACTAAAAATTATAAAAACTAAAAGTTCCATTTGACAGCAGACTAAGACTAAATTAGAAAAAAAATGAGCTGACAAAATGAGCACTATTGTGAAGGAACAAGGCATTGCTTATTCAGAGACCTGAGCTGCGGCAGGAAGTACATACTCGGAGGAGCAAAAGTCACAAAGCCTTCAATTCAAACTTCAACAAAACTGAAGAACAAACCAGTGTGACGTCATTTTAAACAATATCAGATGAAAATGAAGGGAATTTGGACTTTGTTTTGGGGGTTCAAAACAGCTTTCTGGAAGAGTCCCAATACTCAAGAACTCAAGTACAGAGGACGCATGAAAGTACCAGCATGTGTTCTTGATGACATTATAGGTGGACAATGTATGGCGGGGTTACCCGGGGCTACTTTCAAACTGCTGTTGCGGGTTATTTTCATTACGGGTTAAAGGTTGGACATATTGAATATATTATATTTAACTAAAATGCCTGTATGAACAATATTTTACTCTACCCAATTTATACTCTAGTGATGATGAAGCGGTGCTGATGATGAGACGGAGATCGCTGTGATGGAGACGCACTGCTAGAGTTTCCGTCTCCATGGTAACAGACTGACGGTCTCTGCAGGACTGTTGCTAGAGAATTAAAAAACAAAATCATATGTCATCTGCAGAAGCATTTTCCATCCATTAAAAGCTTATTATGAATATCTTGGTTTGTCTGTAATTGTAAAAATGTTATATTTAAGAAAAAGTTGTTGTTTTGAATATAACCAAACAGTTGACAGTAGCCACTGACTTAGCCATATATATATATATATTTTAATCAACTGTTTGGTTGTCAACATTCTTCAAAATATCTTGTTTTGTATTTAACAGAAGGAAGAATCTCACCCATCTGGAACAAAATGACAGTAAATGATTTTCCAGAATTGTAATTTCTGGGTGAACTCTATCTTTAAGCTCTGTATTTGCTGTCTGCACACGATTTCAGTCTGTGAAAAGACACCATGCCTCCTGGTAAATGGTCAGAATATGGAAGAACACAGTAAAATGATTCGGTGTGTGAGTGGAGATGAAAGCACAGCTTCGTGTAGCAGAGATTTAAGAACATCACAGTGATTTTCTGAATCACAGCAAGACAGAAAAACACATTTGAAATGCAGCTCCGTTTTCAAGCGGCTGAATGCGTCGTTTGTCTAACAGCAGAATAACTACAATGAAAACTCAGCGGTCTGTTAATGTCAATTGCTCAGAAGGATTTCCGGCTGCACTGGACTAAATGTTCAGCCTTATTAAGCAGGTAATTGTGCCGGACGTTCAACAGGACCTACTGAAGGACAGACGAGAGGACCCGTGTTCTTTAATATCGATGACAGCACTAATGTGAGCATTAACAGTTATCTGTATGAAACAACAGCACACAGTGTCATCTTTAGCTGGATTGTTTATCTGGATGGAGGAGATGCGACATCAGTAACAGAAGCATTACTAAATGTTTTGCAGAAGAATAATCGTTGTTCTAAATGACGCATCAGACATGAAACCGGCGTATGTGTGGCAGCACAACTCCACTGTCACCAAATTCTACTGATTTTGTGTTTGTCAAATATGTGTGTCGCTCAGTTCAACTGCGCTCATCTCACAAAATGCATGTTTTGCCAAGAAATGTTGAATATCAAATTTGACAAACACATGGCTGGTTTTCATACAGCACCATCTGTCAGTTCAGATTTAGATTTTTAATGCATATCGAATAAAACGTCTAGAGCTTATCATTATCATCATAAATTTAGAGATTTATTTCACCCCAGTCTAATTCTTGCAGCCTGTTTTTCACTTTAAGCACTACTTTAATTGTGAATGTTTTCACACACAAATCTATCCCAAATATCAAAACTCAGACTTAGCCTAAAACTCATATTTTACAGTCACTGATATGCATTGCATACATTACATGTATAGTAGTAATCAGAAACACAGCCTGTTGTTATAAAGTCACAAAACTCACTCACCGTCTACCACAACTGTATCACTGGTAGACTGCAAAAAGGATAAAATATTTCAATACAAGCACTCAGTCAAATAACGTTTATGCAATATGCCAAACCTACAACCTGTGGGGAAAAATCATCAAGTTGCACAATACTTATGTGAAGATGGACGCAGCACCGCCCACATCGTTCATAATGAGCTGTTCTGATCGGCTGTCAGACATCTGATACTGTCCATCAGACAAATACTAAGCGATTTTTGCCAAACAATGTTGATATTTGAAAGCACCCAAAAAAAACACTCTTTAGCCCAACAGGACCTCGCCCCTATTTTGATATCTCCGCCCCACATGTACGTACACAACCCTGGCATAACGACGATCGCGGAAACAAGCGAAGATGTAAGCCTTCTTTTTAGTGTATTGTTCCTTAGATTCCTCTTTTTATCTTCTAATTCTCTCTATCTATAGTTGATCTGCTAATATTCAACCTGTGCACTCAAACTGAGCACCCTCTTCTCTCTATCATTACAAGACACGCCCCTTACTGCTGATTGGCTACAGGTGTGTTTTGGGACCTGGTCCAACACTGCGGTCAAAAGCGCTTTTCAAAAAATTGCTTAGTGCACCTTTAAATAGTGCACTCTCAAAAAGACATAGACATTTAATAATAAGTATTTTAATTCATTTTAAATTGTATATATTATATATTTGTTTTATTTCTTAAACTCATACAAATTCTATTGAAAAGGGGAAATAAAGTGTGATAACATGTCATTTTAAAGTAACTGTATGTAGTTTTCTGTATCTTTTGTGAGCCCCTACAGTTAAGTGAGTGGAGTTGACTGTGGTAAATCACTGTACATGTGCATTTGTTGCTGCTGTAAAGCAATCCATTCTTTCAGCAGAATTTCGTACCTGATCACCAAATTTACACACAGACGTTTCCGAAGGAAACAAAAGCCATTTGCCTCATTACATGTTAGTGCATTATGAGAATGATTTACAAACTGATATTTCAAGGTAAAAAACTTTTTTTTACAGTGGTTTGCTGTTCTGATTGTTTCACCACTCCACTTTTACACAATTAAGTACCAGAAACATCTTCTAAGGATGTTTGAGTCCAGTGCTCATCTTGAGTACTCAAGACAACTTTAGGAACACACTGTCCAGCGACACACACACACACACACACACACACACACACACACACACACACGCTTCACGCTTTAATTGGATATTAAAGTGGGGCGATAGAGAAATCCTCTCATTAATTTGTGCCGTGTGCCGGCGGCTCTGAGGGAGTTATGTCATTATAATCTGTGCTGAACCTCGTTTCCAGCCTTACGCCGCTGTAGATGTGAGACGCGGCTCGCTGCAGTGCGACAGGGTCACGCGCATTACATGCGACCGGCATCACGTCACATCGCTCTCTTCTACAGGTCATGCCAAAATTCATCCCTGATATTCTTCTTTGGCACGTATTATATTCTCTTTCCATCTTGCTATTCAGAAAACAAGCTGGAAATGGAACAGCCATGAAATTATTAATAGTGTTTTGAAGCTGCACAACTGTTGTTTCCTCACACATGCTCCTCAAACTGCTCTATTAAACACACTTCATCTATTCCTCACACAGTTCTGCAGTAAACTGAGGGAATAATCAACTGTGTACTACAATAACAATTCACAATGAGTGAATCTCAATCTACAAACTCATTTTAAAATAACTCAGATTAACTATCACTAGTGCGAATCTCTGAAAATACATTTTGACACAAAAAATTGTGAGGTCAACCATTCTTGAGGTTTGTGTGTCTAGTTTTGAGGCCTAGAGTATGTTCAACCACTTGTATCTGTTTGCTGTCTTAAAAAAAGATGTTTTACAAACAAAGACAATGTTGTCTACATATCAGAATAAGTTATCCATTAAGGTTTCTATAACAAATCACTGTTTGTCATTTGTAAATAAACAAAAAATTGAAACATAAAAAAATTAATTACCTCAACGACAGTAATTGTTGTTTCAGTTGCTGTGACAAGACTTTTTCTATTAGCAAAATAAGACAATCATTGCATGAAAAAACTAATTTATGTTGGCTAAACAAAGTATCTTTACTGAGAAAAACTGTTGCTGAAAGAACTCAAAAGTCTTACTGCATCAAGTTGCCTTATTTTTTTAAGTTTTCTCAACTATTTATTTTTTACAGTGTTCAGTGTAATAATGTTTTCAAAGCATTGGCACAAAAACACTATTTATACGTTGTTTATAGATTGTTTGTTTAAAACATTTTAGTGGAACATTCGTTCCGGGAAGATTTAATATTAACATTCCATAATGTTTGTGAAATATTAAAATGGAACGTTTCACCCAAAAATGAAAATTCTGTCATCATTTATTCTCCCTCATGTTGTTTCCAAACAAAATGTTGATAACCAAACTGTTTCCAGTCCTCACTGATGTCCACAGAATGTTCCCCCATACTATGAAAGTCAGTGATAAACAGCAACTGTTTGAAGAAAGACATTCATACAGATTTGGAACAACATGAAGTAAATGATGACAGACTTTTTATTTTTAGGTTACCTTTTCCTTGAATGTTTACTTTAACATTTACATAACCAAGAAAAAACAAACAAACAAACATATATTTTTTAAAACATTTAAAGGACTGGACATTTTGAACATTTAGAAGTGCAGTTTTCATAACCTAAAGGGAAACTCAACAAAATGTTCTAAGAACATATTTTTGTTAGCTGTTATGGAGGTGCAGATGAAGATGCAGAATTGCTGTCTTGAGTCTCCTCATGTTTTGGAGTCAATCAGTGATGAAGGATGTGGAAGTGACCCACATTAACTGGAGATAACAGGATTTGTACCATGTGACTGTAGCAGCATCACGTGACCCACATCCAGTAAACACTGCAGTACATTAGTGACATCTAGTGGATGATCTGATACAGGACAGCATGTCAAACCACACTCATGAATCACTGTCTGTCTGTTTGTATGATGTGCACAGAAGGACATTTGAGCTTTTGGTTGTTTTACATTCACAGATGCATGAACAATAGCGTTTATAAAGGCATAATGAACATGCTCTGTACGTCATTTACAAGCCTGTTTGACATATATGACCCCATGTGATATTACCGAGATCAGCTTGTGCGTTCACATCACATTTATTAAACTGTAATGAGTGAAAGAACACATTCATGGCTTTTTTTTTTCAGAGTCAGGCAGAAACTTTAAAAACGTTAAAACTACGTACTGCAAAGTGCTAAACCAACACACGTCTTGTATGCTTGATATTAATTTTGCTGTCACACATTATTTTTTACAAAAAATTTTAATTTCTTTAGACTTGGAGAAGATATAGAAGAACAAATAGTCACATAAAAGAAAGTCTTATTTATTGTTCATTTGTTTTTGATCACTGATAGTTCTTATCCCAGCGAATAGGGAATGTTCTTAGAACTTTGGCAAACGTTCTGGCCATGTTCTCTCAAACATATGAGCAAATGTTCTTCCAGTCATGTTAACTGAATGTTTGTTTAAAGCTGTCTGCTTCAGGGAATGTTTTCCCCCTAAAGTGTTTTAGTTCATCCAGCATTTTTTAAATGACACTACTTGTTTCAGAATGTTCAGACCATTCTAAAGTAACATTTCCATAGTGTTTACAAAATGTTTCTTTAATGTTTGCACAATCAAGAAAAATAAATAAAACATTTTAAAAATTGGACATTTTGAATGTTCCAAGTTTTTCTAACGTAATGTAAATGTTACCAATGCATATTTTTTGTTAGGTGAGATACTTCCATCAGTGTTACTTCACAGGAGCTCTTAAAGTCTGCTGAAAACTGAAATTATGAACAACTTTTCCAGGTCAAACAGCTTATCGAATAAGAAAGCACTGACTAAACAGAACTACTGGACCTGAGTGAACACAAGATCAGCACACCATCATCACTACACAAACACCCACAATGCACTTCATGTTAAGACATGAATAAGACATAAACATCTGAAGATGATCATCATCTCAGATCTTCAGCTGCTCGTCTCACCGCAGCATCAGCCGCTTCACACATGCTGACGGTTGCTAGGTTATTGATGTGGTTGCCAAGGTGCTGTGAGGAGCTGCTCATCCACACAGCAGCACATCATCAAGCTAACAAACACCATAACCAGTCGGAATATGCATACTTCCATACTATATAGTAGACGAAAAACAGTAAAACAGTGCAAGAATTCAAGTATTTATAAAACAGCAGATGAAAAGTATACACACATCTGATGGACACTTTACTTTCTCATGAGGCAGTGAGTGAATGACAGTGAATGAATGTGACCTGACAAATGCAGCACATCTAGATGTTGCTATAGAGCAGACTTATTTAATGCTTTAAAGAACCAAAGCAGAAGAAGGAAAGCGGCACCTACTCAGAGTGTGTGTCTCATTTCTGCCACCTACTGTTCATTCACTGTACACATGAACACAACAGGCACTTGAGCAGCTCAACAACAGAACACAACATGAAGCAGCTCACTGTCAAAGTTCAATAATGTTAGTGAAAAAACATGGAATGTGAAGCACAGGCCTCGATCTGCTCATAAATGAGTCATTAACACAAAATGCACACAATTCCACAGGGCTGGATCATTCTATTGAGCATAATTCATCTGCACATACAGGACCATCATCACATTAAGCTGAACTGTTGAGCCGAAACTTACAAATGGTTTGATGGGCAGTTTCAATATTAATTGTGCTAAAAAGTATTATATTAACAATTGTTTTATTTTAAGATGTAAAAATGAAATTATATTTGATACATATTGCACTTAACAAAGCAAATAGCAAATAGCAAAATAATTAGAGAACGACCAAAATGCCATTTAGAGTAGTTTTAAGGCTGGATTACGCTACACAAATTTTGCACAGGTTTTTGAAGTTGACTCTATCTGCTGAAAGTCAGAGCCCATCTGCAGATTGGAAATAGATTCCACAGAAGACTGTGTAGTGTATGATAGACACAGACTCTGATTTCTTCACTTCTGATTCCATCCAGTAGGAGGAAATCAAACATTTATATTTTGAGCTGATTTTAGACACACATTGTTTCTATTAGTCACAAATACCAACAAGCCATGCATTTCTCTTTGATTTTGTTGTGTTTGCAACGTCTTGAAAGTCTGCTAGTGTGTGATCCACCAGTCGTTTACTGTGTGATGGTCAGTTTTTTATCTGTAACTGTTTACAAAGTCAGCAAGTGTGTGATGCCTAATGCTTCAAACATGGTGTAGTGTATTCCAGCCTGTCAGCTTCACTAAACTATATCTCACGTCACACACTGACAGAATCTGAATGTCAGATCTCATTCAGTAATCACAAAGATCCCAGCTAACAGGAACCTTCTCAGATCTTTGGCTAGCGTTTAACGTTTAACGTATTCCAACATTACATTAATATTAATCGAAACTTCGTTTAGAGTTATCTGGACTTTAACACTGTTCGCAAAACGTTAGCAAGAAAATATCGTTTAGACTCAAATGTTTTTTTTCTGAAATATTTTAGTTGGACATTCATATAGCATATTTTCAGTGTTACTGTTTGTTTCAGAACGATCAGAGAGCATTTATTTAAAAGTAACAGTGAATTCTCAAAAGTAACATTCTCACAATGTGTGCAAAATAGATCAAACAGAATGTTTGCTTAAAAATATATAGACAAAAAAAATAACATTTAAAAAACTTTGTGTTTTGAATGTTCACATATTTTTGTTATCTGGGCTGGAATGAGTAAATAATAATTTTGCAGTTTCTCTGTGCGTTGAGAGCAGATTTCTGTTCTTCAGGTTGATGTGGTGTTAATGATTAATGCTAACACATCTGTGATGACAGAACAGTATGATTATGCAGTAATGGCGCTAGTCTGAGCCCGTGTGAGACCGCAGGGTGTGTAACTACAGTCAACACACACACACACAGATCAATGGTCCTGTACCTGCAGCACTTCACAAGCACTTCATGTCCACATCTGATCCTGCACTCATCTCTGAGCGCCATATACACAGATACAAGCCATCAGATCCTCTCAACAACTTCATCAGTGTAGTACAGTAGTGCTCTCGTTAGTGCTGACTCAGCTGAAAATGATGGCAGGTCTCCATGGCAACAAGAGATGCTGCTGCCGCTGCTTCACTCGAGCATCTTTACTGCACATCTGCAGAGCAGGAGTCAATCCCCGCTGCCCTGCCTACTGTCTCAGTGTGGTGCAGTGAGAAGTTGGCTGCTGCTGCTGTGTGTGTGTTTGTGTATGATCTATAATGTACCTGTCTGGAGGCTGACGGATCTCCCGGTGTAGCGGAGGTACGGCGCTCTCCGGACGGCTCTGCGCTCGGCTTCATCCTCCAGAGAGGCCGCCATCGACCTCCATCAGCGGCCACTGCTTCACTGGGACGGGCACAGTGTCGCGGCAGAGTGCTGGTGTCGATTAAACGGCTCCACTGTAGCGAGGAACTGTTTGTGGAGAGACGCGAGATGCGCGTTCCTGCAGGGGGCGCTCGAGGCCTCACAGAGACAGGAAATCATCAGAGAAATATTTGATCATGCTGTAATAATATATGATAATCGGTTCATTCTAAGGACTGGTATCTGACGTACGAATTGAAATCTATTCCATCAGTTTTCATGGTGAATTAAAAAACAACAACAACATAATGCTACAATTGCGACAGCGTGATTGGTTCATTCCGACAAGTGCTAAGAAAAGCAACTGATGTCACGTGACAGCGCCGCGCCGCTTCAGTCTGTTTTGAAATGTTTTTTTTTTAAAACGTTGAATGTTTTACCAACTTCTTCACCCCACCTATAACATTATTTGAATGTTTATTTTTTGCCAGTATTGTTTGCACTATTTGTGCTCTATTTATACTACCTATTGCAATAGTGGCAAATATCTGCATCTCATTATTGTAGTACATGAAACAGTATGCAATACGTACTAAATGTAAATTATAATCTTTAATAAAATTATTAAATGGATGCTGCCCTCCCCTACACTAACCCTGCCCAATACTGTATTTTCAACTTTTTGATTATTTCCTTCATTTTTAATGAAAATAAATGCTTTTCTGATATGATATGAGATGCGTTCGGCAAAAAGCGGATTCGAACTCGGGTTGATCCCATCAAAAAAACTCTGCTACAGCTGTCTTTTGTAGTGTTGTCTAGTCCAATCACACATTGGTGGGCGGAGTTAATTAGCGTAAACAGAATCTGCCAAAAGGCGGGCTATTTGCATTCAGTGTAAATAGACAATCCGTTATTCTTTAAATTTTAAAAATATTAAAATGTCCAATTTTCTTGTTGTAATTTGAATGTTATTTAAAGGTTACAAAAAACGTGTTTTAAAATGTTCATCAAGTACAAAGAACATCAAAAGGATGTCGTAAGAATGTTGGTCTCAGAATGTTTTCTCTCAGCTCAAGTCATAAGAACGTTTTTTTTTTTTTCCTAAAATGTATGTAACTTTCAGAAAACACTAGAAAATGAGAACATTACCTGTTAGATAAAGGTTATTGATCAAATGTAAGAAAAGAGAAGGTCTGTCCTGCTGTGGAAAGATTTCTTAAGAATTTTAGGTCCGTTTGATCTAAACCAGGATCCTCAAATCAGCCTCGTAGAGTTTAGCTGCCATCCTATTGAAATCCACAAAACAAGATTCAGAAAACAAGTCTTTCATAAATATATTTTATAACTTAAGCAAGTGACATTAAACGTTTCCAGAATTGAGTTGAGTTCTAGGCTATGTACAAATAGTGCAGATGATGGCACAAGTTACAAAATCAGTGATAGACAGAAAACAAAAAAAGTCTCAGTGTACTCAGTGTAAGTCTGTTTTTACCATATCAAATTCATCATTTGACTGTTTCTATGATCATCAGAGAGTGACAGCAGTCTCGTCATCTGCCACTAGAGGGAGCAGAGACACAACATCACTATAGAAACAGACGCGCTTTGCGACACCTTTCCATACTCTACGACATGTTAATGTAGTTTACGGCAAGTACGACGCCTAGAAGTTTTTTTCACAGTAACATTCCTCAGTGTAAGATTATTAAAGATTATGCTGTCTAACACTTTTTCTCATAAGAATTAAAATCTCTAAAGGGTTCGGCTCATCAGTCGAGCAGCGAAGTATTTCCAGCTGTTTGTCGCTGATCTGACGCGTTCAAATAAGCGTTTTATTTTTGATGATCTTTGATTGCATCTGCAGTGTTTTGTAGTTTTTTCATCATTATAGCAGTTAAACTAGAGCACGTGTGGGAGTGTAAAGCTGTGCTGGTGTGAATATTGATGTATAGTTTGATGTCATCGGTTTCCTGCTGATTTTGCATGTCGATCAACAAGTGTTTTGCAGGAGCAGCATCAGCTGTAGTTCTGTGTGCTGGAATATATTGACATGTGATCTGATGATGTACTGAGTGCTGTGTTTGATGAATAAAGCACATCATTTCAATAAGTGGATCTGATCAGTAAACTTCGAAAATAATTTTAGTTTCTTTCAGTGATGTTCACGAATGTCACATTTCTCTGCCTTTGACAGACTAAAGATCAACAAATGCTCATTAATCAGCTGATGTCGAGGGCCGCAGCAGCACACTGCGGGAGATGGACAGCTGCCAATCAAATCATCCGGACAAACTCAGGTGCGTGACGGAACCGGAAACACGAACTCACATTCATCTCACATTTACAGTAATTATAATGTACAGTGCTACACAAGAACACAAGATATAGGGTACAACGGGGCTAAAGGCACACCCTACAAAAAAAAAAAAAAAAAGGCATTTTCGCTGTGCCCAAAGTGTATGATTGCAGAAAAATATATACGTTTGTATTGAGAATTTATGGAGCAACAGATTTTGTGTGAAAATAAATAATAGTCATACAAATCGAGTCATTTATTTTGTTTAAAAATGTATGAGGTGGTAAGGGGGGTGGGGGGCTCACAGTAATGATACTAAAATAAGTTAATACTTGTTCAAACAATCGCTTTAGCAAAGTTTGTACTTTTATTGTCTGTTTATTTTATTTTTTATTTTATATTTTATTTTATTTTTGTTGAATAAATGTATTGTCATTGATATATGTTATTATATTTTAACATATTTTAAAATGCAGAAACAAAATCATTTTAAAATGTAAATATTCGGGAAGCATTGAAGAAGATTGCATAGTTAGTGAATATAGATTTACAGTAGTTACAACAAATTCTGTTTTATTATTTGATATGATTATTGCATGTTTTTAAATATGATGGTTTCATTCTAAACATGGTGATTATCTCTAAGATGAACACCCAACATAATATATGATGTTTACCGTCTGAATCTAACAATGTCACGTCAACAAATGGAAAAGTCAGCCTCCTATTAATTATCATGTTAATTACTGTGCCTTTTAGCCACAACAGCAGGGGCGCCTTTACCCCAAATACAATATTTTACATATATTTATTAGGGCTGTCAAACAATTGACCACGATTAATCGCATACAAAATAAAAGTTTGAGTTTGCCTAATATATGTGTGTACTGTGTGTTATTATTATGTATATATAAATACAAATACATTCACGTATATATTTAAGAAATATTTACAAGTATATGTATTCATTATAGTTTTTATATAATTTCTATTATATATAAATAAAAATATTTTGTATGTAAATAACATATTTCTCTTAAATTGATACATTAATTTGTGTGTATTTATTTATGCATAATAATTACACACACTACACACACATTTATTAAGCAAACTCAAACTTTTATTTTGTATGCGATTAATCACGATTAATTGTTTGACAGCCCTAATATTTATAAATAGATGGGATTAAAAAGCCCCCAGAGTGGCGCACTGATCATATCCCATATTAAAACTCAAAATATTTCATTTACACACCTAAAATGTATATATTACAGTCACCCTTGTGCGGATTGATCATAAACACAGCAAAAAGGCTCCCTACCAGTGGCTGTCACACAAAACTTAACATCTTGCTCAGTTTTATCTAAAAACTAAAATACAAGCATTTCAGTCAAATATAACGTAGACGATAGCGGCTCCCTGATGCGTGAAAATTATATTCAATACTAGAATGATGGCATGAGCAGGCGGTATGGCCCGATCAAGACAACAGTCCCGTGTAGTGCACACAATGAATGGCGACTGTGGGAAGCAAAAGCCGAATCCCGGACATTTCGAGTGATTTAGAAATCACGGCCGGATGCATTTTTTAGATCCAAAAAAAGGACATGCCCGGGGGAAAAGAGGATGTATGGTCACCCTACCTTTAGCACTGAGGAGAAGCTGTTTTCCACTTGGAAAACGTCCTAGCAATGCCCTGTTAACCACTCAGTCGTATGTTTTTGCTATGTATGTCTGTCATGTGAATGAATGTGTGTTTGTGCAGATATGGCTGAGTTTCGTGAGATCTTCTCAAAGGCCCGACACATTGCCGTCATCACGGGAGCAGGAGTCAGTGCGGAGAGCGGCGTACCGACCATCAGAGGAGCCGAGGGACGCTGGAGGACATGGAAAACACAGGTTACACCACACACACACTTTGGTTTCCATGTTTTATGGGGACATTCCATGGGTGTAATGGGAAACTTTCTACATTTTTAGATTTTCAAAAAACTTGTATGATTTGTATGAAAACATTCTGTATAATTTATAAGCATGTTTCCTCATGGGGAACAAAAAATGTCAACACTAAACACTAAATAGGTGTTTGCACCACAACTAATTTCATTAATGTTTCAGCTGAATTTTAACAAACCTCTAGAAGACTGACAGAGGACAGTCTGTGTAAGTGATGCATTTGTCTCCCTAATCAATGAATCAAGCAGTCAAAGCCCAAACAGAACATCGCTGAGAAATAAGTCACATACATGTGATGTGTTTGCCTTGCATTATGATCATTGCACATTAAACTGAAGCATTCTCTTAATTAACATTAGCAAATATAGAATTAATTGTTGTGGATTTAATTTGTAGTAATTAAAATCAGATAAATCAATAAGGAGACGGCTGATGTGGTTAAACCAAGTGAAAAAAACAAACAATACCAGTACACTCCACTGGAACACTTGAGCTGGACTGACCCATCATGGAAAACTGGATATTTCTATTTCTTTTGAATGAATGCCTTGATATAAAGTTTTACACACTCTAATATTTACAACGTGAAATCACAACCATGAGTTCATCAACACATGACTGCCCACATTTACACATCAGTAATGAGTGATCAAAACTCTGCACAGACCTGTGGCCTTTTTCACTGTCAGTGGGTGAAAGATAATATCACATGTCACTTGTGGGCTTGAATAAAACAAATTTGGTTCTAGATAAATATATTAAAGTATGTAGAGAAAGAGAAAGATTATTACCATCAACCACCCTGAGTCCTGACCCGTAGTTTGAACATGCTGCTCACTTTAAAACTGTACAACTGTAAAATGGTGCTACTGTAGTCATTGTGTCACACAGGTTTGGTCTGCTAATTGAGGACTCTGTAGTGAACCAGGCTAAGACAGGAGCACAGATCTGAATGTTGTTTTGACTTGCTCACTAATGCAATTTTGTTTACATTTTTAACCAGTTCTGTAGAGCAGCTTTAATCTCATTTGTAAAGGCGCAGTAACCAGAAACACGAATCCTGACAGCATCTGAGCTGCCTGAGGTTTCTTGGTTTTGACACTGGGTGATTTCACAAAAATCAGCAAGGGTTCAATAATGTCCTTGTTAAATGCTAACTAGTTCACATTCTAGTCCATAACACTACATTCAAATGGCAAAATAAAGCAATAAGCCTCAAGAAGCGATGGTTTACAGCGAATTTAGAACAGCAAAGTGGCATTATAAATAGCTGTTATAAATAATTTTGTTTGTTTGTTATGAAATGCTTTAAAAATGCTGAATAATTATGCTATAATCAAAGACTACAAAATACCCAAGACTTGTCACTCGTATAGTTTTGAATGGGGAAAGATGCAATGCTCATTATGGCCACGAAGCCCCGCCTTCTTAATGAAAGCGCCAGTCGTTGATTAGTAAAGTCAGCGCGTCACTGCAGCTGCTGTTAGAAGTCCCAGTTGCTTTAGAAACAGTCAGCGTCGTGAGACGTGCGCTCAGTACTGCACATGCACACTGGCTGATCTCGCCTGAAAAATGAGCTTTTTTTAACGCTATTGGAGCATAATGAACGGTATTTATGAGGCATTTTGTTGTCAGATTTCATTGGTGATTTCAAATATGAAATTTAATCGTAAGCGTGGTGAACAGTTTTGGAGAATTTGATGTTTCCCCATTCAAAAAGATAGGAGCTGCACTTGCCCGCCCGAGAGGCGTTTCAAAGATGGCCGCTGAGTGAAATGACTTGTCTTAAAGGGACTTTGGCTAAATGTAGATGAAAAAAAAAAAAAAAACATGTTGTCACAAACCTGGTTAGTTTACACTGTTGGAGTATTATGACAGATCAAATGAACAGTGTTTCCTGCATTTATTTTCATGGAGTAGAAAGGACTTTAATGAAGTGTGTTTGGCTCTAGATCAAAATGTTAGAGGATTTAACATTGAAAATCACTACCATAAACAACCCTGAGCCCTGTCCCATTGTTTTGATGTGCTGATCACAAACTGTAGAAATGGTATAATGCTACCATTTTCACACATCATGATTGAGGACCAGTGAATCAGGGTAAGACAGGAGCACAGATTTGAATGATGTTTTTTAATGTATATGTTCAGTAATAACATCACTGGAATCGCTCTTGGCAAAGTTGTGATTGTGAAAGTTTCTTATTTTGATTTTTGTCTGTCTCGTCAGGATCTGGCCACGCCGGAGTGTTTCTCACGTCACCCCAGCCGCGTGTGGGAGTTCTACCACTATCGTCGAGAGCTGTCCCTGAACGCTCAGCCCAGCCCCGCTCACAGAGCCATCGCCGAGTGCGAGGCGCGTCTCAGCAGACAGGGCCGATCGCTGGTGGTGATCACGCAGAACATCGACGAGCTGCACCAACGCGCCGGATCCAAACACGTCCTGGAGGTCCACGGTCAGAGCTCACACACCCGCAACACACCGTACACGACCTCTGTCAGAACATGATGATGATCAAACACACACATCAACATCAGCAGAGGATGAAACTGAGCTCTGATTCACACTGTCATGCTTTCACCATCAGAAATATTCAGTATAATCCTGGGAAAAGCTTGGGGAACTTTTTACTTAAAGCCTTTATGTGTAACACATTATAAAAGTAGATTTAATGCACTTTATAATGCACTGTACAATCTCATGAATAACTGTAACCACAGTTAATACATTCTAACACTTATCAATCCACTGTTACACCATACATTTTAAATGTGGTTATAATTATTTACGTCAAGATATAATTTACTACAGTGCAATCTGTAAATAATTACAATGCATTATACATGAAGGCTTTAAGTAAAGTATTACCAAAGCTTGCTTTTATCCTTAGATTCCCAGTGGCAAAAATCTGTTGTCCTTGTAATGAGGGAAAACACTGAAATTACATTTTGCTTAAAATAAAGGACCCATTTTGAGGAGCATGAATATTTTCTCTGTACATCTCTATATAAAAATCTCCCGTTAAATGTCCATATTAAAATATAAACAGTATCATTATGATTTCCTGTAAAGCTACTTTGAAACAATGTGTGTTGTGAAAAGCAGTAATCAGATTGAATTAGACTTGTGGATGCAGCTTCACACTCAAGCATTTGAAGTGATCTCTACTAGACAATACTAATAAAATAACCTGAATAAACACAATCTGACACGTCCCTGTAGTTCAGTGTGCTTTGAATAGACGTCCATAGTTTGTGGCTGCAGTTGTAGCGACTCAATCAGCAGAACTGATGTAATGGATTTGGTTTGAATTCTTTTGACAGACTTGTTGAAATCTTGTTCTGTCTGTAGGAAATCTGTTTCAGACCAGATGTTTGAGCTGTAAAGATGTGGAGATCAATCACAAGAGCCCCATCTGTCCATCACTGGAGGGCAAAGGGTAGGTGACGCTCATCTGTACCCACAAATCAAAGTCCATTTACCCTCCAGATCCCACTGACTCTCTGTATTCAGAGAAATAACACAATGAGATGCTGGACAGTCCACCATAGCAGCTCCATTAATAATGCTGATCCAGACTCAGATTGATGAAGCGTCGGTCAGCATGATGACTGTGATGATGTGTCACGTGTGTCACGCTTCATTCTCCGACAGATCGCCTGATCCTGACGCACCTGACGCGCTCATACCTGTCAAAGACCTGCCCAGGTATCTCAATTCAATTGTGCTGAAAATGTGCTCACCCTCACACCATCCAAGATTAGGATGAGTTTGTTTCTTCTTGTAGAAATGTGTCATTCCATCACTGTCTCACCAATGGATCCTGTGCAGTGAATGGGTGCCGTCAGAATGAGAGTCCAAACAGCTGATAAAAACATCATAATAATAATCCACACCACTCCAGTCGATCAGTTCACTTCTTGAGAAGACAAAAGCTGAAACAAATCCATCATAAAGACATTTTTATAGCAGTAGCTGCTCAAGTCCATAATCCATAATAACACTTCCTCTGGTGAAAAAGTCCATCTCCTGTTGTCTCTCACATTAAAATCCAGCCACTTTTTGTTTAGAGCTGTTTTAGACTGTTTTGGCTTGTAAATGGTGCTTGTTCTGTGCAGATTTTGCTCCTAATTCAGACCAGACCACTTTTCACTGGTGAAAGCGTTATGGACTCATTTTTTGGTCAAAAACATCTTAATGATGGGTTTGTTTCAGCTTTTGTCTTCTCCAGATGTGAACTGATGGACTGGAGTGGTGTGGATTACTTGTGGATTATTGTGGTGTTTTTATCAGCGGTTTGGACTCTCATTCTGACGGCACCCATTCACTGCAGAGGATCCGTTGGTGAGACAGTGATGACATTTTGGGTAAATGTTCAGTTTTGTCTGAACTACTCGTTTAGTGCTGAATGTGTGTGTGATATGTGGTGCTGTGTGTTCAGGTGTGATGAGAAGGGCTGTGACGGGCTGCTGCGGCCACATGTCATCTGGTTTGGAGAGACTCTGGACTCTCAAATCCTCACTAAAGTGGAGAAGGAGCTGGAGACGTGTGACCTCTGTCTGGTGGTCAGTTTGACTCTGATGTGAAACTTTTACTTCTGAAAGCTTCTGCTGACCAGATAAACACGCCTGCTTTGTTTTTTTTTTTAGTCATGCGCATCTGAAGTTCTGTCTGTACTGTGTTTGTGTCTTCAGGTCGGCACGTCCTCCGTCGTTTACCCGGCAGCCATGTTCGGTCCACAGGTGGCGTCCCGCGGCGTTCCAGTGGCCGAATTCAACACTAAGATGACAGCAAACACACCACGCTTCAAGTGAGTTTATCCTGTGGAAAATGTGTTGTTTCTGAAAATAATTACAGAAGGAATAATGTGTAGCGATCAGGAGCGACACAAACCTCAGCTGTTTATTACACCAATACAATATCAACATGACACTGATCTTATTCTGCTGTGATACAAGAGACATGAAACTAGCAGACCAGTGTGAATCAGAGGTGTAGTTTACTGTACTGAATGTGCACTTGTAGTGTTCTTTATATCTCAATATAATATAATATTAATGAAACAAAACACCACTTAAATGACTTAATGTGAGACACTTTCTTGACTGTGTTTCTTAAAGAAGTCCACTTCCAGAACAACATTTTACAAATAATTTACTCACCCCCTTGTCATCCAGGATGTTCGTGTCTTTCTGTTTTCAGTCGTATAGAAATTATGGTTTTTGAGGAAAACATTTCAGGATTTTCCTTTATATAATGGACTTCAATTGTGCCCCTGATTTTGAACTTCCAAAATGTAGTTTAAATGCGGCTTCAAAGGGCTCTAAATGATCCCAGCCAAGGAAGAAGGGTCTTATCTCTGGCTCTTATGGCTCTGGCATGTCCATTCACAACACTACATACTATTGAATCACGTCGAAAGGTCACGCGGAACGTAGGCGGAGCAACAGACCCAGTGGTTACAAAGCGAACGCGCAAAGACTAAGAAAGTGCAAGTAAGTCAAACGCTGTTAACAAAAAGGTACAACAATGTCGGACGATTCTGAAGTTGTAGGAGAAAATAAGATGGAGACTCGAAGACTCGAAACATGTGAACTAATTCAGTACAGAACCTAATAGGATGTTGCGCATGCACAACTGAACAAATCACTCCCCGAGACGACTCGTTCTTCACGAGTCACATTAAAGATTCATTCAAAATGAAATGAATTGAAGTCCATTATATGAAGAAAAATCCTGAAATGTTTTCTTCAAAAACCATAATTTCTATACGACTGAAAACAGAAAGACACGAACATCTTGGATGACAAGGGGGTGAGTACATTATTTGTAAATTGTTGTTCTGGAAGTGGACTTAGTTCACCCCAAAAATGAAAATTATTTGTTCTAAACCTGTACGAGTTTCTTTCTCATACATAAAAGATGTTTCAAAGAATGTGAGTAACAGTTGATGGTAGCCATTGACTTCTATGGTATGGAAACACATGCCATGGAAGTCGATGGCTACCATCAGCTGTGTGGTTACAAACATTCTTCAAAACATCTTCTTTTGTGTTCAGCAGAAGAATAAAACTCAGGATTAAGGCAATTTGAAGATGAGTAAATGATGCCAGAATTTTTATTTTTGGGTGAACTAACACGTCAACTAAAAAGTTGACTTTTATAATAATATCAGATAAAATCTATAAATCATTTACTTGAAATCATTTTATTAATCTTTTATTGTGTTAATATATTTTAGTTAATACAATATTTAATATATTTTAAATGAAATAAACTTTATAAATGTATAATAAAATATATTTAAATACGTGACATTAGTTTCAACAGAAACGTCATTAAAGTATATTTTAGTTTATAAATGCTTGTCTGTACATTCAGCAGTATGTTAACCATATTTCGAAGATAATAGAAGTAATTATGAAATTACACACAAAGATGTACTTAAATGCTTCAAAAACACTCTAAAGTTCAGATAATTGCATTTCATATAAATGTAAACTATAATATATTTTCATTTGATTGCAAATAACATGCAGTTACGTGTCTGAAAACATTACATTCAGTTCACACTTAAGTATATGATTTTAAAGTGTTATTTCCATAATAGCACTATTTTTAAAAGCATGCACTGTTGATAGAAATAATAAGTAAACTTTGAAAAGGTCAGATATGGACTGAGACAGTGATCAATCACACACACACACACACACACACACACACACACACACACAGGTGTAATGATCAGGCTGCTGGATGTGTTGTGTTCTGGTGTTGTGGTGTGTTTGCTGTAGTGAATCAGTGCTGTGTGGATGTGATGTTCATTCTGTCTGGTCCAGGTTTCATTTCCCGGGCCGCTGCGCAGTGACTCTTCCTGCGGCTCTGGCACGACACGAGTCTGAAATCATCTGACGCTCAGAGCCGCACTGGATCGGCCGGAGCTCAACCTGAATGAAAACAGCACATACAATAATAGAACAGATTCATTCCTCTGCTTTTGAAATATCAACTACTGTATATAAACTGGAAATGGGCCAAAGTATAATCGCACAGACGCTGATGTTGCTGGAGTGAATGTTAGTGCTGTTGACAGTTTTCCATGTGCCTTAACTTTCTCACAGAGTTTGATAAATCAGTGCCAGTGTTCCTCATGTAGAGGAGCTGTACTGGATGTTCACTGCAGTGCTGCGTTTCTTCAGTTTGTCTGCTTGATTAATGTGTGATAAAGCAACATAATATTCCAGTTTACATAGAGAAGTGTGTGTGGTGTGTTCATGTGTGTGTGGTGTGTGTGGATGTAGTGCTTTACTCTGAAGGGCCACTAGAGGGACGACAGCGTTTGCCTTCATTTCATTCCAGCATTAAATACCAATGAATAAAAGTGTTTTTCACTGATTGTGTCTGGATTCATGATGTTCAGTCAGTGTTATATCTGTGTCTCCTCCTGCACACTCACACACATTTATTAAATATATAAAACAGCTTTCATCCTCATTAACATTTACATTGAACTACTAGACTATTACATTTCTAAAACGGATGCATCAATATGTATGATTTATACACTACTATTCAAAAGTTTGGGCACAGTAAGAGTTTTTATTTTTTGAAATGAATACTTTTATTCATCAAGGATGCATTAATCAAAATTGACAGACATTTATAATATTACAAAATATTTCTATTTCAAATTAATTGCTGTTCTTTTGAACTTTCTATTAATCTGTGAATCCTGAAAAATAAAATGTATCACAGTTTCCACACAAATATTGTGCAACACAACTGTTTTCAACATTGCTAATAATCAGAAATGTTTCTTGAGCAGTAAATCAGCATATTAGAATGATTACTGATGTGACACTGAAGACCGAAGTAATGATGCTGAAAATTCAGCTTTGATCACAGAAATAAATTACAGTTTGTAATAATATTTCACAATATTACAGTTTTTGTTTTGTCTGTATGTTTGATAAATGTTTTTTTTTTTTAAACATTGATAAATCTTACGATCTCCAAACTTTTAAATAGTCCTCCAGTTTGACGCATGAATTTATAAAAGTAAATATTTCCCATGTGTCTCAGTCAATAATGTGTTAATCTGAATAATCTATTTTTTATTCATCAGACATGTTTTCATGTGAAACCATCAGACTTTAGTCACTCTTGTAAACATCATTCAGATCAAGTGTCTCAAACGCTTTTCTTTTCTCACTTTTTATTTAAATTGATTTAAACGGATGCCGTTTTAAATAAGCGAACACAATAGATCACACACAGACTGATTTTAATGACTGTGCTCAAATAATATCCTGCAAATAAGCGGTTTTCTCTTGTTTTATGGTTTTGTTTGTGTTTGTGTCTGTATATGAAGCTCAGATCCGAATGTCTCATGTCTGTTAAACAGACTTTACTGTCAGAGTAGAGCTTATGTAGGTGCTGCTGTTTATAGCAACCATCAATCTGACTGTCTCTCAGTGATTCACTGCAGCACTGGCTGATTTCACACACACACGTTTTTTTTTTTTTTTTTTTTTTTTTTTGTGAATTGTGGGGACTTTCCATAGACTTCTATAGATTTTATACTGACCAAGCGATATTGTCTATCCCCTAACCCAACCCTAACCCTAAACCTACCCCTTACAGAAAACATGTTTGCATCGTTACACTTTCAGATAAACATCATTTACTATTTTTAATCATTTTTTAACATTGTGGGGACTGCAGGCCGGTCCCCACAATGTCAAAAATTTCAGGTTTTACTATGCTTGTGGGGACATTTGGTCCCCACAATGTAGCAAAAACAAGTACACACACACACACACACACACACACACACACACAGTTAGGTTTCTGTGAATTGTGGGGACTTTCCATAGACTTCTATAGATTTTATACTGACCAAACTATATTGTCTATCCCCTAACCCAACCCTAACCCTAACCTACCCCTTACTGATAACCTGTTTGCTTCGTTTCACTTTTTAGATAAACATCATTTAGTATTTTTTATTTTTATTTTTCCCCTTGTGGGGATTGCAGGCCAGTCCCCACAATGTCAAAAAAATCAGGTTTTATTATCCTTCTCCCCACAAAGGATAAACAAGAACACACACACACACACACCACATACGCACTCAGCGCTCGTCACCATTTTTATCTCTGCCACAGAAGCCAGTGAGTGTATTTTTGTGTCTGATCGTCCCACACACGCTAACAGTCACAGCAGCCTCTAGTTTCCACTGAATCACTGACTGAGACTGAAATCAGCCACTGACCACACATGACCTGCGGTGAAACAATAATGTGCCCTAATGATCATGTAGCTCTCTTCATGACAACACAGACACAGATTGGTTCTTTAGAACGGGCATTTTATTCTTGGGTTTGTCTTCTTTGTCTTTTGCGTCTTTGACGTCTCAACGTCTTAATGCAGCAATGCCGTGAGAACTCGTTGGCCGCTTGTCATGAAAAGAGTTTATGAGAGTCTTCTTTACGGTTCTTTTGACTTACAACAGCACTTGTTTTAAACTTAAATGTATTTAAACTTATCAGAGCCTTGTGATGCGTCCGCTCATCATCAGTCCATCGGGGCGTCTAGCAAGCAAGTCATTTCTGTTAAAGTGACGCCATTAAAGTGCACCAAATGAATTCACATCACATTACAACATATTGCAACTGAATACCAAATAGATTAATACAAGAAATTATGGAGTTAATTAGAAATAATTATGAAACAAATACACAGAATATCTCAGAAACAGCACTTACGCTCCCACCAAAATCACTCATTTACATTAAATTGAATTAAAGTCAACACCAATTTAAATTTCAGGTGTACCTGAGTGTAACTGTGTCATGTGCTTGATTTAATTGGCCTCAATTAAAGTGACCACCTTGTGGATAGGCCTTTCTAAGTAAACTGATCTAGTGTGTGGCATTCCTTTAACAAAGGTAGTGTCCCTGACTAGTAGCTTCAGCTTTCGCACAATGCCGTCGGCACTAGGGTAAGTTTCCACTACCCTGGCGAGCTTCCATTCATTTCTTTGAGCGCCATCATCTTGTAGGATCACAATGTCATTTACTGATGCATTTTGTGATGTTCTTTGCCATTTCTTGTGTTGTTGGAGATTTAATAGATATTCACATTTCCATCTCTGCCAAAATTCATTTGCCAGGAACTGCACTCTTCTCCATCTCTTACGCTGATAGAGGTCTTCTTTGCTGAACTTTCCTGGAGGTGGCAGAATGACTGATGATTTCATGGTTAGTATGTGATTGGGAGTGAGGGGCTCTGGGCCGGTAGGATCATGAAGATGTTCAACACTTAATGGTCTGCTGTTCATTATCGCCATTGTCTCATACAGAAATGTTCTAAGAGTGGTGGTGTCAAGTCTGCTAGCGGATGCCTCAGTTCTTTCTTCTGGCAATATGACATTTGTTGAACCTCTGTAGTTCTTCTGTATCTTCTACATTTTACACACTTGTAGATGTGTGAAGATACCACACTTCCACATCCTAAGATCCATATTCCGTTTGCACGTAACTCATTCATGGTCATGCCTCTTCCTTGGTGATACACGCGCTCGTGATGATGTTTGACGAGTAAGGCTGGCAAATATGATTTCTATGGAAGTACTGCAGGATGCTTTATGTCATGATGCAAGCTTGATTGTGATAACCTTCCTCCCACCCTGAGGACACCATCTTTGTCCAAGAAAGCATTTAAATGACGTAACTTGTTGCACTTATTCAGGGTGTCATTCTTTTGGAGTTTGATCCTTTGAATATCTTCAGCAAAGGCCTCTTCTTGTACTAGTTTGATAACGATAATTTCTGCTTCTTTTCTTTCTTCAAGACTGGTTGCGTATTTGTTCTTGGTTGAACTCCCTTGAATTCTCTTAAGATTTGAATTCTCTTCAGCCTGACAACAGCCCTCACTACTCAAGACCAGTCAGAAAACTTAGTGAAGCGCTTTACCATTGAATTCATTTCTTTTGTCTAGATTGTGTGAACATGGGCTTTGCGAAACTCAGGGTCTGTCATTTCTATTTCTCCCACCGTTTCCTCTTCATGAGGAAGATCTCTCTGCCACAGAAAGTCAGGCCCTTTCAGCCAGTTTGACTCTTTCAGCTGAAGTGCACATTGTTTGTTATCTGGGAGACTAGGTGCTTGTCTTGAAAGGAAGTGGAAGTTCGAAGTGGCCATCTTCCTTTTGCCTTATATCTTCCTTTAGCTTGGGCAAGAAAGGAATGTTTTCCTGAGAAACTAGATTGTCATCTGCACTTTGATCTGTGAAGTCTAATTCAAATGCCTTAATTATGTCTGCAGAAATGACTTCCTTCACAAGAGTTCGTCAAACAAAGTGTACTTCTTTCTTTAGGTCAAATGATGGCTTCACTAGAGGCACCACTTGCCGCACTAATGTTCTATGACTGATTCCTATTGCATCACTGTAATCATTTGCTGGGTATGAGCAGCCGACTATGCTCCAGCCGAGATCGGTTCGTTGTGCATATGGATGATTTTCCTCTCCAGATAGGATTTTTTTAGGAAGAAGGGCTTGTTGACAGTTGTAGCCAATCAAAAAGCCTAATTTGCAATCCAATGATGGTGGAATCTTGTCTGCCAATTGTTCCAGATGAGGCCATTTCAGAGCAGTTTCCGAAGTTGGGATATGTGATCTGTTTGTCTGGAATGAACTCTCGTGTAAACACAGATGGCAGTGGGATTCTTTTCTCAGAGTTGTATCCTCTTACTTGTAGATTTTTCAGTTTCTGACAAGGTATGACTGTTACTTTTGTGGACATTGTGGACAGCTGCAGACTAACATTCTCCTTGTTAGTATTTAGCTCTTGACTTCATCTAGGATAAAGGTCGTGTCACTTTGTGTGTCTAAGAGCGCATAGACAAGGACTTCTTGATCTAGCTGTTTTGTGGATGAGACCCAGACTGGTATAATTGTAGATGTTTGTGTATTTGAGTCTACTTGTCGGATCGCATTAGTAATTGCTGCTGCAACTATTTCTCTGTCTTCAGTTTTTTCCTTTGAACTTTCATCTTCTTTAGAACGGTTAGGCCTTTGATACCTTGATACTTCTTTAAACTTGTCGTCATGCAAACAAGTAGGATGTCTCTTCTGACACTTTTCACACGTGCTTTTATTATCACATTTTCTTGAATGATAACCAGTCTGCAAACATCCGAAGCAAAGTTGCTCTGAACGTAGAAACTTGACACGATCTTGAACTGTCTTCTCAATAAACTTTCTACACTTTCTTAAGACATGTCCTGTTCTTTTACAGAACCCACATGATGAGATGGTGCTTTGAGCTATGTTTGTGTGCAGTGTCTTTGCTTGAATGGTTTGGTTTCTTGAATGTTTTGGTTTCCCGTCTCTCCACGCTCTTAAGTGCCTGTACTGAAGATATAGGATCGCAAGCGAGATCAGCTTCCTTTGAAAGAAAGAGTGGAAACTCTTTGAATTGCGGGTAACCAGCATGTGCTTCACGGGCTTCCATCACTTTGCAGTTCCATCTGGACACTAACCAATCTGGCAACTTCTGCAGAATTTTTTGATTCTCATTGCAGTCGTTAAGAACTTCCAGTGTCTTCAGGTGGGGCACTGCGGCCTCACAGCTCTTAAGTCTCAGTAAATTCTCTTAGTTCACAACCGTCTTTAGAACTTATTTTTGGCCATCCATGCAGCTTGTCTCTGAAGGACTTTCTAATTATGAATGGGTCTCCATAACGTTTCTCCAACAGCTGCCAGGCAGAGTCGTATGCGGCTTCAGTACCTAGTAAGAAAAATTCTTCAACAGTCTTCTTTGCATCACCACCTACATTCTTTCTTAAGTAATATAGTTTCTCATTCTTCGGAATATTCTTCCTATCAATTAACGTTTCGAAAGATAGACGCCAGTCTTTGAACTTTAGAGGGACTCCAGTAAACAATGTAGGCTCTGGCATTGGAAGACGGTTGGCACTCATAGCTTCTGCTAATGCGCTGACCAGATCAGAGCTGTTTCGCAATTGAGGCATAAGCACTGAAGCTGAAGGAGTTTTAAATGCCTGTTGCAGAGATTGGGCATTATGAACTTGACTTGTAACTGGTAAGGATTGAGGAATGAATGGAAAACTTGAGGCTTGGAGCACTTGGGTCGTGGCTGGCAAAGGCTGAGGAATAAAAGGAGGACTTATGAAAGTAGGAACTTGAAGGTCTCCAGCTGATTCAGCATCATGCAGCAAATCAATTGCTTCAAAATTTCTTTCTACTTGATCATAGACCTTTACTTGAGCTCTAGCTGCATTCAACTTCTTTACTTCTTCTAAGCGTTCAAGCTTTCTTCACTTGTCCTGCATTGCTTGTTGTCTAGCCAGGTCCTCGAATTCAAATTGTGCTAAACGTTGTCTACTTTTGACCTCTAGCCTTTGAAGTTCTGATGCTTCCCTTTCTTGCTCCTCTAACACTGCCAAAACTTCCTGAGATGCAGCAGCTTCAGCCACAGCTTCGTTTCTTTTGACTGAGTGGATGCTAGAATGAGTTGAACTGCATTTTGATTGATGAGACACTGGTCTTGATAAGGAGCCTGTTGAGTCCAAGATCGATCCAACATCATGCCAAGGTTCCTTCTCTTCATCTGCTGCATGCCATTCACGTTGCCTTTGTGCACTTCTAACAATGAATCCCGAAAGTGATATGCACGCATCAGTCCTGCGTCGCAGGTCTTGTTCAGGAGTCTGCACTTGACATAGCTCTTCATAAATGGCCTTTAATGAAGAACAGCTGCTTTCTATGTTCTTGATTAGCTCATTCAGCTCATCTTGGGAAGCTTCATCCGACAATATTTCCTTGCCTAGTCTTGCATGATGCTTCCATTTCTCATAGATCATTCTGTACTGCCATTGTATACCCTTTAACTTTGTTTCTTAAAGTTCTCTTCCCTTTTCCGTTAGAGTTCAGAATCAGAATCAGAATTAGCTTTATTCACCAAGTGTGCGCAAACACACAAGGAATTTGTTGTGGTTTTTTGTACAAGGTGCTCCTGGTACATACATACAGTGGGTATGGAAAGTATTCAGACCCCCTTAAATTTTTCACTCTTTGTTATATTGCAGCCATTTGCTAAAATCATTTAAGTTCTTTTTTTAACTCATTAATGTACACACAGCACCCCATATTGACAGAAAAACACAGAATTGTTGACATTTTTGCAGATTTATTAAAAAAGAAAAACTGAAATATCATATGGTCCTAAGTATTCAGACCCTTTGCTGTGACACTCATATATTTAACTCAGGTGCTGTCCATTTCTTCTGATCATCCTTGAGATGGTTCTACACCTTCATTTGAGTCCAGCTGTGTTTGATTATACTGATTGGACTTGATTAGGAAAGCCACACACCTGTCTATATAAGACCTTACAGCTCACAGTGCATGTCAGAGCAAATGAGAATCATGAGGTCAAAGGAGCTGCCTGAAGAGCTCAGAGACAGAATTGTGGCAAGGCACAGATCTGGCCAAGGTTACAAAAAAATTTCTGCTGCACTTAAGGCTCCTAAGAGCGCAGTGGCCTCCATAATCCTTAAATGGAAGACGTTTGGGACGACCAGAACCCTTCCTAGAGCTGGTTGGGCAGGTGCACACCAATGATTCTTTCTGCTGTCCTAACAGTCCGTTGCAGTCTTCTTATATCTGATTTACTGGCTGCCCCAAACCAGACAGTTATAGAAGAGCACAGAACTGACTCAATGACAGTGGAGTAAAACTGTGTCATCAGTGCCTGTGGTAGATTGAACTTTTTCAGTTGACGAAGAAAGTACAACCTCTGCTGGGCTTTTTTCACAATTGAGTCAATGTGAATGTCCCACTTCAGGTCCTGGGAGATGAATGATTCCACTGCAGCCACAGTGCTGTTCATGATGGTGAGAGGGGGGAGTGCAGGGGGCTTTCTCCGGAAGTCCACTGTCATCTCTACAGTTTTGAGCGTATCAAGCTCCAGGTTGTGGAGACTTCATGACCACAGATGTTAAAGCAACAGGTCTGTAGTCATTAAGTCCTGTGGTTTTTGTTTTCTTGGGTACAGGGATGACGGTGGAACATTTAAAGCAGGATGGGACCATACACAGCTCCAGGGATCTGTTGAAGATCGGTGTGAAGATAGATGATAGCTGGACAGCACAGGCTTTAAGGCAGGCTGGAGAGACACCGTCTGGGCCTTTGGCTTTCCTTATCTTCTGCTTCCTGAAGACTTTGCAAACATCACCTTCACAGATCTTAAGGGCTGGTTGAGAAACAGTAGGGGGGATGGAGGGGCAGGGTGTTGATGGCTGTGCTGTGGGACAGTTGGGGGGGGTGCAGGGTGTCAGACCAGTCTTTCGTTTTTCAAACCTGCAGTAAAACTCATTCAGGTCATCAGCCAGTTGTTGATTGGCCTCAGTGCTGGGGCTTTCAGGCCGTACCACACTGATTTCGAGTCATTTCTTGAAAGCTGTTTGTTTAGCTTTCCCGAGTAGTTTAACTTTGCCACTTTTATCTCCCTATTCAGTGTGTATTTGGCCTGTTTGTACAAGGCTTTGTCCCCACACTGTAGCCGTCTTCTTTGGCCTGGCGAAGCTGTTTGAGTTTTGCACTGAACCAAGGTTTGTCGTTGTTAAATGTTAAATAAGTCCTGGTGGGTACACACATGCCCTGACATGTTCTGACTCTTTCACTTTTCGCAGCCCTCCTTCTTCCACAGGTTAGGAATCTGTATCTTCAGGTAGGGTAGGTGATTTGACTTGTTTACTGTTAGCCTCTGTGCGTGTGTCAAACATGTTGAGATATCTTGAATAGCTGTAGAATATATGCAACTACTGAGCTTAAATTAGACCTTTTAGTCTATGTGTAAATGTAAGCTTCTGTATGTTTAAATGTGAATAGTCAGAAAGTTAATAACTGTATGAATTGTGTATGAAATCAAAATGTTCAAAATACAGACATCAATACTGTACGCAAAACTGAATCAACGTTTAAACCTTTTGGCTAAACTTCAAATTGACTTAAACTTCAAAACAAGAAAACAAATAATTGTAAATGGCAGTGTATAATGTAATACACAAAACCTTAACTTCAGAGAGTATAAACTGAATTAATTAATAAATCATTTATTCTTGCATAAGAAAGTTTTTCACATTAATAGAGCTCCATTTTAAGCTTCACTTGAATTATGTTTTGTTACTTCTTATAAACACAAACCACAAACACAAATAATCTTAATTTCCTTTGTAATAAGCCCCTTTTTACACTTTGAGACTTTTAACAAATAAGCATCAGCACATTAAATTCATCTTCAAAACATTAGGCTGAGCACAGTAAGCAGGGAAATTAGATTTAAATCCTTGTTGCAATTTTCAAATTCAATCACTTCTCTAGCCACCTTAACTTGACGGTTGTGGCACCTTCTGATTTTAGCTTGAAATGTTGCACTTTCAACTCCGTCTAATCACCGTTGCTTGTGCTTATCTGATGCGCTATACCCTCTTCTAGTCATCACTCGCGACGGTCTCGTTGTCTCTCCTACCCGCGTCGAGCAGGCGAGTTCTCACTGTAGCTCTCTTCACGACAACACAGACACAGGTTGGTTCTTTAGAACGGGTGTTTTACTCTTGGGTTTGTCTTCTTTGTCTTTTGCGGCTTTGACGTCTTAACGCCTTAATGCCACAACGCCGCAACACCGTGAGAACTCGTTGGCCGCTTGTCATGAAAAGAGTTTATGAGAGTCTTCTTCAGTGTTCCTTTGACTTGTGACAACACTTGTTTTAAACTTAAACGTATTTAAACTTAGCAGAGCCTTGTGATGCG
This sequence comes from Cirrhinus mrigala, assembly GCA_036247105.1. Classification (NCBI taxonomy): domain Eukaryota; kingdom Metazoa; phylum Chordata; class Actinopteri; order Cypriniformes; family Cyprinidae; genus Cirrhinus; species Cirrhinus mrigala. The sequence goes on along the minus strand of CM070008.1, from coordinate 732,221 downwards.
TCCGCTCATCATCAGTCCATCGAGGCGTCTAACAAGCACGTCATTTCCGTTAAAGTGATGCTGTTAAAGTGCACCAAATGAATTTACATCACATTACAACATATTGCAACTGAATATCAAATAGATTAATACAAGAAATTATGGAGTTAATTAGAAATAATTATGAAACAAATACACAGAATATCTCAGAAACAGCACTTACAGATCATTTATCATCATCAGTATGAGTTGCTTGGAAGCTGCTGCAGGATGTGGAACTGACTTTTGCTGATGAACCCTCTGGTGCTGCTTGTGCGGTGGTGTTGAGCTCAGACCTATAAATGGCTTTTTTGACTTAAACCGTCAGAAAAATGCTTTGGAGCACAGATTTAAGTTTGGTCTCTTTTTAAAGACACTTGAAAAATTATTTCTGAAAAGTTACTAAATAAAAAAATACTATTTGTAAATTTTCTATAAAATATATATTTTCTAAAACATGTTTTACTCTAAAACTGTGTGAAAATCAAAGCCACATCCGCTAAATAAATACATGTAAATGTAATTGTAAACAGTTTGTGCTCCAAATGAGGTTGATGACTCAAAAAAAAGAGCTTTCAGTCAGATTTCGTTTGGGCGCAGAACCAAACCTTTCCGTAAGATTTAATTTATTTCCTATTCGTTTTCAATGCTGTCATTTTTGACTGCAAACAGTATGATATAAGTATGATGTATGATATGATTATTTTTTTAATCTGCAATTCAGCTTTAGCTCAAGGAACTAGCTTTACAGAAGAAAAGGCTAGAGGCTAGAGAGAAGGAAAGACAATTTAAAGAGAAACAAATAAACAAATGTATCTTCAACATGAACAGTTTCTTAAGAAGTTGGACTTGAAAGCAGTTTCTGAAATGCTCACTGAAAAGCTTACCACCAGAGCTTTTGATGTTGTACCAAACTTGCTCACTATACTTACGTTGAGTTTGCAAAACAGAAGAAGAATCAGTTTGATCAGTGGTGTACATCTCAGAATGGCACTTTAGTCCACCACAGAACCAACCTCTGTATAAGTCGCTCAGAGCACCATTCATCGGAATGTCTTCAACTAAAGCGACAGCCACTGATTCACATGCAGCTTGTAGTACAGCAAGTGACGCAACGTTCGTTATAAATTGATTTGCATTTTAATGAGTGCAATAAGTATTGGACCCCTTCGCAAAACATGACTTAGTACTTGGTGGCAAAACCCTTGTTGGCAAACACAGAGGTCAGATGTTTCTTGTAGTTGGCCACCAGGTTTGCACACATCTAAAGAGAGATTTTGTCCCACTCCCCCTTGCAGGTCCTCTCTAAATCATTACGGTTTTGAGGCTGACGTTTGGCAACTCAGACCTTCAGCTCCCTCCACAGATTCTCTATGGGGTTAAGGACAGGAGACTGGCTGGGCCACTCCAGGACCTTAACGTACTTCTTCTTGAGCCACTCCTTTGTTGCCTTTGCTGTATGTTTTGGGTCACTGTCATGCTGGAATACCCATTCACAACCCATTTTCAATGAGGGAAGGAGGCTCAAGATTTGATAGTATGTGGCCCCGTCCATCATCCCTTTGATGCAGTGCAGTTGTCCTGTCCCCTTAGCAGAAAAACATGGTCTTGTAGCTCATTCCAGCCGTGTGTAGGTCCACAATCTTGTCCCTGACATCCTTGGATAGCTCTTTGCTCTTGGCCATGGTGGAGAGTTTGGAATCTGATTGATTGATTGCTTCTGTGGACAGGTGTCTTTTATACAGGTATCAAGCTGAGATTAGGAGCACTCCCTTTAAGAGCTCTGCATGACCCAATTTCTGTCTCTTGTTAATCATGTCATTTAGTTCAGGTGAGTCTTGTTAATTGTACTCGTTTCCCCATGCATTTAGGTTCCAGTCTGTGCTGCCTGTCTTTGTTGGGTCTAAAACGTCATGTCTCAAAGCTGTTGTGTAGATTACCCCTTGTGTTTGGATTACATTAAAGACTGTTACTTTGATCCATGTCTCCGCGTTATCCCTCTGACACAGTTGCTGACAGAAGACCCGACCTTCAAGAAAATGTAACCACGTGTTTCCCTTCCGTTTCATTTTCATGTTTAGTTCTGTGTTTTTGTTTTTCCCCCATGGATCCCATCTCTGCAAAATTCACCTCCCTAGCCTGAAAATACCTGCCCCTCTTGGAGTATGCGTTGAGTTCAGTCGTTGTAATGAATCGGGGCTAATTACCACTGCCCCGTCAACCTTCCAGACACCATTGGACAGTGCAAGAGGGAGGCAATTATCCCGTGTCTAGAGAGCATCATCAAGCCGCTGTGTGGATGGAGCAAGAGCCTGAGCCCACTGATGACGGACAGCCCGAGTCTGCTGTGACTGACGAGCCATCACCAAATGGAGAGACTAAGCTGAGGATCACACAACCTCGGACAAGGTGCGAGAGCCTCCACCAGTGGACTATGCAGGGGCGCACGAGAGCTAGGAGAGCAGCCCCGCCCACTGCATCACCACCGAAGGTGTGTGTCCCCTGGACTCTGGGGGAGGCTCACAAATGCCCACCCACCCTATCATCTGATTGGCTTGAGTAGACAGTTAGTGGAGTCAAGTCAAGTCACCTTTATTTCTATAGCGCTATATACAATACAGATACCGGAGTCCACCTATTTATGGAATTGTCAGCACGTCTTGACACTAGAAATGTTTCAAAATCCACAAATGCGTGCATAGATCCATATATGTACAGGAAGCAATATACAAGTAAATTCTAGGTAAAGTATATTTGTGGGTCTTATTCCATTCTGTTGTGAAAAGCTTTCCATTTACTTGTGGATCATAATCTTTTTTTTTTTTTTTTTTTTGCAATAAAGGAACAAAAATAACCCAATACACTAACTACACCCTCAATACCACGACTGAGGTGAGTCCCTTGAGCAAGGCACCAAATCCCCAACTGGTCCACGGGCACCGCACTGTGTGTGTGTGCACTTGGGTTAAATGCAGAGCACAAATTCCGAGTATGGGTCACCATACTTGACCACACGTCACGTCCTTTCCTTTATTCCTTTCCTTGTGAATGTATTTCCTTTTTGAATGTAATGGAGCATTAATGAAATATATATCAAATTACAGACATTTTTGATAGTTGTGTGCATCTGTATTTATACTACATAAATCCGCTTATAGACTAAATACCATAAAGTAGATACCAGAAACAATATTGTTATTTTTCACCATGGTAGTGAGGTAGCATGTGTGGTTTTAACTGTGGTTATCATAATCTAAATGAATGATACCATAGCAGACCAGTGGTTAATTTTAGTGGAAGAGACTTCTAACTCAGTAAGAATATTTAAAAAATGGTTGTTAAAATTGTTAGATGCAACTGTTTGTGTTAATGAAAATAAATTTGCTTAAGCATCCTAACTCAAGCTACGGTCACATGTGCATTTCCAAAAGACAAACCATATATTTATAAAAATCAAGCCACTAGGCTCAGTTGTTAGTCTAGAGCCTCATTGTTCCCCCAGTGTTCCCCATTCCTAGTCCAGGACAGTCAGTTTAGTTTGATCTCTAATTACACACACCTGAATCCACTAGTCAGGGCCTTTGCATTTACGTTAACAACCAGATGTATTTCAATTAAACTCAAAAGAGTAGGAACGACAAGCTCTGCTTTACAGACTCACAGACACACCAGTTTTACACACATCATACAACCACACAGAACCAGGAAACTAGTTCAGTTCATCAGTTTAGGGAAAGAGAAACTGAAGTGTGTTTGAGCTGTTGTGAGTTTGTGTCTCTGAATTCATGCAGTAAAATGGCAGAAGCCAGAATTTTGGTGGATCAGGAGAAGTTCATGTGTCCAGTGTGTCTGGATCTCCTGAAGGATCCAGTGACCATCCAGTGTGGACACAGTTACTGTAAGAGCTGTATTACAGACTGCTGGGATCAGGAGGATCAGATGAGAGTCTACAGCTGCCCTCAGTGCAGACAGACCTTCAGTCCAAGACCTGCTTTAGCTAGAAACACCATCTTGACTGAAATGGTGGAGAAACTGAAGAAGACCAAACTTCCTGTTGACTCTTACGCTGGAGCTAGAGATGTGCAGTGTGACGTCTGTACTGGAAGAACATACGAAGCCGTCAAGTCCTGTCTGGTGTGTCTGAACTCTTACTGTCAGAATCACCTTGAACAACATGAGAGTTTGTTTAAAGGAAAGAGACACAAAATGACTGACGCCACTGGACGACTGCAGGAGATGATCTGCCAGAAACACAAGAGGATCCTTGAGGCTTTCTGTCGCACTGATCAGAAATGTATATGTGTGCTGTGTATGGATGAACATAAAAACCACGACACTGTATCAGCTGCAGCACAGAGGACAGAGAAACAGGTATTTAAAACTAGACACTGATGAAACATTGCTGACACTTGTTTCACATGTTTATATCAGCACCCCATATTACATTTTTTTTTAATCATTAGGACTTATTTCTTAATACCTGGGTCATTTTTTTCTAAAGCCTTCACACAGTGCTCCTAACCAGCTATCATCTTGGCACAGCAGTTAATTTTACATTCAAAAAGATTAAAACTACCAAAACACTTCATCCATAACAGTAGCAAAGGTTTTCAAAATAACAAACACACATTAGCACTCATAAAGTAATGACCTACAAAATGTAATTGAACACCTGTGTGGCTGTTCAGCTAAATCTAATGGTTTTGATAGTATTTCATTTTTTAGATTCAAAATATATTTCAGTAAGGTCTACTGTAGAATTTTTTGTATTATGTTAGGTTTTGATCTAGGGTTTAACATTTCTGAAAATAGTATGTAATAATATGTAAACATGAAAATAGTATGTAAACAGGCCATGACTGCCCCCTCTAATGGTTAGAGAGTCGGGCTTGTGACCCAAAGGTCGCCGGTGCAATTCCCACACCGGCAGGAACTGAAGGTGGGGATTGTGAATGAACAGCGCTCTTCCACCTTCAATACCATGACTGAGGTGCCCTTGAGCAAGGTACCGAACCCCCAATTGCTCCCTGGGCGCTGGAGCAATGGCTGGCCACTGCTCCAGGTGTGTGTTTGTTCAGGTTTCACTGCTGTGTGTGTGCACACTTGTGACAGGTTAAATGCAGAGCACCAGTTTCGAGTATGGGTCACCATACTTGACAATATGTTGTGACATTCACTTTTCAAATTGGCCTGTAGGTGCATTAAGATTTGCTGATGTTTGCATTTGAGTGAGAAAAGAATTCATGAAAGAAGTAGTCACTGAATGCATTTTGTACAAAAGCAATGATAAAATACAGCTGCAAGCAGCAATTGACCCTTTGCAAACAGCTTTATTAACAGCTGATCTGACCAATCATAATGCCAAAGTCTGACAAACAAATTAGACTGGAGAGTAGACTAACTTTGGTGGACTTAAACTTGAAAAAGTGTGTATTGACGTCTTTTCACAGTTGAAATAAAGTAGGTTCTGATGTTCATTCATGTTTATTCCGTGCTGTAAGTAAATAAGAAAAGATGCCACAACACATTAATGAGCCATAAAATGGTACTTATTGTTTGAATTTGTAAAAAAAAACAAAAAAAAACAAAACCCTATGACCTTGATTCATACCAGAAGTAACCTGCTCCGTCTTGTCTGTCGGCGTGTTGTCAGTTTCCTCTTTGCTCAGCAATGTATTTTTCACTGCGTGAGAACATGATGTGTAGTGTGAGAGAGGCATTGTTTGCTGGACATAGAAACAGTAACTATGGAGGGCGTGAGGATGTGACAATGAGTAATTAAAGACATTTTAAGGTGATTTTACTCAAACTGGCTGAAAAAATTATAAATCTAAGAGGAGTAAAAAGCAGCGTTTTTTTTTCAACATAAATCAAAATGGCCCAAAATGGCTGAAATAGAAAAAATAGGTACCCTTTGAATCTGCATGCTGCTCTGAATGCGGAAGTCTTATGATTTTTGGCCAAACTCTTCAGAAGTTATAAGCAAAAATAGCCATTTTTCATCGCTTTCATCTAAACTTTTTACCATATGGCTCTATGGGCTGCCATAGAACAAACAGAAGAAAAAGAATACTAACATGTCTACACTCCTTCGGGGCTTGGCAACTAACGATCCACAGTTTAGCTCATGTAGACTGCTGTTGTGCTTATTTCACACTTCACACGAACATTCGCTATCGTCTGTTTGTCCTGCAGAAGCAGCTGAAGGAGACGCAGAAGACGTTCCAGCAGAGAATCCAGCAGAGAGAGAAAGATCTTCAGCAGCTGAGAGAGGCTGTGGAGTCTCATAAGGTGAGTCTGGAGAAGAAGAGAAGTTTGTCTCAGTCTCAGTTCAGACTCTCTTGTCTCTTTCAGTCCCACTGAAGCCTGAATCACTGTGTGTCCTAACAGCGCTCTGCACAGACAGCAGTGGAGGACAGTGAGAGGATCTTTACTGAGCTCATCCGCTCCATTGAGAGAAGCCGCTCTGAGCTGATACGGCTGATCAGAGATCAGGAAAAGCGAGCGATGAGTCGAGCTGAAGGACGACTGGAGCGACTGGAGCAGGAGATCAATGATCTGAGGAGGAGAGACGCTGAGCTGGAGCAGCTTTCACACACACAGGATCACATCCAGTTCCTGCAGGTAACAGAGATCTAGAAGAACACCATCATAGTGGACTTGAGACACATCCTGCTGTGACAGGAGACTCACAGAGAAACATTTAATCAGTGTCTTATTATATAATCATCAGTCAGACTGTCATCTGGTCATCTTCTTCTGAAAGAGACACAGCTTACAAATGGCTTTCACCTCTGGAATCATTTCTCTGAGCTCTTTCTTCTAGAAGATATATTTAGCTGTCAAACACCGCTATTTATTACTATTTATTTGTCTGTAACACATTGATGAATTTGACCATTAGGACCCCAAACATGAAGTCAGGCTGTATATTAGCAATGCTTCAGTGTATTGAAATTAATCGTGGCCTTTGAGCTGCTTTTCCAGAGCAAATGTACTCAACTGTATGAGCCAATGAGACTCCATTGATGTGCTTGAGCTGTTAGATGGACATTTATGTTCTTAGCAGATGTTTTATCATCCAAACTATTTCCTAGAAAGTTCACATATAGTGTAAGTGTCAAATACTAGAATCTGTAGCTCTAATGTGATATAATGAATATGAGAAGAATGAAGCTGATGCTGTGAAAGTGCTGGATTGAGTTACTAAAGATCAGTCAAATCTGATGTTGGTGCAGGTTATTGGGTGAAGTGTGGAGCTGATGAGTTTTGATTTCTGTTTTCTGTAGAGTTTCCAGTCTCTCTCAGCACCTCCTGAATCTACAGACGTAAATGACGATTCCTTCATTTCTCTCTTCTCGTCTGATGACCTGAGAGAATCTGTCCATCAGCTGAGAAACAAACTGGAGGATTTCTGCAAAGAGGAGCTCAAGAAGATCTCAGACAGAGGTAAAGTCCTGGAGATTCATCTGCTCTCAGAAACGAGTCCATCATCATCATCTCATATCATGGAGAACATCATATTAGAAATGTGTTAGGAATGGATGCAGGATCATGAGAATCACACTGTTCATGTCTGTTGATTTCCACAGTCACACTCACCAACATTGTTCCCAGGACCAGGAACGACTTCCTACAATGTAAGTCAGTAAGAAAACAAGCAGAAAAACTCACTGAGTGTGTTCATGTTCTTCCTGTAGAAGGTGAAATTAGAGTTTTATAATTGATGATGTAAATGATGATTTGCACAGGATATCTGCTCATCTGTACTGAGACACTGATGATACACTGAACATGAAGAGTTCAGCTACATGAAAACATCAAACAGATTCATAATTCCTGATTCTGATGTGTTTTATCTCCATCAGATTCCCATCAGCTCACTCTGGATCTGAACACAGTGAATAAACACCTCCGTCTGTCTGAGAACAACAGAGTGATTACTAACAATAACATAGTCCAGTCGTATCCTGATCATCCAGACAGATTTGATCATTGGCCTGAGGTGTTGTGTAGAGAGAGTGTGTGTGGACGCTGTTACTGGGAGCTGCAGTGGAGTGGATATTATGTGTCTATATCAGTGTCATATAAGAGCATCAGCAGGAAGGGATCGGGTGTTGAGTGTTTGTTTGGATCTAATGATCAGTCCTGGAGTTTGATCTGCTCTCCCTACAGTTACTCATTCAAACACAATAACATATGGACTGATCTCCCTGTAAAGTCCATCAGCAGTAAAATAGGAGTGTTTGTGGATCACAGTGCAAGAACGCTAGAGTTTTTTCTACAAAATGATGATTTTCATGGACCGGATTTGTGACAGTTACTTATTTGCTTTTTATTTGTTTTAATAATAAGAAGTGCTTGAAGTGGGCTGTCAGTACCGGCACTTCTATATTTTGATTTTTAGTGCACAGGCACTTCTGACATAATGCTGGTTCTCAGAGTCAAAGTGTCAGTGTGTGGGTGACTAGAAATTACTCTATATAAATCACACTACTAGGAGGAGTAAGCGAATTCAAACAGGAAGTTTAAAACAGCACTAATAGAATAGTGACTTGTGTCAAGATGTCAGTAAATTGTTCTTTTCAACATGTATTTGGTTTAAAAGCAAGATTGTTTTATAATGGACCCTTTTCACTGTGATGACACATTTCAAAGGCCATCAGCATTTTAAATCCTCCAAAGTTTTATATATTTTGATTTTTGAAAAAATGTATGTACCTGTACATGTATAACACTATACTTTGTATTATATCACCTTTGCATCAAATTACAAAATAAACTAGCTAACATGCGAGGGTGTTTCTAATCCAGGGTTTATGGGAAGGACAGTAAATTTGACATTGTTCTCTCTTCTGACTGCTGTTATCAGTCTCTCAATTCTTTCTTTCTTTTTTTTTTTTTTTCCAAAACTTTCCAGGCCTGGAAAATGTTTTAAAATTCTATGACTTTACCAGGTTTTTCATGACTGTACAGATGTACAGTAAGATATTATAGCAGGGCTATTCAATTGGCGGCCCGCCAATCATCTTCATCTGGCCTGAGGGAAGAGTAGTTGATGTGGGCGTTCATTTCGCACGTCTCTCACGTGGTGTTTGTAATAACAATCGCGCCAAACAGTGCGTGGGTGTGATCTAATTAGACGTAATGAGCTTAGAGGGGAAAAACAGGACATGTCATTGGTCTCATACGGATTACGGTCAAAATTTCATACGGTCAAATTTGAGATTTTGAGCTATTTGGATTTTCAAAACATCCAAAAGACACTGTTAAGTGTTTCTTTTAGAGCACTTTATCTATTTGTTTCAGTAGATTTCTATGACAAATAATGTTTTTAAAGGGATTTGTTCATATATAATTTGTTTGATTATACACATTTTATTCCCCCCAAAAAGTCTTTTCTAAGCATAGGCGGCCATTCACCTCCCCCCATTCAGCCCCATTCGGCCATTCGGCTCAGCTGTACACAACAGAATGATACAGAACATAGAAATATTTATTTCAAGATGCAAAAAACAAAAGTGTACGATGTTTTAAATGAAAATTAAACCTCTGCAATGTCATAGTAAAATAAAAATTGCTGTACACCTCCAGAAAACATAACTTAGCAGTAACATGAACCTCATGAAGTCTCTGAAATCTCATATAAAGATACATACATCTTCTGTTTCAGCTAGTAGTGAGTCTTCAGTTTGAAATGTAGAATTTATTTGAAATTTGCCACACTTAGCACTTCTTTGTGACTCACTGTTTGCACTGAATTTTCACTCAGCAATGAAACTGAGTTTCAAATTTCTTCTTCTTTTTAGCTTTGTTGCTTTTTTTGGTACATTTTGTTGCAGAGGTATATTGTTCATTTTATATAGTGTACAGTTTCTTTCTTTTTTTTTTTTTTTTTTTTGCATTTTCAAGTATGTGTGTTCTGTATTACTCTGTTGTGTTTGTTTCCTTTTTCTCTTTAGAAGAAAACTGAGCCTTTAAATCTATATTGTAAAAGATTCACAAGGCATAAATAGTCCTCACTTTAGATGAGCTCACAAAAAAGTTACGAAATGTTTAATAACTACCTGCATTAATCATGAATTACAGAAGGAATTTGTGTTAACAAAGCATTTATTAACACTATTACTATATTTCTAAATAATATGTATAAATGTACATTTCAACAGTTCCTTAATCATTTACTTACACGTTCTAAATAATCTTATGAACCACTAATGACAACTAAATAACTGGTTTGTAAATAATGTAATACTTAATTTTACAAATGTGGAACTGATAATTAATAAAGTATTACATTCAATTAAACAAATTATAGATATGTTTAAAAAACAAGAACTAATCATTTATGCCTGCATTTATAAACTGCTTACTACTGTATATTAATGTAGAGATAATGATTTATTAATGATGAACTGACTATTTAATAATGCGGTAACACTTTAGAATAGGGAACACTTATTCACTATTAACTACGACTTCTCCCTCAATAAATTCCTAATTTGCTGCTTATTAATAGTTAGTAAAGTAGTTGTTAAGTTTAGGTATTGTTAGGATTAGGGATTTAGAATAAGGTATTAATATGTGTTTAATTAATACTAATAAATGGCTAAAATCCTAGTGTAACGTGGGAGGGAAGATGAGAGGCGAGCGGATCCATCTGCAGAGCTTTATTCAAAGGGCGAGACAAAGACAGGCAGAGTAGACAACAGCAAACAGGTATATATGGAGCGAGACACAAGAATAGTCCGAGAAGCAGGCGTGGGTCAATGAGCACCGAATGTAATCCGAAAAGGGAAAGGCAAAGGGGACAGTCTGTGAGATGTGAAAGTGTGAGAGATGCACAGCGACCTCAGGTGGCGGGCTGACCAGACAGGAATCATAACAGAGCCCCCCACCAAGGAGCAGCTTCCAGACGCTCCACACAAAAAAACAATCCAGGGGAACGGTGGGGTGGGGGCGAGACAAGGTGAGGGTTGGAGGGCCAGGTCCATGTGGAGGACCAGGGGACTGAGGCAGAGTCGGCAGAGCAAGAGCCCATCAGGGCGGAGCAGGAGGCACAGGAGCCCTCCAGGGCAGAGCAGGAGGCGCAGAAGTCCTCCAGGGTGGAGCAGGCACCTGCGTCATGAACTGGGACCTGGGGAGAGCAGGGACAGAGAAGGCAAAAAGAGCGACAAGGAGAGAGGCAGAGACTTCGTTGGCGGCCTTCATGGCTGTGACAGGGGAAGCAGAGAGTCCAAACTTGGCCGGGACAGGACAGGGTGAGAGTTCATAAGCGGCCTCCGTGGCTGGTTCAGGAACAAGCATGAGTACACTGGCTGGGTGAGGATTACTAGGTGCTACCACTGTGCAAGGAGCGAGGATAGACATCATGTTTCATGAGGTTCTGCAACCTCAGCCGCCACCTCCGGGGAAACTGCGGCGGGCATCTCAGCCACTGGGGAAGCCGCGGTTGGTGCTGCCACCTCCAGAGGCTCTGCAGCAAAAGCCGCCACCTCTGGAGTCTCGATGGTGGTATCCACGGCCCCTTTAGGAGGATCTGCAGTCAGCACCATCACCTCAGGGGGCACTTTCAGGGTCAGACGAGACCTCTGGAGCAGACTTGTGATCAGACGAGACCTCTGGAGCAGACTTGTGATCGGACTTGTGATCAGACGAGACCTCTGGGGCAGACTTGTGAACAGACGAGACCTCAGGAGCACAGTGTGCACAGTGTGCAGTCCACACACACCAAATGGCAACCGCCATTAATGGTCGGATCTGAAGGCACTGATGCCACTGAGATGCTTGTAGCCCGCATAGACACTAGTGGTGGGTCCAGCACGCTGGCCATCATGACAGGCCGTGACCTGGGGTGTCAGATGAGACGTGACTTGACTCTGGGCGGTCAGACGAGACGTGAAGAGGCTCTGGGCGGTCAGACGAGACGTGACTTGACTCTGGGCGGTCAGGTGAGATGTGACTTGACTCTGGACGACCAGCCGGGACGTGACTTGACTCTGGACGACCAGCCGGGACGTGACTTGACTCTGGACGACCAGCTGGGACGTGACTTGACTCTGGACGACCAGATGGAACGTGACTTGGTTCGTGGAGATCAACTGAGACTTGACTTGACTCGTGGAGACCAGCTGTGGCTTGACCTGGCTTGTGAAGATCAGTAGTGACTTGACTTGACTCATGGAGATCAGCAGTGACTTGGCTTGGCTCATGGGGATCAGCAGTGACTTGACTTGGCTGAGAAACGACAGCTGTGACTCTGCTTGACTCAGGAACGCCAGCTATGTCTTTGACTCAGGAACGACAGCTGTGACTTGACTCCAGAAGCACAGCTGCAACTTGACTTGACTCGGGAAATACAGCTGTAACTTGGCTGGACTTGGAAACAACAGCTGTAGCTTGACTTGACACAGGAACAACAGCTTTAACGTGATTTGACTCTGTTATGGCAGCAGTAACACAACAGAGCGTTGTTTTCGCAACCATTTTGTGAATGGGCTCCGCTGTCGCCGGCATAGCATCAACGCGCTCCGGCGAGGCCTCCATCTTGAGAACGGGCGCCATGGAAGCCGCCATTACGTGAATGCGCTCCGGTGCAGCAGCCATTTTAAATGTTTATTCACACTGTCACAAAAAATCTCAATCAAAATATAGTCCGGGAGGTCTGAATGGTTGGCAATGGCTAGAAATTCACAGATGTGTAGTTCTAATGATCGCGGTCCTTGTTTCAATCTGAAAAGAATCCTTGTTGTGTCCATATCTGTTGACTGGGTAATCAAGGCGATAACTATTAGGTTTTTTTTGTTTTACACTATTCACCTACAGTGTCTCGCCTTAAGAACATATTTAAAATCTACCATCTTTAAGTTGTTTCTACATTAATTTGGAAATCAGTGTGAAATTATGACAATATAAATATGTTAATATGCCACTAATCACAATTAATTACATATGCATTAATATATATTTATTTATATATATATATATATATATACATATATATATATATATATATATATATATATATATATATATATATATATATATATATATATATATATATATATATATATACACACTACCGTTCAAAAGTTTGGGGTCAGTACATTTTTTTTTTTTTTTTTTTTTTTTTTTTAAGAAATTAATACTTTTATTCACCAAGGATGTATTAAGTTAATAATTAAAAGTTTATTAAAAGTTAATAATAAATAATTTACATTGTTATAAAATATTTATATTTTGAATAAACACTGTACTTTTTAAACTTGTTATTCATGAAAGAATCCTGAAAAAAAAAATTACAGGTTCCAAAAAATATTTGGCAGCACAACTGTTGATATTATCCAACATTGATCATTCTAATAATAAATCCGCATATTAGAATGATTTCTGAAGGATCATGTGACACTTAAGACTGGAGTAACAGCTGATAAAAATTCAGCTTTTCATCACAGGAATAAATTCTATTTTAAAGTATGTTAAAATAAAAATCATTATTTTATATTGTAAAAACATTTTGCAATATTACTGTTTTTTTTTCTATATTTTTAATCAAATAAATGTAGCCTTGATGAGCATAAGAGACTACTTTAAAGACTATTACAAGTCTTACTGACCCCAAACTTTTGAACGGTAGTGTATATATATATATATAGTGTACATATACATTAATGTACAATTAATTCATTTTAACAGCTACTGTTATCCTTGGTAAATGTTGGTAATATTAGTTCCCCCTCAGTCGTCCACTCCGACGTTACATCGAGTGACGTATTTGGGATCATACTTGGGAGCCCAATCACCTCTGAGCTAAAGAGAAAAAGCCAATGAAAATTGGCGAGTGGATCTTGCTCCGCCGGGTAAAGCCCCACGGAAATCACGTGCCTCTAAGCGTGGTCCCATGGAGCTTCCAAAACATCACACTCGCCCGTCTCGCGGCGGGCCTAGTGTCTCTTTCAGCACTCCAGAGGAGGACATGATGTCAATCGCGGCATCAGAGAAGGATGCGCCGGCTGAGGCTGAAGGCTCCGCTGGACAGTCCTCCGCTACGAGGGCTGCACAGTCGGAGTTTGACGACGAACTGGCAGTCATGCTCCTCCAGGCAGCCAAGAGCATCGAGCTGGAGGTGCCTAAAGGGCCTTCTCCCGAGCGCTCGCGGCTGGATGATTGGTTCTTGGGTGCGAAGGGCGGCGTTCCACCTCGCCCTGCCCCAGTTCCTTTCTTCCCGGAGGTTCATGAGGAGCTTACTAAGACGTGGGCCGCCCCCTTCATGGCCCGTCCGCGTCAAAGCTCCTCACTCCTCACTACCCTCGATGGTGGGGCAGCCAGGGGGTATGTTGACGTTCCCCAGGTGGAGCGTGCGGTTGCGGTGCATCTCTGCCCGCAAAACGCCGCCACCTGGAGGAACCGTCCGCGCCTCCCATCCAAAGCCTGTAAGCTTTCGTCGGCTCTGGCTGCGAAGGCTTATGGTGCTGCGGGTCAGGCTGCCTCCTCCTTGCATGCGATGGCCATCCTGCAAGTCTACCAGGCCAAAGCACTCAAACAGCTGCACGAGGGTAGTTCTGACTCAGAGGTGATGCAGGAACTGCACTCGGCGACCGACTTTGCCCTTCGGGCGACGAAGGTCACGGCACGGGCTCTGGGTCAGGTGATGTCCACCATGGTGGTCCAAGAGCATTTCAGGAGATAGAGTTTTCTCTATCTCCAGGTTTTCGGCCCCGAGTTCGGTTCTTGAGCGACGCCCAGCCTCCTCAGCTTCCGGCTCAGAGCCCCAGTTCGCCAACGCGGGATCCAGGGCAGCAGGTAAGTGCTGCTCACAGCAGCTCGGCTTTCCTCCAGAGCGCTCCGCTCTCTGGGGTCAGTCCCCTGCCCCTCCCGGGCTGCCCCACCGCAGGTACGTCTGCTACCGTCCCACTCATCCCGCTAGCACGTCGACTGGGGGCCTGGCTAGCGCTCCCCAGTCCGTCTCGCTGGCTGATCCGGACGGTGCGACTCGGCTACGCTATTCAGTTTGCTAGGTGCCCGCCCAAGTTCAGAGGCATTCATTTCACATCTGTCCAGTCGAACACAGATGCCTCTGTCTTACGTGCGGAGATTGCAGTCCTCCTGGCGAAGGACGCAATCGAGCCTGTCCCTCCAGCCGAGATGAAGACGGGGTTTTACAGCCCGTACTTCATCGTACCCAGAAAGAGCTGTGGGTTACGACCAATCCTGGATCTTCGAGCATCGAATCGGCCCCTTCACAGGCTACCGTTCAGGATGCTCACCCCCAAACGCATTCTTTCGTGTGTGCGTTGTGGCGTTTTCCATGGGTCGATCCCAAATACGTCACTCGACGTAACGTCGGAGTGGACGACTGAGGGGGAACGTCTAGGTTACATCTGTAACCCTCGTTCCCTGAAGGAGGGAACGGAGACGTTATGTCCCCCTGCCACAATCCTGAACTACGCTGAATGCTGGGTTTCGGCTCGGCTCCTCAGCAGAAACCTGAATGAGTGGATGCACGCCGCCATCTTATATACCCGTATGTACAGGGGAGTGGCTCGCCGTGCAAGATCCACTCGGCAATTTTCATTGGCTTTTTCTCTTTAGCTCAGAGGTGATTGGGCTCCCAAGTATGATCCCAAATACGTCACTCGACGTAACGTCTCCATTCCCTCCTTCAGGGAACGAGGGTTACAGATGTAACCTAGACGTTCATTTTAATGCTGAATGTTCATTTTAATGCTGAATATGCATTTCAGGTTAATTTCTAAGGCCCCGTGGCCCCTTTTACATTTTCAATTTAATAATCCGGCCCTCAAATGAAGCTAATTGAATAGCTAATTAAATGTGTTATAGAGTCTCTTGTTTTCTTTTCATGACATTAATACTGCAGCTGAACTTCTGTCAATGAAATAACATGTCAGAATAAATGTGTGTTATAAGATCAGTGTGTGTGTCCGTGGGTGTGCACGAGTGTGTGTGTGTACAGGTTTATATGGGTATATGAAGACAAATGTGTATAATGACATGGTACTACAGTGTAAACAGAGTTTACGCAAACCTGCAAACCATATAGCTTAAAAAACGGTCACACTGGATTTTAAGGTCCAATTCTCGCCATTAACAAACCATTAACTACAACTTTTTCATCAATAGGATCCTAATTTGCTGCTTATTAAAGTAGTGTAGGCGATTTTGGAAAGGCTAGTGATAGCTTTGAAAGCAAGATCCCCACCCTCCCTGCAGAGGAATGCAAATACACATTTAATGGACCAAACATTTTGACTGGACAAACATTTAGCTTTCTAGTAATTCTTCAGACCTTGATTAGCTTGTTCAGGTGCGTTTGATTAGGGTTGAAACAAAACTCTGCAGGGCTGCAGCTCTCCAGGACCAACGTTCGCC
This sequence comes from Cirrhinus mrigala, assembly GCA_036247105.1. Lineage (NCBI taxonomy): Eukaryota > Metazoa > Chordata > Actinopteri > Cypriniformes > Cyprinidae > Cirrhinus > Cirrhinus mrigala. The sequence goes on along the minus strand of CM070008.1, from coordinate 715,814 downwards.
ACCCCTGATGTAGAATATGGTAAAAATACCTGTAGTTTTGTGTGAGGGGTAGGGTTAGAGTAAGGGGATAGAAAATACAGTTTGTACAGTAGAAAAACCACTAAACCACATGGAATTTATTTATTTTTTTTTGTTAGAAGTGAACATGTGAATTCTTATATCATAATCTAAACATACCTATGCTGTAGAGGTTGCACACTACAACACTTGTGTGTAACTGTACATGCCTCTGAGTTTTGTTACCATTCTGTGTCCATCATCCACTATTTCCAGCACTTAATCAAGCCACTCTTCTTTAAAACATGACGTTTTATTTTACGTTATTGCATCTGTGTTGTATCTCATGTTGAGTTATTTCGTCAACAACCATTAAAGTATCTGATTTCTACAGTGACTGATTTGGTACTCATCATTCTCTTTTTAATGAAACTTGAATACTGCATTCATCAGTTCTAACTCTATAATGCCAACAACTCTATAGCAGTTTTCCCGAGCATTGCAATTATTTTGGATTTAGTAGAATTTAATTAAATGGCTTTCACAATTTATTTTTGCGTGCGTCCTGTGCACGGTACATTATTTCTTCTGCACGGTTGCGATGTAACAAGTGTGCAGTGACGCATGGGGACAACTTAGAGGAAATATTGAGCATGAAGGTGAGATCTTATGGATTTATGAATGAACTGCTGGTTTGAAATATCATTGACATTCTGCTTTACTATCAAGTCACTTTTCTAGTAAGAACTGGCAACACTGATTTGAACTGTGATGTCAGCAGAGAGGCCGAGCACTGGAAAAATATAAATGTAAATGTTACTTTATATAAATAAATCAGTCAATCAGAATACATTTTTGAATGGCTGTCCAACATCGACAAAGACATGGTCTATACAGGCTTGGTCAAACACAGGTATACAGACAGCAAGACACAAGAGTATTCCGTGACACAGGTGAGGGTTGATCAACGGCGAACGTAATCCAAGGGGCTAGGCAAAAGGGTATTCCACTAGACAGGCGAGAGTTCATATGAGGGGCAAAACAGAGTTAAAAAATGACAAGAAAAAGGGTAATCCAAGACAGGCGAAGATCAGGACACGGATGACTAGACTATGAAGAAACAACACTAAAGATACTTGGATGGCTCCGTAAAATAGCTAACACAGGGCAGGTTACATGCTAAACAATACTTGGCGAATGGGAGAAGGAAGTCCAAGGCATATATAGAGTGTCTGATTGGATGCAGCTGTGTGTTATCAGAGCAATGAATGATGGGGAACGTAGTCCGTGGTGTGGTGCAACAGTCTGTGTAATGTGAATGGCAAGGTGATATCTGTCAAGCGGACAGAAGAGCACAGGCCAGATTCGTGACACCCAGTGACCAGCTGATCTGCTTTGGATACCTCCCCTCCGCAGGCCACCCTGAAAGACCTACCTGTGAGACAGGCAATCTGCAATCTGCAAGGCTTCAGTGACTGACAGTAGCGCAATCTCAGTTGACTGGCCACTTTTGAAACCTGACTGGTTAATCTGCAGTTGGTTATTCTGTGAAAGACATAATGATAACTGCTTGAAAACAACTCATTTGAGTGTTTTCGCTACGAATGCAAGCAGAGAGACAAATCTGTAGCTATCTGTAAATGAACTGATTCATGTAGGTTTTTTGAGCAGTGGGATTCCCTGAACCTGTGGGGTAATGCCTGTGAGGAGAGATGTGTTGATGATGTGTGTGAGCACTGGTAAGAGTGTAGGGGAGATTGCTTGGAGAAGGTGTGAGGGGATAGGGTCCAGAGGGCATGTTGTAGGATGGCTGGAGAGGAGAAGTTTTGATACTTCTGCCTCAGTGAGGGGACAGAGGGAGAAGAGAGAACCATTTTAGCAGTGGATATGGTTGGAGTTCCTGTGTGTGTGGAGCTGAGAAATGAGGGGGGACAGAGGAGTGTTTGAAGCGCCATTGATCTTGCTGTGGAAATATGAAGATTTGGCAATATGGACTTCAATAGAGAAAGAGGAAAGCAAAGACTGATACATACTCATACGTGTAGGTTTCATCTAAAAGTAACCGGTATGTTATGTTATTAAGAAATGGTCAGAGATGTGTAGGGGTTTTACAAAAATGTTGTCTGCAATACGATTGTGTGTGTAAATTAAGTCAAGCTGGTTGCCTTATTTGTGTGTGCTTGTGGTGGTAAGCCATTTGGTAATCCAATGAAACCAGGAGTGGATGGAAGTCTGCAGCATAAGGCATCCAGATGAATGCTGAAGTCGCCAAAGACCGTTAGCCAGCTGAAGTTGCTATGATATGGAATATCCGCTGAAATAATATGGCAGATGCATCGTGAATGAAATGTTTCTCCAAGCATTATTTTTTATAACAATAAAATGGTAATCTGGCAATTCCATCTGGTAAAGACATAAATACTCGGAGACAAGCAATATTAACCTCACCAATGTACAAGCAGGGCGGTCTGTATTAGTCCCACCCCTCCTCCACTCTGATTGTGTCACGAATCTGGTTCGTGGTTTTCCATCTGCTCGCCACCAGAGGTCACTTTCTGATTACACTGACTCACACTACGCAGACTTCCATATGTCACCACAGACTACATTTCCCATGCTCCATTTAACTGATTACATCTACACTAAACAAGGCACACGAATGCTGGAGAACTATATTCAAGAGTTTTTAGCCATTGCTCACTATTCAGATTTACCGGACATTATTTTGATAGAGGTTTTTTTTATTTTTTTGAGTTGTTTTTTGGACTTTGCTTTGTTGACTGTTGGCTCTTTGTTCACTATGGAGGAGGTGGAGTGCGCCACTGCGTCTGTGCCTGTAATGGCAGCTGTGAGGTTTAGTTAACCGCAAGCTCAGGGATATTCAAATATACGGATAGCTACTCTGGTGATTAAACCCGCTCCTGAAATGGCAGCTGCACTGGAGTGCGTTCATATATGCTATCCAAGAGTCTCATCACATCACGTCTGATCTTCCAGAGACCCGTCTCACCTCGTCTGATCTTCAAGAATCTTGTCACATCACGTCTGATTTTCCAGAGATTCATCTTGTCACGTCTGATCTTCAAGAGTCTCGTCACGTCATGTCTGATCTTCCAGAGGCACGTCACGTCTCGTCTGACTATCCAAAAGTCACGTCACAGCTGCTCATCCTCAAGGACGGTTCTTTGATGTCTGCACATGCAGCTGGTATTCCCAAATTTATTCACTTTAGCCCTCCAGCCTTTGAACTGACCCCACTGTCTACAGAGCTTCCTGTCCTGTAGCTTTCTCTATCTCTGTTTTATTACCAAATGTCATTTGGTCCGTACTTGTCTTTTGAATATCTAGGGATTGTGCTGAAAGGTGCTCCATGCATTCTATTTATCATTATTTACAGGCCTCCAAAATACTCTCCAGCCTTTGTTGAAGAGTTCGCAGAGCTGTTATCAATGATTTCCTCAGAGTTTGACTGTTTTGCTATTGCAGGGGATTTTAATATTCACATAGAAAATGCAGAAATCAAAACCACAAAAGAAATTATAACCGTTTTAAACACTTTTGACCTGATTCAGCATGTGCATGGACCCACACACAATCGTGGACACACTCTTGATTTTCTCATCAGTAAGGGTCTAAACATTTCATCAATTGTCATTAAGGACGTAGCACTATCTGATCACTTCTGTATTTTATCTAGATCCGTCTCTGTCAGAAAGAGATGCATTAACGAAAATACTAGTGTGCTGTTTATGAAGGCTATATCTTCAATGCCAAGCATTTCTGCAGACTCTGTTGATCTTCTCCTGGAGTCCTTTAACTTAAAAGTTAAGAATGTCATTGATGACAATGCACCTGTGAAAGTCAGTAAGACGACTGGCAGACAAAAATCATCTTGGAGAAAATCAACAGCAGTAAAGAGTATGAAAAGACAATGCAGAAAGGCTGAGTGGATGTGGCAGAAGACAAAACGTGAAATTCACTATAGCATCTATAAAGACAGCCTTCATGCTTTCAATGTGGAACTAGCCACAGCAAGACAGAAGTTCTTCTCAAACCTTATAAACAGTAACCTAAACAACACTCGAACTCTTTTTGCTACTGTTGAGAGACTAACAAACCCCCCTAGTCAGATTACCAGTGAAATGCTCTCTGACAGCAAATGCAATGAGTTTGCTTCCTTCTTTTCTGAGAAGATCAATAATATCAGAAAGGTGATTAGCACTTCCTCAAGTTATGCAGAGATCAGACCGATTCAACTGCAATTTCAAAAAGAAATCACTATGTCTATTTTTGAAGCAATTGATGGCAAAACTTTGGAAGAAATAGTACAGCACCTTAAATCGTCAACCTGCAATGTTGACACACTTCCCACATCTTTTTTCAAAAGTATGTTTAACTGTTTAGAAGCCGATCTCCTAGAAGTGGTGAACACCTCACTTCTTTCTAGGACTTTTCCAAACATTCTGAAAACTGCAGTTGTTAAGCCCCTTCTGAAAAAGAACAATCTTGACAACACCATATTGAGCAACTACAGACCAATATCAAATCTTCCTTTTATAGGCAAGATACTAGATCTTAGTGCTGCGTTTGATACTGTCGATCATAACATTCTTATAGAGAGACTGGAAAACTGGGTCGGGCTTTTTGGGATGGCTCTCAATTGGTTCAGGTCATACTTAGAAGGGAGAGGTTATTATGTGAGTATAGGAGAGCATCAGTCTAAGTGGACGTCCATGACATGCGGAGTCCCTCAAGGCTTGATTCTTGCTCCGCTCTTGTTTAGCCTGTATATGCTACCACTAAATCAAATAATGAGAAAGAACCAAATTGCCTATCACAGCTATGCTGATGATACCCAGATTTACCTAGCCTTATCGTCAAATGACTACAGCCCCATTGATTCCCTCTGCAAATGCATTGATGAAATGAACAGTTGGATGTGCCAGAACTTCCTTCAGTTAAACAAGGAGAAGACTGAAGTCACTGCATTTGGAAGCAAAGAGGAAGTTCCTAAGGTGAATGCATACCTTGACTCTAGGGGTCAAACAACTAAAAATCAAGTCCGGAATCTCGGTGTGATTCTGGAGTCAGACCTTAGTTTCAGTAGTCATGTCAAAGCAGTAACTAAATCAGCATACTATCATCTCAAAACATTGCAAGAATTAGATGTTTTGTTTCCAGTCAAGACTTGGAGAAACTTGTTCATGCCTTTATCACCAGCAGGGTGGATTATTGTAATGGTCTCCTCACTGGCCTTCCCTAAGAAGACCGTTAGACAGCTGCAGCTCATCCAGAACGCTGCTGCCAGGATTCTGACTAGAACCAGAAAATCTGAGCATATCACACCAGTCCTCAGGTCTCTACACTGGCTTCCAGTTATATTTAGAATCGATTTTAAAGTACTTTTACTCATTTATAAATCACTCAATGGCCTAGGACCTAAATACATTGCAGATATGCTCACTCAATATAAACCTAACAGACCACTCAGATCATTAGGATCAAGTTAGTTAGAAATACCAAGGGTTCACACAAAACAAGGGGAATCCGCTTTTAGCCATTATGCTGCCCGCAGTTGGAATCAGCTTCCAGAAGAGATCAAATGTGCTAAATCCGATCCCCTCATGGAATTGGTGAATGCCTTCAAAGCGGCTTTACGACCAGCACGCCGCCACCTGCCTCAGGATGTCCCATGGCCATGCCAGCTTCATTCGCTGGTGAGGCAGCTGAGTGTAGCGGTTTTCTTCTACAAGTCAACCTGTATATCCAGATGCTACCACAAAAGTTTCGGTCGGCGAATGGCAAAGTCGCTTTTCTAATATCCCTCCTCACCGGTAAGGCCCTGCAATGGGCAAAAGCAATTTGGAATGCAAATAATCCTATCATTAACTCTTGTGATCAGTTCATAAGTCACTTTTCCGAGGTTTTCAGCACGGCAACCGACACGCTCACTACTTCCAATCAGCTGTTCCATCTTCAACAAGGCTCTTCTTCGGTGAATGAGTACGCGCTGCACTTCCGCACACTGGCGGCGGCTAGTGGCTGGAATGAAATTGTGCTGCTGGGCTCAGCAAGGACTCAACCCAGAGATTCGTACGCTATGGCTCTGTACGACGATACCATTGGACTGGAGTCCTTCTTACAGCGAACAATCAGAGTTTCCCAGCGACTAGCCGCCTGCTAGCCACGGGTAACCACTCCTCAGCCCGCCTCAGTGGCTGCTAGCTTCCCAGTACCAGAACCGACTCATCTCTCACGTGCAAAACTAAATCACCGCATCACGTTGGGCTTATGTTTATACTGTGGAAATCAAGGACATCTCATCCGTACCTGCCCCATCAGACCCCCACGCCCGGTGGCGAGTACTATACAATCTGAGGTTGAAACTACCAGTTTGACTCTGTTGCCTGTAACTCTGCATACTTCTGAACACTCTCTATCTGTTTCCGCTCTGGTTGATTCAGGCTCTTCCGGCAACTTCATCTCACAGGAATGCTTAAACTAGCTTCAACTCCCCCGTCATTGCCATTTTCACGTTTCTTCTGTAAAGACAATACAAGGAAAACCACTCGGGCATGGGAAGGTACCTCATTCTTCACCCTACATCACCCTACAAGTCTATTTCAAGGACTATTTCACAAGGAGGAAATTCTTCCAGTAACAGAAACCAATTCCACCGTAAGCATAATCCTGGGATGCCCGTGGCTTCACCGACATCTTCCAGAGCTCCGCTGGGACCCCTGCGATGTCATCCGTTGGAGTGAGCAGTGTCATACTCTGTCTAACCAACCTCATCCTCTACCCGTTCCTGTGCACTTTGCATCTACCCAAGTGGAAAGCCCCGAACCAACATTAACTCCGGAAATCTGGCGTACATGGTGTTCCAGGATGTGTTCAGTAAGTAAGCAGCCACCCATCTTCCACCTCATCGGCCATCGGACTGTGCCATCGAGCTGCTGCCTGGAGCCCAACTACCCAAGGGACGTATCCATCCCCTGTCCATCCCGGAGCACCAGGCGATGGAGGAATACATCAAGGAGGCTCTACGTCAAGGATTCATTCAACCATCCATCTCGCCCGCCGCTTCGAGCTACTAATTTGTGGGCAAGAAGGATGGAGGTTTATGTCCCTGCATAGACTACAGGCAACTCAACTCTGAGCTAGAGCTTTGTGGAGCCAGAATCTTCATGAAGCTGGACCTGTGGAGTGTTATAACCTTGTTCGTATTTGTGCGGGAGACGAATGGAAGATGGCCTTTGTAACACCCACGGGGCACTATGAGTACCGGGTAATGCTGTACGGTTTATCCATTAGTCCCTTCGTCTTCCAAACGTTTATGAACGAGGTGTTCCGGGAGTTCCTCCATCGTTTGTAGTGGTCTACATTGATGATATTCTGATTTACTCCTGGAACCAGGCCGAACATCGCCAGCACGTCCAGCAGGTCCTCTATAAACTCTGCGAACACAATCTGTACCTCAAACTGGAGACTCCGTTAACCTCCCTCCTGAGTGGCCATCATCACAGATCACAAATCTTCAATATCTACGAGAAGCCAAATGTTTGAACCCGAGACAGGCCCATTGGGCCCTCTTTTTCACGTGGTTCAATTTCAAGATCACATACCGTCCCGACTCAAAGAATGTCACGGCAAACGCTCTCTCCCATCAATTCTCCTCCGACTCCCCCTCTGAACCAGAACCCATACTCCCACCGAACCTGATAATCAGTCCCATCATCTGGAACCAGGATCAAAACATCCAGCAAGCCACCCTCCAGGAGCCCGCTCCACCGGAATGCCCAAAAGGGAAGATCTACGTACCCCGCTCCCAGCGTCAACCCCTTTCTGGGCGCGGCTCACCATTCTCCAGGCTCTGGACATCCAGACAGCAGATGGACCCTCTCGCTCCTTCAAGCTCGGAACTGGTGGCCCAGTATGCACCGTGATACCATCAGGTATGTAAAAAGCTGCTCTGTCTGTGCTATGTCTAACTCTCCCTGCCAACTACCCACAGGAAAACTGGTACCACTACCCCATCCCACAGAGGCCCTGGTCCCACATCGGTGTGGACTTTGTTACAGACCTCCCGAACTCTGAAGGTAACACATGTTCTGGTTATTGTCAATCGACTCTCAAAATCATGCAAGTTTATCCCTTTGAATGGACTACCCACAGCTCTGGAGAATGCAGAACACCTTTTCCAGCATGTGTTCCGTCACTTTGGTCTCCCGGAGGAGATTGTGTCGGACCGGGGTCCTCAATTCATCTCTCATGTCTGGAAAGCTTTCTTCAAGCTTCTTGATGTTTCAGTTAACCTTTCCTCTGGTTACCATCCAGACAGAGAAAAAGATCCAAGAGCTGGGACGTTACCTCCGGGCATAGGACCAACACAGGACGAGGACCAAGGAGGACCAACACAGCTGGAGCAGGTTCCTCCCGTGGGCCGAGTACGCACAGAACTCTCTCCGCCAAGATGCCACCGGCTTAACAACCTTCCAGTGCGTACTCGGTTATCAGCTTCCGCTGTTTCCCTGGACGGAGGAACCCTCTAATGTTCCAGCTGTCGACCACTGGTTCCGAGAGAGCAAGAGAGTGTGGAACTCAGCACATCACTATCTTCAGCGAGCAGTTCGCAGGCACAAGAGCTTCGCTGACCCCAGAAGGAGAGCAGCACCCACTTACCAACCAGGGGATCAGGTCTGGCTTTCAACCCGCGACCTACGCCTATGCCTGCATCTGCCCTGCCACAAGCTGAGTCCCCGCTACATAGGTCCCTTCAAGATCCTGAGGCAGATCAATGATGTAACCTTCCAGCTTCAGCTCCCACCCGGGTACCACATTCACCCCACCTTCCACGTCTCCCTCCTCAAACCATTTTTTTTCCCCTCTGCCACAGATACCTCCTACAGAAGTCCATCTACACGGTCCATGAGATCTTGGACTCACGATGTTGTGGGGGCCGCCTGGAATATCTCGTTGACTGGGAGAGGTATGGTCCGGAGAAACGATCCTGGGTGTCCAGAGACAATGTGCTCGACCCTACTCTATTGCTGGATTTCCATCGCAGCCACCCGGATCGCCCTGCCCCCGCAGTTGCGGCTGCCTCGGCGTCGTGTTAGGGCGTTGGGAGCTGCCCCTGGAGGAGGGGGTAGTGTCAGGCATTCCCCACAGCCACCTCCACCTACCACACCACCAGTAGCACCGCCCACTCATTCCTCATCACCGTAATTCTAATTGCTTCCACCTGTTTCCAATCCTGCCATGTCCTATATAAGACTCCTTTCCCCAGTTCCCCATTGTCTGGTCTACCGTTCACATCCCTGATGATAGCTCCTGACTCCATGCATTTCCCTCCGTTGGATTCTCCAGTGCTTTATGGCTTCCTGGTTGCTTTCCCCCTCAGACTACCACCTGCTCATCAACTCGGACTGTCAGCTAAGATTATCTGAATTCCAATCCATCTTGCATTCTGTTATTCTCAACTCTATTAATAAAACTCTGGTTTGGTTTACTACTTACCTCTGCTCCTAGTCTCCTTCCTGTGTGTGTGTGTGTGACATAATATTAACATTTTCAAAAGTAACTGTAATTTAATTAATTTAATTTTTTTTTCTCAGTAACTGTAATTACAATTACATTTATTTTGTAATTAAATTGCGTAATTCTGTTACATATAACTAATTACTCGCCAACACTGCTCGGGCTGCAGAACCTCCTGAGGTTGTGGCGTTCGCTGTTGTGTCCCCAGAGGTGATGGTGTCCACTGCAGTTTCCCCAGAGGTGGCGGCATACGCTGCAGAACCTTCTAAGGTGGCGGCACTCTCTTCAGCTACCTATGCGGTGGTAGCTCCCAGTGATTCACCACCATTTTTGCCCACAGAGGACACTTAAGAACTATTGTCCAGTTCCAACCCAGCCGTAGAGGCTGTCTATGAACAGTCGGTTTCCTTATGCTACTGCTGCAGAACCTCCAGAGGTGTCAGTAGTACCCTCTTATGAACTCTCATCTTGTTCTGACCCAGCCATGGAGGCCACCTGTGAACTCTTCGTCTGTCCTGTCATGGCTAAGTAGGCTGTCTATGAACTGTATGTAATACATAAGCCCATCCAGTTTCAATCCTTGTGTCAGATTTCGATTTGCCTGTTTGTCCAATCCCTGTCAATACATAGAACCTTGAACTGTCAGGATATTTGGTTTCTGTTGTTGAGTCTGATTTTGAACTGTTTGTCCCCACCGCCTCAGTCAGTGCATCTAATTTTGAACCTCTTGTCCATATCTTGTCCACATCTTGTCCACATATGCCCTGCTGTGGTGAGGTATAGGAACCAATAGCAGGATGAAATAAGGAGAAAAGGAAGCACATGACAAACAGGAACTATGACATAATACAAAACCCAAAAACAGACATTATCATGGTTCCCCATTTCTAGTCCAGGAGAGTCACTTTCCCACAGATTTTAGTTTGATCTCTTATTAAATGAACCTGAAACAATAAGTTGAGGACTGTATCTGAAATCCCCCCCATCCCCATAAATAGGGCACTGTTTGAGGGAACAGCCATTTGTAGTGGTTTCCAAAACCACAGTGGACATTAATGAGTGCACACATTCAATCAAATGATGCATTGCAATAACAAGTGTACAACTGATGTACACTCTACTTAGTTTTCTAATGATTACTAAACAGCAAGCACAAACTAGCACAAGCACTCAGTGTCTGAATTCATTTTCCTGCAAGTCGACTTTATTAGTGGACAGATGTAGTGAAAAGTGGATAAAGAGGGTAGACACACGCCTGTTTTACACACGTCACTCAAACACCGAACCAGGAAACAGGAATCACATGAGTTCAGGTAAAGAGAAACTGAAGTGTGTTTGAGCTGTTGTGTGTTTGTGTCTCTGTATTCATGCAGTAAAATGGCAGAAGCCAGATTTTCTCAGGATGAGTTCTTGTGTCCAGTGTGTCTGGATCTCCTGAAGGATCCAGTGGCCATTCCCTGTGGACACAGTTACTGTAAGAGCTGTATTACAGGCTGTTGGGATCAGGAGGATCTGATGAGAGTCTACAGCTGCCCTCAGTGCAGACAGACCTTCAGTCCAAGACCTGCTATAGCTAGAAACACCATCTTGGCTGAAGTGGTGGAGAAACTGAAGAAGACCAAACTTCCTGCTGACTGTTACGCTGGAGCTGGAGATGTGCAGTGTGACGTCTGTACTGGAAGAAAATACAAAGCCGTCAAGTCCTGTCTGATGTGTCAGGAATCTTACTGTCAAACTCATTTTGAGCGTCATGAGGAGTTTCATTCACATAAGCCACACAAAGTGATTGATGCCACTGGACGACTGCAGGAGATGATCTGCCAGAAACATGAGAAGATCCTTGAGGTTTTCTGTCGCACTGATCAGAAATGTATATGTGTGCTGTGTACGATGGATGAACATAAAAACCATGACACTGTATCAGCTGCAGCACAGAGGACCGAGAAACAGGTATTTAAAACTAGACACTGATGAAATATTGCTGACACTCGTTTCATATGTGTTTATATCGGCACCCATATTAACAGCTTACAGCATTCACACTGAACACCACAGCAGAAATGAACAGCAGCTGCATTTATGATTTCAGTCAGTTTAGCTTTACTTTTGTTTTGTGTAGGTTAATCATGATTTAAATATAAATGTAAAGCCCTCTCTCGTGTAAATCCGATTTCACAAAGATAAAGATTGTAATAGTTATCAGTGAGTGACTCTCAAAAAAACTGCTGGCAGTTATTAACAGAAATTCTCAGTGGAACGATCAAATAGTTAATCTGCAACACAGAAGAAACACTGTCAGTGTGAAGCTCTGCATCTGTGAATCTTTCACTTTCATGATACTTGTGCTTGCACTGTAAAACAGGCCTTTTGCTTCACGTTAGTTCATGTACAATGATTGTAACTGATCATAACTTTTGGAGTTTGAACCTACAACCATTAGTTGTCAATCCGTTCAGATAAATAACCTTTAAACTGCCTCTCCCCACTTTTACTGCATTCATCTGTTCACATGATGATTTAGTGTCAGTAGTTTTCTGTGACATTTACTATCATCCATTTGTCCTGCAGAAGCAGCTGAAGGAGACACAGAAGACGTTCCAGCAGAGAATCCAACAGAGAGAGAAAGATCTTCAGCAGCTGAGAGAGGCTGTGGAGTCTCATAAGGTGAGTCTGGAGAAGAAGAGAAGTTTGTCTCAGTCTCAGTTCAGACTCTCTTGTCTCTTTCAGTCCTACTAAAGCCTGAATCACTGTGTGTCCTAACAGCTCTCTGCACAGACAGCAGTGGAGGACAGTGAGAGGATCTTTTCTGAGCTCATCCGCTCCATTGAGAGAAGCCGCTCTGAGCTGATACGGCTGATCAGAGATCAGGAAAAGCGAGCGGTGAGTCGAGCTGAAGGACGACTGGAGCGACTGGAGCAGGAGATCAATGATCTGAGGAGGAGAGACGCTGAGCTGGAGCAGCTTTCACACACACAGGATCACATCCAGTTCCTGCAGGTAACAGAGATCTAGAAGAACACCATCATAGTGGACTTGAGACACATCCTGCTGTGACAGGAAACTCACAGAGAAACATTTCAACCCTACAGTGAGACTCCATTGATGTGCTTGAGCTGTTAGATGGACATTTATATTCTTAGCAGATGTTTTATCATCCAAACTCTTTCCTAGAAAGTTCACATATAGTGTAAGTGTCAAATACTAGAATCTGTAGCTCTAATGTGATATAATGAATATGAGAAGAATGAAGCTGATGCTGTGAAAGTGCTGGATTGAGTTACTAAAGATCAGTCAAGTCAAATCTGATGTTGGTGCAGGTTATTGGGTGAAGTGTGGAGCTGATGAGTTTTGAATTCTGTTTTCTGTAGAGTTTCCAGTCTCTCTCAGCACCTCCTGAATCTACAGATGTAAATGAGAAACCCTTCAGTTCTCTCGTCTCTTTTGATGGTCTGAGAGAATCTGTCCGTCAGCTAAGAAACAAACTGGAGGATTTCTGCAAAGAGGAGCTCAAGAAGATCGCAGACAGAGGTAAAGTCCTGGAGATTCATCTGCTCTCAGAAACGAGTCTATCATCATCTCATATCATGGAGAACATCATATTAGAAATGTGTTAGGAATGGATGCAGGATCATGAGAATCACACTGTTCATGTCTGTTGATTTCCACAGTCACACTCACCAACATTGTTCTCTGGACCAGGAACGACTTCCTACAATGTAAGGCAGTAAGAAAACAAGCAGAAAAACTCACTGAGTGTGTTCATGTTCTTCCTGCAGAAGGTGAAATTAGAGTTTTATAATTGATGATGTAAATGATGATTTACACAGGATATCTGCTCATCTGTACTGAGACACTGATGATACACTGAACATGAAGAGTTCAGCTACATGAAAACATCAAACAGATTCATAATTCCTGATTCTGATGTGTTTTATCTCCATCAGATTCCCATCAGCTCACTCTGGATCTGAACACAGTGAATAAACACCTCCGTCTGTCTGAGAACAACAGAGTGATTACTAACAATAACATAGTCCAGTCATATCCTGATCATCCAGACAGATTTGATCTTCGGCTTCAGGTGTTGTGTAGAGAGAGTGTGTGTGGACGCTGTTACTGGGAGCTGCAGTGGAGTGGAGATTGTGTGTGTATGTCAGTGTCATATAAGAGCATCAGCAGGAAGGGATGGGGTTATGAGTGTGTGTTTGGACATAATAATCAGTCCTGGAGTTTGATCTGCTGTCCCTCTAGTTACTCTTTCAGACACAATAACATACAGACTGATCTCCCTGTAAAGTCCATCAGCAGTAGAATAGGAGTGTTTGTGGATCACAGTGCAGGAACTCTGTCCTTCTACAGCGTCTCTGACACAATGAGCCTCATCCACACAGTCCAGACCACATTCACTCAGCCGCTCTATCCTGGGTTTTATGTTAATATTAGATCATCAGTGAAACTGCGTTGATGAATCAGAATAGACTGATGAGAGATTCTACCCATAATGCTTTGAGCTGATTATGAATCAGTAACAGTGAGATGTTATAGAGTCTTTTTTTTAATACTGCAGCTAAACTTCTGTCAGTGAAATGATATGTCAGAATAAATGTGTAATAAATCCTCATATTGTCACACACACGGAGGAGATGAGAGGTGAGTGGTAAACCAAACCAGAGTTTATTAGACAGATCGATGAATAAACAGAGTTAGAGACAAATGATAATAGAGGTAGCTTAGCTGACAGTCCTGGTGAGCATATGCGGGTGAGAGTCCAATAAAGAAAGCCACACTTGATCCACAAAGCACAGGAGAGTTTGATGGGGGAAAATAGCATGAGGTCAGGAGCTGCAGAATACCGTGCAAACGGTAGACCCAACAAGAGATGAATGGCTTGAGAGTCCCTTTTATGGGGTGTGGCTGATTAGGAACAGGTGCACGTGATTAGAATTCCGGTGATGAGGAAAGGGTGGGCGATGCTCGAGGTGACGTGGCAGGTGAGGGTGACTGTGGTGAATGTCTGACACATACAGACAGTAAAATCAGTGTGTGTGTGATCATGTGTTTCTGTGTGTTCCTCTGTTTGTGTTGATGGAAATCAGTCATCTAGTTTTTAACGTAGTATCAAATCAATCAAGCATTACTATCAAAATTTCCATTAAACTCAAATGATAACACACGGTAAATAAATTATTCTCATTATTCTGTGGCCCTTTTCAGTGTTTTGTGTTCTTCTGTCTGTGTAACGTGGGGTTGTTACTTGACCAAGACTGAAAAAACCAGGCCGTCAACGAACTCTCAGCCTCTCCTGTCATGGCCATGAATGCCTTCCATGGACTCACTGCCCATGTCCCTGCTCTGCCTGCGCCGCCACGGCTCCAGGCTCCTCAGGATCAGACATGGTTCCATGGCCCTGGTCCACCATGGTACCACGGTCTGCCACTGCTTCATGGCCCAGGTCCTTCACTGTTCCACTGTCTGCCACTGCTCCACGGCCCAGGCCCACCATGGTACCACAGTCCGCCACAGTTCCACGACCCAGGTCCTTCATTGTTCCATTGTCTGCCACTGCTCCACGGCCCAGGACTGCCATTGTTTTACTGTCTGCCATTGCTCCATGATCCAGGCTCACCTCTGCTCCACAGTCAAGACCTGCCTCTGCTTCACGGCCCGGACCACCACTGCACCATGGCTCATTGTCTCGTCCACTGCTTCATGGTCCTGGCCATCATTATGAACCTGTTCCCCTACATGGGCCTGGCCCTCCATCCCTCCCCCTGTATTGCCTCTGCTCCACCCTCCAGGACTTTTTGGGTTTGTTTAAGGTGTTTTGTTTGGGCGTCTGGAGCCGCCCTTAGAGGGGGGGACATGTAACGTGGGGTTGGTTTGGTTCATGTTTTCATGTCTTTTATTTTGAGGTCTTGCCATGTTCCTTGTTTGTGTCTTGCTTCCCTTGCCCTCATGTACTCCTGCCATTGGTTCCCATGTTCAATGTGTCATGTTCTGATTGGTTGTTCTTGTCTGTTTGCTCATTGGTTTGTTCATGTCATGTGACCCCTATTGTTTGATATAAGTAGCCCTCATGTTCCCTTTGTCCCTGGTCATGTACTGAAGTATATTCCTGCTGCTGGTGAGTTCTGTTCCTTGTTTATGCCTGTGTTCATGCCATGCCATGCCATGCCATGCCATGCCAAGCCTGTCTGTAAATGACCTATATTTAATTTATTTTTGTAAGAAAGATAATACTATTGGTTGTTCTTTGATAGTTAATGTTGCATTTATTTTATATTTCCATTTGTATATTTCAGTTGATGTTTCGTTTTGAGGAACCTTTATTTTGAAATTTACGCGCTACCTTAGGTTAGTTCCTACCAGGAAGAAAAAAAAAAAAACCGTGAGTGTAACGTTATAGGTAGGGCAGATGGTGATCGCTGTTTAGCTGAAAACAGATTAAAAACAAGGCTAAAGATTATTCTGTATGTTTAGCACCCTCCGAAGTGGCACAAGGTTAGTTTTTATGAATCGCTGTGCATTGTGTTACAACTTTTGTTTATTTATTATGATCGTAATGTCATGTATATTATTTTCTATTCTGTTTAGCTCTTACGTTGGTGTTGGCTTTGATTTAATAAAAAATCAACGAACCATCAGTTAAAGTTGCTGACCATCATTCGGGGGAGTATGCTACACTGTCAAGTCGATATTGGATTATTGTTCATTTGGATTTACACTTTCTACAATAAACTGCACTTGGGTTCACCAATTTCAACTTGCCGCTTCAGCTGGATTAATCATTACAGTCTGCTGGTGTCATAAGCTGTTGTTTATTGTCATATTTTTATTTTTATTTTTAGGCTACAGCTTGTTAATAGAGGTGTGTTTTTTTTTTTTTTTTTTTAATTGCTTACATCTGAAACTATGGCTCCTTTTGTCTAAACTCTACAGACAAAACCACAGAACAATGCAAAACATTATATATCTCTTACTAAAGAAAACACTTCCTTCTGAACTGTTCTAATTCTTATAAAAAAAAAAATAAATAAATTGTGCAAATTTAAAAATTTATGCACAATAACTGATTAGTCATATACACACCACAATACACAGATATAACGTAAAACATTACCATCTTGTGCCTTTTGTGTGTTCAGTGTGCAGGAGTTTGTCACAGGAATCGCGTGCATATATGAGCAAAAATACACTGTATATACAGTCAGTATGAACAACTGATGGATTTTACACAGTTATGTAACTGAACTGAATCAAAACTGAACTGACATGAGCTGTAGAATGAGCACTATTGTCTTGTTAGAGCTGCTTTACCGCTACATTTGAATTTGTTACTAATAATACTTTGAGACAGTCTGTATTACAGAAATAAAGATGACTTGACTCATATATTTTCAGTAAATATTTACAAAGAACTGTACACAGAAATGAAATGCAGGGGTGAAAATGTATTTGTTTCTCAAAACCCTGAGCTTTGATTTTTAACAGCTAACAGAAGTGTAAGTAAAGCAGATAATGTGCTTGTAGTTTTGCAGACGTCTGTAGTCTCAGTATATGAGTGAGTGGTTTCACTGAGCATGTCTCAAGTACAACTTTTAGTGTGTAAGCAATTCAATAATAAGTGAATCATATAATCATCTTATTGCAGCAAATAAAGAGTTGTAATAGATATAATATTGGAAAAATCTGTTTGTTTTTTTCTTGTAGGAATTGGATTTTCTGTATCTTACTGTTTTGTGAAATCTTCTAAAGACAGTTTAAAATCAGCAATGTGCAATGGTTTAAATATTTCATAAACACAATATTTCAACTGAAATGGAGCTTTCAGTTCAGTGTTCCTGGAGATGCTGAGACAGAGACACTAATATAAGATCAGCTCTGAACCATGAACAGCAGAGGGCGCCGGACCAGAATCTGCCAAAAGAGATTTAGAATTTATAACATCAACAAATCTTCTGTAAAACTGCCTTGCAACAATTTGTATAGCGAAAACCACTATCCAAATAAACTTAAGTCGAACATTTCCACATAACCAGAAACAGAAATGACTACAGACTGATATGCAGGCCTTTGACATTATGATTCACAACGACACACTACTGTACACAACATCAAGAAATACGGTTACAGTTATGACTAAAAAAACAGTGTGATAATGTTTACAGTTTTTTTGGAATGGCATACTGATGCCTGTATAATCTACAACTTACAAATGTATTTCAGGTGATATAATGTTAATATACCAAACTACTTGAAGAGTTCATTATAAGTGACCCATCAATAAAACATAAACATCAAACACACAAACACAAAACAGCATCAGATTAACACACGACACTACAATAAAACAGTTCACATGAACTAAACAACAGAAAATATAACACACGCACATTACTGAAAACAATTGGTGATTATAAAATATAATCATATGTGATGTGTCATTTCTGGAAATGTCTGTTAGTGTTACGTCATAACTTATATGCAACCTCAAGATTTGAGATTCAAGACCCATCAATTGGACAGTTTTTACTGTAAAATGCATATAATCTGATGTTAAACCAGGGTCAGATGAATGTGAAATGGGATTTTAATGATAAGGTAGAAAATGTAAAAAATCACATTTGGCACATGCATCACCTTTCTAGCATCAATATCAAGCTAAAACAGCAATAGTTAAAGGCAGTCTGTTACACAAAGCTCATTCTGACTGGTTGTTTGATTAAGTGTGTTTCCCATATGTTTCCTTAGGACCAGATCGAATGACTTGAATATTCAGAGCAAACAGATGTCAGATGTCATTGATTCTGACCACAGACAAGTGTGATGCTTTTACTTCCCATTTGTTGCTGCCGCACACTTAGAGTTTGAGCTCCATCAAGTTAAGTTCTTATTGTCTATTTTTCAATTTCTAAAATCAATTTTTTACACCATCATTTTCGCTTCTTATAATGTGCGAATATACTGTTGTATTTTACAACTAAAACAACCGGATTGCCTTATCACTAGTTTTGTTTTGATTTCCCGAGTCTGCTAGCTTATAGCCCGTTAGCAGCACCAGCGTGGTTGCCGCTAATCTTGCTTGCATTGTTTACACACTATTTACACACATTACCATTGTTTACTCACTGTTACTTGCTTTAATGACGAATTTGTGTCTAAATTTGAGTGCAGGTGAGGGCTCGAACTGGAGGCCGTGGAGAAGCAGATTCATGAGCTGTTGGAGAGACAGGCCAAGCGGAGAGAGCGGAGAGCTGCTCTGGAATCCTCCCGGGTTACAAGTATACAGTGCACCCTGGACACGATCTTCCCAGGTGTCCTTCACTCCGGCACCGGGAAACCACGGACCCTGGGTGTAGCAGCAGCGGAAAACGCAAGCCAGGCTCCTGCACTGCCTCCGGTCTTCGAGATCTCCACCCGGAACCGCTTCGCTCCCCTTTGCGAGACGGAAAGCGGCACTGTGATCGTCGGAGACTCCATTGTCCGGTACATCCGTGCTACCTTAGCTAAAGGTAAAGTCCACACCCAGTGTTTTCCTGGTGCTCGCGTTCTCGATGTTTCTGCGGAGATACCCGCAATACTGAAGGATGGCGAGAGCGTCGGTGCGATCGTGCTGCACGCGGGGGTGAACGACATCAAGCTGCGGCAGACGGAGGTTCTGAAGAGGGACTTCAGCAGCCTGATCGAGACGGTTTGCAGCACGTCACCTGCAACGAGGATCATTGTGTCAGGACCGCTTTCCACGTATCGACGTGGGCACGAAAGGTTCAGTAGACTTCTTGCTCTAAATGAATGGTAATTGACATGGTGTAAAAAACAGAAACTGCTCTTTGTTAATAACTGGAATCTTTTCTGGGAACATCTTAGGCTTTTCCGTGCTGATGGCCTGCACCCCAGCAGAGTCGGAGCGGAGCTGCTGTCGGACAACATCTCCAGGACGCTACGCTCCATTTGACTAGTAAGTAAATTCTCAAATGATTGCTATGATGGCTTTTGTTCTGAACGCTTAAATGATAGTACTTGCGCTGTCCAATCTATAAAGACTGTGTCTGTTCCTCGAATAGTGAGGCCAAAACATAAATTTAATGCAGGATCTGGAACAAATCTGATCGTAATTAAACCAGAAAAATGCAAAATAAATGAACAGAAACAATTTTTAAAGCTTGGGCTCCTAAACATTAGATCACTTACGCCCAAAGCAGTTATTGTGAATGAAATGATCAAAGATAATAGTTTTGATGTACTCTGCTCAACTGAAACCTGGCTGAAACCTAATGATTATATTGGTCTAAATGGGTCTTCTCCACCAAACTACTATTTGCATGAGCCCTGTCAGAATGGTCGTGGTGGTGGTGTTGCAACAATATATAGTGATATTCTCAAAGTTACTCAGAAAACAGGATACAGGTTTAATTCATTTGAAATACTTTTGCTTAATGTTACTCTGCCAGATATGCAAAAGAAATCTCTCCTATCTCTTGTTTTAGCTACTGTATATAGACCGCCAGGGCCTTATACAGATTTCCTAAAAGAATTTGGAGAATTCCTCTCAGAAATATTGGTTAATTTTGATAAAGCGCTAATTGTCTGAGATTTTAACATTCACGTTGATAATACAAATGATGCATTAGGACTTGCATTTACTGACCTAATAAACTCTTTTGGAGTCAAGCAAAATATCACCGGGCCCACTCATCGTTTTAATCATACGCTAGATTTAATTATTTCATATGGAATTGATCTTACTGATATAGACATCGTACCTCAAACAAATAACCTGCCTGATTTATCTCAACTGCTCTGTGTACCCATTAATACACAGGATCTAGACAAAATGACTAGCAATATGCATCTTCTCCAATACGTTAGAAGCTGCTGCCCCCATCAAATCGAAAAAAAGTTAGAGAAAAACGTACTGCGCCATGGTACAATAGTAATACCCATTCTCTCAAGAAAGAAACTCGTAATCTTGAGCGCAAATGGAGAAAAACTAACTTTGAAGTTTTTAGAATTGCATGGAAAAACAGTATGTCCAGATATAGACAGGCTTTAAAAGTTGCTAGGGCTGAGCATATCCACAAACTCATAGAAAATAACCAAAACAATCCAAGGTTTTTATGTAGCACAGTGGCTAGATTAACAAATAACCAGACGCCACCTGATCTAAATATTCCTTTACAGTTTAATAGTAATTAGGGCCCGAGCACCGATGGTGTGAGGACCCTATTGGAATTGCTCCGTTTATTATTATTATTATTATTATTATTATTATTATTCTTCTTCTCCAAAATGAATCGCATTTTTGAGGGCCTAAACATGCCCGAAAACTCACAAAACTTTGCACAAACATCAGAACTGGTGAAAATTTACGTCTGATATGGGTCTCAGAAGTGGGTGTGGCAAAATGGCTCGATAGCGCCACCTATACACATTCAGCGGAGTGCGCCTTGAGCTACGTTTCAAGTACATTTACGAAACTCGGTACACACATGTAACACACCAATACCTACAAAAAAGTCTCTTGAGGCAAAATCCGAAACCCAACAGGAAGTCGGATATTTTTAATTTTTCCAGCAAATTTTGTCTCATTTTTGCTATTTCCAGGCGTCGTACTTGAACGAACTCCTCCTAGAGATTTATTCAGATCAACACCAAATTTGGTCAGTCTAATCTAAAGCCCTTTGTGACGTTAAATTGCGAAGATCTGGAGTTTTCACTGGAGGGCGTGACCGTGGCGGCCTGTCAAATTTCGATGATTCGCCATGAAAAAGGAAGTTGTTATAACTCAGCCATACAATGTCTGATCTGCCCCAAACTTCACATGTTTGATAAGAGTCTGGTCCTGAACACATACCCATGATCATATTCAGTCATAGTCATAGCGCCACCTGCTGGTAACAGGAAGTGACATGTTTTACGCTGTGAGAAACTCCTCCTACAGATTTCATGAAATCAACATTATATTTGGTCAGTCTAATGTAAAGACCTTTGCGATGTTAAATTGTGAAGATCTTGAGTTTTCGTTGAAGGGCATGTCCGTGGCAGCCTGACAAAGTTTGATGTTTCGCCATGGTAATAGAAGTTGTTATAACTCAGCCATACAATGTCTGATCTGCACCAAACTTCACATGTTTGATAAGAGTCCTGACCTGAACACATCTGAAGGCCAATATTCTATTATAATCATAGCGCCACCTGCTGGCAACAGGAAATGGCTTGTTTTACACTAACTTAAACATGCAATGTCTGATCTGCCACAAACTTCACATGTTTGGTAAGAGTACTGGTCTGAAGACATCTAAAGACCAATATTCAGATATAATCATAGCGCCACCTGTTGGCAGCAGCATATGTCATGTCTTACACTAGCTCAAGCATACTATGTTCAATCTGCACCAAAGTTCGTATCTTTGATAAAAGTGTACGCCTGAACAGATCTACGTTCCAATATTCAGTTATAGGCATAGCGCCACCAGCTGGCAGCAGGAAGTTTGGCACATCTTAATGACTTTGACAGATTCCTCCTAAATTTACTATGTGAAAAGCATAGTGCTCACCATTCGCCTCCGGTCGGCGGTGAGCCCGGGTGCGAGGGCCCGTTCATCGCTGCTTGCAGCTTTAATGTCTTTATGAATTTCTTCACTGATAAAATAGATAACTTCAGAAATACGTCTAATATGTCAACTTCTTTCGTCACACCCAAAGAAAAACTGCAGTACTTTACCGCTATAGGACAGGAAGAGCTAAATAAACTCATCATTGTGTCTAAACCAACAACATGCCTATTAGATCCCGTACCCACTAAACTACTGAAAGAATTGTTACCTGTGGCAGAAGAACCGCTTCTCAATATTATTAACTCATCGTTATCTTTAGGTCACATCCCAAAACCATTCAAGCTGGCGGTTATTAAGCCTCTTATTAAGAAACCACAACTAGACCCTAGTGAACTGGCAAATTATAGACCCATTTCTAATCTTCCATTTATGTCTAAAATTTTAGAGAAAGTTGTATCTGCTCAACTGTGCTCATTCTTGCAAAAAAAAAAAAAGATATCTATGAAGAATTTCCAACACGTTCTCACTCCTAACTCGTCACAAATTGACGATTGGGCAGGGCCCCTTTGGCGTCACTTCTGGACGCTCAGGGTACCCCTTTAGCGTCATTTTTCTACGTGCAGGGTCCTCCAGTACTTAACATAAGAAACCCTTGGCGTCAAGGTACTGACGCGAAAGGCATGGGGAATTTTATCGTCATGATTAAATTATATATTGGGTAATAATATTGCTATTATTGCATACATGTTGGGGTGTATTTTTTTTTTTTTTTCAATACTAACAGTCAAAACTGTTTAATTTATATTACACTATTTACACATTGAACCCAACCTCTGCCCCTGAACCTAACCATTTGTCAACAAAACACAAGATATAACAGGCAATTACAACTATATTCATAATTTATTCAAAAAGTATTAATATTCCAATGGTTCCGAAGCAAAACGATTGATTTGTGAGAAGAATAGACGCGATCGCTCCGTCCGCCGTTCTGTGCGCTGCACTGCAGTCTGTCTGTGCTTGAATTCAAAAAATGCCGCCACAAGAAGCAAGCCTTGGTTGTGAAATGCTGTTGGCTCTTGGGTGTCTCGTGACCGATTGTGTCATGCTGTTGTGAAATGCCATTGGCTCGTACGTGTCTCGTGACCCATTGCTTCATGCTAATGCTCAGGTGTATCTTCTTGAATGAGATGTGAGTGCGTTAATGGAGCGGGATAATTTTCAGTGTTTAAAACCTTCTGTTATTCGCATAAGGATATCGTAAGGCTTCAGAAGACTCGGAATGCAACAGGACATTTTTGTAATGCTTTTATACTGCTTGTTTATGGTCAGTTTTTGCAATAAATACCTGTGACTGTACTTATACTTGCCTGTTGCGTGTTTCATATTGTTCAGAAGTGGGTAGGTTTAGGGTAGGCGTGGGGTTAGGTGCTCCAATGAACGTATATATTTATATAAAATAATTTCTATTTTTACAAATGCATGCAAACCATTAAATTAAGACAAACAACTGAAAACAATGGAGGACCCTGCGTGTAGAAAAATGACGCTGAAGGGGTACCCTGGGCGTCAAAAAGCGACGCCAGGGGGTCCTGACCAATCGTCAGTATGTGACGACTTGGGAGTGAGAACGTGTTGGAATTTCAGGTTTCAGGCCTCATCATGGCACAGAAACCACACCTGTTAAAATCACTAATGACTTGCTTCTTGCGTCAGACCAAGGCTGCATCTCATTGCTAGTTTTACTTGATCTTAGTGCTGCGTTCAACACTATAGATCATGACATACTAATAGATCGACTACAAAATTATGCAGGTATCCAAGGGCAGGCTTTAAGATGGTTCAGATCCTACCTGTCCGATCGATACCACTTTGTTTATTTAAATGGGGAGTCATCTCAGTTATCACCAGTAAAGTATGGAGTGCCACAAGGATCTGTTCTAGGTCCTCTACTATTTTCAATATACATGCTGCCCCTTGGTAATATTATTAGAAAACACGGGATTAGTTTCCATTTTTATGCTGATGATACTCAACTATATATCTCAACAAGACCAGATGAAACTTCTAAATTATTGCAGTTAACAGAGTGTGTTAAAAATGTAAAAGATTGGATGACCAATAATTTTCTCCTGTTAAATTCAGATAAGACAGAGATATTACTTATTGGACCAAAAAACAGTACACAGAATCTCTTGGCTTACAATCTACAACTAGATGGATGTACAGTTACTTCCACTACAGTCAAACGTCTGGGTGTTATATTAGACAGCAACTTGTCTTTTGAAAATCATATTTCTCATGTAACAAAAACAGCATTTTTCCATCTTAGAAACATTGCCAAGCTACGAAACATGTTACCTGTTTCTGATGCAGAAAAGCTAGTTCATGCATTCATGACCTCTAGACTGGACTATTGTAATGCACTACTAGGTGGTTGTCCTGCATCTTCAATAAACAAGCTACAGATAGTCCAAAATGCAAGCTGCTAGAGTCCTTACCAGGTCAAGAAAATATGATCATATTACCCCAATTTTAAAGTCTCTGCACTGGCTACCTATTAGGCTCCGCATCAACTACAAAAGAGTACTTCTTACCTATAAGGCACTTAACGGTTTAGCTCCTGCGTACCTAACTAGTATTCTACCACGCTACAATCCATCACGCTCCCTAAGATCGCAAAACTCTGGACTGTTGGTAGTTCCTAGGATAGCAAAGTCCACTAAAGGAGGTAGAGCTTTTTCACATTTGGCTCCCAAACTCTGAAACAGCCTTCCTGATAACGTTCGGGGTTCAGACACACTCTCTCTGTTTAAATCTAGATTAAAGACTCATCTTTTTAGCTAAGCATTCAAATAATGCATCTCATAAACTTTTCCTGCAGTTATACCTGATCAAATGCTCATTATTAATCTTTTAGCTCTGGTTGAAAAAATATTTCTTTGCTTGCTTTGAACATGTTCCTATTTGTTCTCTGTTTCTGCCATGGGACTGACATCCCGTGGTAACTAGAAACTCACAAACCCCAGTCTGGATCCAGAACACTTAAGAAGAGATGATGTCAACCCCTCAGAGGACTTCAGATGATGCCAACCCTGAAACAACATACAGCACTACCGAATTTTGCTACTAATTTATGGTGTTTTTTTGTCTGTTTGATTACGTCATTAATTGATCTTTACCATACATCTCTGCCATATGTACATCAACTTGACATAGTCACCACTAGTAAGCTACTACTAAATATACTCTGAAAACTTTAATTTGGTGTAAAGTTGTACAAATAAATTTGAATTGAATTAAATTGAATATATATATATATTAGTGTACATATACATTAATGTACAACTAATTCATTTTAACAGCACTAGGCTACTGTTATCCTTTTATAGATGTTGGTAATATTAGTTCATTTTAATGCTGAATGTTCATTTTAATGCTGAATATGCATTTCAACTTAATTTCTAAGGCCCCGTGGCCCCTTTTACATTTTCAATTTGATAATCCGCTTAAAAAACGGTCACCATTAACAAACCATTAACTACAACTTTTTCCTCAGTAGGATCCTAATTTGCTGCTTTTTAAAGTAGGGTAGGCGTTTTTGGAAAGGCTAGTGATAGCTTTGAAAGCAAGATCCCCACCCTCCCTGCAGAGGAATGCAAATACACATTTAATGGACCAAACATTTTGATTGGACAAACATTGTACGGTCCACAGACAATATAAATACATAAGTAAATTTAGACCACTAAACTTAGGGATTGCTATCAGGATTTTAAGAGACTTTCAACCAGCATAACCAGAAAAGCTTAAAGACAATCACCTACAATCACCTATTGCACCTGTAATAGTAAGGTAGTTGCTGAGTTTAGGCATTGGGTAGGATTAATGATGTAGAATATGGTAAAAATACATGTAGTTTTGTGTGAGGGGTAGGGTTAGAGTAAGGGAATAGAAAATACAGTAGAAAAACCACTACACCACATGGAATGAACCCATAAAACATGAAAACACAGCATATGTGTGTGTGTATTATATCACCCTTCTCATTCTCAGTGTGAAACAAGAAATTCTGCTCTCTTAAACTGAATGTCAGTCAATAGCTATAGGAATGTTTTATTTTTAATTATTTTTTGGAGTTTGATGAACATAGCATGAACAATGTTCACTCTAATTTTGCTAAGCAAAACCTTTCTCTATTGGGCAGATTTGATTTGACCCAAAATTTAGCTACAGTGAATGATGCACATTTAAGGTTACCTGAGAAAACATTTTATACAGTGCTGTGTTACCAAGAAATTCTATTAAAATATTTTATAATAATACAATAGGAATCCCCTTTTTGAGGTATATTAGGTTTAAAATAGAATAGAATAGAACAAAAACTGATGCATTTATTAGCATATTAGCACCACAAGGGGAGTCTAAAACCGTCCTCCCCATAACCTGTGTCCACGGAGATACACAACAAGTGCCCGCTCGAAAAGTGATGATCTCAGCCGCTCCCGGCGCCTGGTGGGTCGAAGTGGGACTAATGAAGGACCTTCCTGTGCCCGTGCTGCTCGGGAGAGACTGGCCCGGGTTTGACTGCCTGCTCGCCACAGGTACGCAGCCTGCCAGCCCCAGACGGAGCGACGAAGGCGGAGGCCGACGCGAGGGCCACGTCAGTCCTTCTGACTTCGGACAGCAGGAGAGATGGTGAGTCCCCCTCCCAACATCCTAATTTCTTTTATGATGTGTTTCAGCAGGTCACAGGAGAGGGCTCATTCGCAAAGGAACAACGCGAGGACAACAGGCTGAAGCATTGCTGGAACCAAGTCCGTTTTATCGAGGGCAAGGAAAATCAGCCTGGTCCCCATCCTCTCCCGCACTTTATAGTTCAAAATGGCCTGCTTTATTGTGTCGCCAATGAAGGGGGGAGGAAAAATTATTACTGGTCGTGCCCCGTGCAAAGACGGAAACAGTGTTGGAGCTGGCCCATTCGCACCCTATGGCAGGTCATCCGGGAGTGGAAAATACCATTCAGCGGATCCGCGACCGATTCCACTGGCCAGCAGAGATCTTGACCGATAAAGGGTACCACCTTTATGTCCCGGCTAATGGCTGACCTCTGCAGGCTGTTGCGGGTGAAGCAGTTGAGCACCACAGTTTACCATCCACAGACGGACAGACTGGTCGAACGCTTCAATCAAACCCTATAGCAGATGCTGAGACGAGTAGTTGTGGAGGATAAACGCGACTGGGACCTCATGCTGCCCTATGTCCTCTTCGGCATCCGAGAAGTCCCCAACGACCCGGAGACCGGGTCATGGTCCTAGTCCCCAACGCTGCCTGCAAATTCCTGGCCGCCTGGCAGGCCCCCTAGACAGTCCTGGAAAAAATTGGACCAGTCACTTACCGTGTGCGTCAGCCAGGAAGAAGGAGAGCTGATCAGCTGTACCACATCAACCTCCTAAAAAAGGGACTAGAGACCAGCTCGCCGCTTTAGCTACCTCCGACCCCGTGGTTGTTGATGTCAACCCCCATCTCTCGGCGGCTCAGAAAGGGGAGCTGCAGCACCTGATCGGTCAGTTCTCTGATGTGTTTTCTCCAATTCCTGGGCAGACCAACGTCCTCCAACACAACATCCGGATGCCCCCAGGAGTCATCATCCGGCGCCGGCCCTACCTTGTCCCTGAGGCTCGTCGGCAGGCTATTGAGGAGGAAGTACAACAAATGCTGAAGTTAGGGGTGATAGAACCATCACACAGCCCATGGTCCAGCCCAATCGTGATGGTCCCAAAACCTGATGGCACCCTCTGCTTCTGCAATTACTTCCGATGCCTCAACAAAGTGTCAGAGTTCGACGGATACCCCATGCCTCGGGTGGACGAGTTGCTGGAGTGCTTGGGAAGGGCCCGGTATATCTCGACACTGGACCTCACCAAAGGTTACTGGCAGGTACCCCTTTCTGAGTCTGCAAAACCTAAAACTGCGTTTTCTACCCCTAGTGGCCACTGGCAGTACTGGACCCTTCCCTTTGGCCTCCACGGGGCCCCGGCCATGCTCCAGCGGATGATGGACATCATACTGCGGCCCCATTAGTCATACGTTGCCGCCTACCTGGATGACGTGGTCATCCAATCCGAGGCAAGGGAAAACTATCTGGACCGTCTGCGGAGGTTGCTGTCGGAACTCCGGAAGGCTCACCGCCAACCCTCGCAAATGCCATCCTGCATTCTATGAGGCGAAGTATCTGGGCTTCCAGGTGGGGCGAGCTCTTATCCGGCCTCAGGAAAAAAAAGTTGAGGCCGTCCTAGCTGCACCAAGACCAGAGACTAAAACCCAGGTACGAGCCTTCTTAGGGTTGGCGGGGTACTATCGCTGTTTCTTCCCTAACTTTTCCTCCTTAGCCGCCCCTCTGACAGACCTGACCAGGAAGGGGCAGCCGGAGAGAATTCAATGGATGTCAGCAGCAGAGGAAGCCTTCCAAAAGGTGAAGACTGCCCTCACCTCGGAACCAGTCCTCCATGCCCCGGACTTTAGCTGCCCCTTTCTGCTGCAGATGGATGCCTCCGATACAGGACTGGGGGCCGTCCTGTCACAGATCCAGAAAGGTGAGGAGCATCCGGTCTTGTTTATCAGCAGGAAGTTGATTCCAGCCGAGAGGAACTACGCCGCAGTGGAGAAGGAGGCCTTGGCCATCAAGTGGGCAGTAATGGAGCTGCGGTACTACCTCCTCGGATGGAGGTTCACCCTGGTAATGGACCACGCTCCCCTACAGTGGATGGCCCGCACCAAGGACACCAACGCCAGGGTGACCCGATGGTTTCTCGTGCTCCAAGACTTCCACTTCGTTGTGCGTCATCGGGCAGGAGCTGCGAATGCCAATGGTTTCTCGCGCTCCAAGACTTCCACTTCGTTGTGCGTCATCGGGCAGGAACTGCGAACGGCAACGCAGATGGCCTCTCCTGGATCTGGGCAGCTGTTAATTGGACTACTGTTGTGTCTTGCTCTCTATATACCTGTTTGCCAGTGTTTGACCCTGCCTGTTTATGACCATGTCTCTAAATAAAAGCATGTGTATGGATCCACACGCCTCTCTCAGTCACTCCGTAACAGAATACTCGGCCAGTCAAGGATCCAGCAGCTTTTCAGAAGAACACAGGCCAGGTATGGACACAGCACAGATTTTATTAGCCCTTAAACAAGGCACACGAATGCTGGAGAACTATATTCGAGAGTTTTTAGCCATCGCTCACTATTCAGATTTACCGGACATTATTTTGATAGAGGTTTTTTTTTTTTTTTTTTTTTTTAGTTGTTTTTTGGATTTTGCTTTGTTGACTGTTGGGTCTTTGTTCACTGTGGAGGAGGTGGAACGTGGCACTGTGCCTGTAATGGCAGCCGCGAGGTTTAGTCAACCGCAAGCTCAGGGATATTCAAATATACGGATAGCTACTCTGGTGATTAAACCCGCTCCTGAAATGGCAGCTGCACTGGAGAGCATTCACATATGCTATCCAAGAGTCTCATCATGTCACGTCTGATTTTCCAGAGACCCGTCTCATCTCGTCTGATCTTCCAGAGTCTCGTCACATCACGTCTAATTTTCCAGAGATCCGTCTTGTCACGTCTGATCTTCAAGAGTCTCGTCACGTCATGTCTGATCTTCCAGAGGCACGTCACGTCTTGTCTGACTATCCAAAGTCATGTCACAGCTGCTCATCCTCAAGCACGGTTCTTCGATGTCTGCACATGCAGCTGGTATTCCCAAATTTATTCACTTTAGCCCTCCAGCCTTTGAACTGACCCAACTGTCTACAGAGCTTCCTGTCATGGGAGCACCTTTGTGGTGTGTCTGGGCCACGTATTCCACTGCCGAGTTTCTAGAAATGGTGGCTCGTGCTCAGTGTTGGGAAGGTTAGTTTGGAAATGTATTAGGTTACAGAGTACAAGTTACTCTATTTAAAATGTAATAAGTAGTTTAACTTTTCAGTTACTTCATTAAAGTAATGTAACTTACTACTTTTGATTACTTTTCTAAATTTCTAATACTTTCAACTGTTAATCATCTTAAAACATGTAAACCAGGCAGAGTTAACCTTACAGTAGCACTCGACACTGATTACTGTCAGACTTTCAAAATCCTTTTCTCTTGAATTAAAATTCTAATTTGTAAGAGATATACAGGGGTTGGACAATGAAACTGAAACACTGGCCAATATAGTGTTGGAGGTTTCATGGATATGTTTGCACAGCCTGGTGGCCTATCTTCACTGATTGCACACTGCACCAGTAAGAGCAGAGAGTGAAGGTTGACTATGTGCACCCAATGGATCAAACATTGTACCCTGAAAGTAGTGCCTTGTATCAGGATGATAATGCACCAATACACACAACAAGGCTGGTGACAGAGTGGTTTGATGAACATGAAAGTGAAGATGAACATCTCCCATGGCCTGCACAGTCACCAGATCTGAATATTATTGAGGGATGTTTTAGAAGAGTGAGTTAGGAAAAGTTTTCCTACACCAGCATCACCAGTGACCTGGCCACTTTTTTTTTTTTTTTTGCAAGAGGAGAATAGCTTAAAATCCTTCTGGCTACTGTGCAGGACTTATATTTGTCATTCCCAGGATGAAATGATGCTGCATTGGGCACAAAAAGGCTCAACAACGTACTAATTGTTTTTAAAAAAACAGGTGTTTCAGTTTTATTGTCCAACCCCTGTACATCTTTATTTTGCGATAACAACTGGTTGGATATACATTATCCCACTTATTACACAGCTGCTTGCCAATAAAGTTGATAATTAGACACGAAACACTGATCTGAGTTGAAATATTTGAATGCAAAGCTTCGGTTAGGGAATCAGTTGCAAGCAAGTGGCAAGATGACAGACTTAAGAAATTTTACACATAATATTGAATTGAGTTTTAATATTTTATTAGCCAACCAGACGCAAAGCTTTCACCAAGAAAAACTATCAAGCGTATGGCACCGACTTAAGTTGCCCGGATGATTATCGGGGAATACCTTGGAATGTCACGACTGACCAATCAGAATCAAGCATTCCACAGAGCCGTGTAATAATTTCATTTAAAGCACAGCCACACAAATTCAGACTTAACACCTCTTATTTACTTGGAGATCATTCTGAGGTTAAATACAGATTTGAAATCATAACAAGAAATAGATTAATAGCTATGATACTGGTTTTGAAATCAAATGTTTGCATAGTTCTGACAGGACACACTGACATCTAACAATGCCTTGGAAAAAATAGTATACGCATAAACCCAAATAGGAAATAAAACAATTAAGAATAAACATGTCCTATTCTGTGTCCTAAACTCCTCAAACATTGGTGCCTCATTTTAGAGCAGTCAATGCAATTTTGGACAGAAGTCGATTAAATCTGTATGTGAAAAAACAAATCAGATGTAACCCCCTTTGTGATCATTAACATTTTCAAAAGTAACTGTAATTTATTTACACATTTTTTTCTTAGTAACTGTAACTAATTACAATTACATTTATTTTGTAATTAAATTACGTAATTCCGTTAGATGTAACTAATTACTCACCAACACTGCTCGGGCTGCAGAACCTCCCGAGGTTGTGGCGTTCGCTGTTGTGTCCCCAGAGGCGCTGGTGTCCACCGCAGTTTCCCCAGAGGTGGCGGCATATGCTGCAGAACCTTCTGAGGCGGCGGCACTCGCTTCAGCTACCTGTGCGGTGGTAGCGCCCAGTGATTCACCACCATCTTTGCCCGAACTGGCCAGGGAAGCCACTTATGAACTATTGTCCAGTTCCGACCCAGCCGTAGAGGCTGTCTATGAACTATGAACTGTTTCCTTATGCTACTGCTACAGAACCTTGTAGAAGATTTTCATTAATCTTGAATCAATATAAAACATAGAATTATACCTATACATAAGAGGATATTATTCTACTATTATCATCTGACTATGTGTATCAACTCTGTGCAGTGAGCTTAGAGCAAAGAGAACTATTTAAAGCTTGAAAAACACTCATGTATGGAACGAACCTGTTCAGGAGCTAGAAATACATGACAGCTATTGATCAACCTTCAGGAATTCATATATGGTAAAAAATGCCTTGTCCAAAAATACAACAGTGCATATATGGAATGCTTCAGGATGTATATATGTGTGCTTGAGACGAAACTCTGGAGTGGTGTTCGAACATTACTCAGCCTTTTGTTAACTTGTTAATAAAGGTCTATCTGACTTCAAACCCTCTTCAGAGCTATTTATTTTGAGCAAGGAAAATTCTACAACATAATTGGTGACCCCGGCAGGACAGAGACAGGGCAAAAGAGTGAAAAAGCTGCAATGGGCTCTCTGGACGATAACTCAAATGGCCACAATAAAAGGGTAAGCAGTTTTGCTTGTAAAGTTAGTGTGTTGTTCTCCAGAGTTGCCTGTTGTGGTAAGAAAACTCTTTAAAAGCTCTTCCAAAATTAAGAACCAAAAGGAAAAAAGAAATGGGTTTTGAATCCAGAATAAACTAGGCTGTCATTCAATGTTGCATGCAGCGGTCTTTGTTAGATGCATTTGGGGCCTTGAAGCATAGAACGAAGTCGATATAGTTGCAGTGCAGGCGTCTGAATTATTGCAATGAAGATTTAATTACATTGCATTTGTCCTTAATTGTTGCAATACGGCGGTCTCCGTTTGCTGTACCGAGGCCTTTTTAGACAGCAAGGGAGTCAATGTAGTTGTATTGCAGTTGTCTTGTAATGGTAAATGACAGCAAGGAATTAAAGCGCGCAGGAATTTATTTGTGGTACCGGATATTACAGGTGGGTAGTTTTAGTCAAAATCCTGAAATATCGTGGGTAGTTTAGCAAAATCCTGTAATGGTTTTATAATGTGTGTTTAGAAAGAAGATTTAGAAATTTGAAACAGAAGATTGACAGTGTAAGGAGGACTCGTAGGAAGCGTATAAGTGCGAGCTTTATTTACAGATCGTAGTCAGACAGGCAGGGTCGATAACCAAACAAACAGTAATATCCTGGACAAGGCGAGAGCATAAATCCAATACAAAGGCAGAGTCCAAAACCAGACAGAGCAGTCCAAAGTGTCAAATAAACAAGGCAGGGCAAAAACAATAGCAAGGAACGTGGCAAAACTATGGCAGAAAATAAAGACAATGGAACAAAACAAAACCGTGGCAAAATCACAAAAAACAAGGCAATGAAAACAGGGAAACGCTTGGTAGAGTCTGCTAGAGCAAAACAATACTTCGCAGTCTCTGTTTGGTTTAGGCCTCCTTTTATGGCCACCAAACAGGAAGTAACCAATGAGGCAGCAGAGGGAGCAGCAACAGTCAGTTCATGGGTAAGGGCTCCCTCTGCTGGCGTGGCGTTACAGAATCCCCCCCCCTAGGAGCGACCCCTGGCGCTCAAACAACAACAGTCCAGGAGGGTTGGGGGAACAGAGGCAAAACAGGGGGTGGGCCTGGATCGTGGAGCAGGGACAGACAGTGAAGCACTGGAGGACCTGGACCATGGAGCAGTGGCAGACAGTGAGGCACTGGAGGACCTGGGCCATGGAGCAGTGGCAGACAGTGAAGCACTGGAGGACCTGGACCATGGAGCTGTGGCAGACAGTGGAAACTTGGAGGACCTGGGCCGTGGAGCACTGGTAGACAGTGTGACCTTGGAGGACCTGGGCCGTGGAGCAATGGCAGACAGTGGAACCTTGGCGAGGCAGGCAGAGCATGCATAACAGGGAGCCATTGCAGGGCAGGCAGGGCAGGTAGAGCAGGGAGCCATGGCGAGGTGGGCAGAGCAGGCAGAACAGGAAGCCATGGCGAGGCAGGCAGAGCAGGCATAACAGGGAGCCATGGCGAGGTAGGCAGAGCAGGCAGAACAGGAAGCCATGGCGAGGTAGGCAGAGCAGGCATAACAAGGAGCCGTTGCAGGGCAGGCAGAGCAGACAGGAGCAGAGATATCCACAGTGGAACTAGTGACATCCATAGCAGAGCGGTGTGTTCATGGATGATTTCCTTGGCCGTGGCATGACAGGCAGAGAGTTCATGATAGGCCTCCTGGGCCGTGGTATGATGGGTAGAGAGTTTATGGGAGGACGGCGCCCCCATGGGAGGATCTACAGCATATGCTGACACTTCTGGAGGCATGGGCGCGGATTCTTGGGCAGACGTGGCAGCAAATTCATAAATAGATGCCACCTCCTTTGGAGGATCTACAGTGTGAGCTGACACCTCAGGAGGTACTGCCGTGAATTCGTCGACAGACGAAGCCTCAGGAGCAGACTTGTGGTCAGATGAGGCCTCTGGGGCAGACTTGCAGTCAGGCGAGGCCTCTGGAGCAGACTTGTGGACAGACAAGGCTTCTGGAGCAGATTCGTGGACAGATGAGGCTTCTGGAGCATACTCGTGAATAGACGAGGTCTCTGGAGCAGACTCGTGGGCGGACGAGGTCTCTGGAGCAGACTCGTGGGCGGACGAGACCTCTGGAGCACAGTGTGCAGCCCACACACTGAAAATGGCAACGGCCATTACAGGCAGCACAGTAGATAGTGGGATGTCTGTTGGCCTTGAGGGTGTGGATGCTGTGGACTTGTGGCTTGGGAATGTGGGTTCTGCGTGGCTTGAGAGCGTGGGCTCAGGAAGGTCAGAGGGGACCTGGTGAGGTTCTGGTAGGACAGCTGTTTCTTGACTTGATTCATGGAGGTCTGCCATGACTTGACTCGACTCAGGGAGGTCCACCGTGGCTTGACTTGACTCAGGGAGGCCTGCCGTGACTTGAGTTGACTCTGGGAGGCCTGCCGTGACTTGACTTGACTCAGGGAGGCCTGCTGTGACTTGACTTGACTCGTGAAGGTCAGCTGTGACTTGACTTGGCTCGTGAAGGTCAGCTGTGACTTGACTTGGCTCAGGGAGATCAGCTGTGGCTTGACTTGGCTCGTGAATAACAGCAGCAACTTGACTTGGCTCATGAAGATCTGCTGTAACGTGGCTTGGCTCATGAAGATCAACTGTGACTTGGCTTGACTCATGGGGAACAGCTGTGACTTGGCTTGACTTGTGGGGAACAGCTGTGACTTGGCTTGACTCATGGAGAACAGCTGTATCTTGGCTTGACTCATTGGGAAAAGCTGTATCTAGGCTTGGCTCGTGGAGAACAGCTGTATCTTGACTGGACTCGGAAACTTGACTTGACTCAGGAAACACAGCTGCAACTTGACTTGACTTTGAAGCTTGACTTGATACTGGAGGATCAGGCATCACTTGATTTGCCTTGGGTGTGGTAGAGATGATGGGATGAGACGCGGATGAGATGATTTTGGCTTGATGAGGCTCAGGCGTGGCAGCCATCTTGGCCAGGGACTCAGACAGGGCAGCCATCTTGTGAACAGGCTTGGTGATGGCGGCCATCTTGTGAACAAGCTTGGTGATGGCGGCCATCTTGTGAACAGGCTTGGGGATGGTGGCCATCTTGTGGACTGGCTCTGGGATGGCGGCCATCTTGTGGACTGGCTTGGAGATAGCAGCCATCTTGTGAGCTGGTTGTAGGAGGGCGGCCATGACAGGTGCAGACTCTGGACGGGCAGGCATGGCCTGAGCAGGCCCTGGAGCGGCAGGCTTGGCGTGAGCAGACTTTGGCTTGGTGGACGTGACTTGAGCAGGCTTTGGCTTGGCAGGCATGACGAGAACAGACTTTGGCTTAGTGGACGTAACTTGAGCAGGCTTTGGCCTGACGTGAGAAGGCTCTGGCATGATAGTGACAATACCGGACATAACGGTTGGGGTGTGAAAATGTTCTGGTGTAACGGGTGCTGAAGGTTTGCAGGGCTCCTTATCCGCAATCCCCACAGTAAATGAAGATCCGGCCAGCAGCAAAGCATAGTCAATATATTTCTCCAAAGACCAGTGACGGTGATGGCGTGGCATTTTATTCGATATTTCTTTACATAAGCCAAAAAAGAAAATGTCCTTGAGAAAACTGTCCTGAAAATCCACGAAGTGACAGAGCTCACAAAAGTCCATAACATACTGCTCAATGGGCCGGTTACCTTGTCGGAGTTGAACGAGGCGTGATGCTGATTCCATGGTGATCTGTGTTGAGAGCCGCTGGATCTTTGGGTGGCAAAGTATTCTGTAAGGAGGACTCGTAAGAAGCGTATAAGATCCAAGTGCGAGCTTTATTTACAGATCGTAGTCAGACAGGCAGGGTTGATAACCAAACAAACAGTAATATCCTGGGCAAGGCAAGAGCGTAAATCCAATACACAGGCAGAGTCCAAAACCAGAGAGAGCAGTCCAAAGTGTCAAATAAACAAGGCTATGAAACAGGGCAAAAACAATAGCAAGGAACAGGGCAAAACTATGGCAGAAAATAAAGACAATGGAACAAAACAAAACTGTGGCAAAATCACAGAAAACAAGCCAATGAAAACAGGGAAACGCTTGGTAGAGTCCGCTAGAGCAAAACAATACTTCGCAGTCTCTGTTTGGTTTAGGCCTCCTTTTATGGCCACCAAACAGGAAGTAACCAACGAGGCAGCAGAGGGAGCAGCAACAGTCAGTTCATGGGTAAGGGCTCCCTCTGCTGGCGTGGCGTTACAGACAGGAGCTGATAGATAACTCCAAGGAGTCGAAGCAAAGAAAGATTTATGTTGTCTGTGTGTGCGCACTTGTGTACGTGATCTAGTAGCCGAGGCAGCGTGAGTATATAAATAGACTTTCTGTCTACAGAGCGGCGGTATATGACTCTTCACTGATTTACTTATGTCAAAACTAATAAGTGGATGTGAAAAAAAAATAGTTAGATAAATAACAATAAAATAAGATAAATAAATATATAAATAGCAATGATAAATGATACTAACTAAATTTATCTGTGATAAACAAATTAAAATAATAATATATAATGATATATGATACATTTAATAACATAATATATAATATAACATATGAATGCACATGCCTAAAATATTATATCTAATATTTGAAGACGTCCAGGAAAGTTGTATCTCATTATCCCTGAAAGACAAATGACAAATTAATCCATTGCAGAGATTTAAAATTGTATTAACTGAAAATTACATGTGCAATGTGTTGATTAAAAGCAAGATTGAGTGACCAAAATGAATAAACTTTATTCAACAGTATCTTAGTAAATGAGACTGCATGATTCAACTAGAGTAAAGGTTGGATGGGAAATTTGCATTCGCAGTTACAAGATTATTTTGAATCCTGCATGTGAATATAGGAAAATATTATGATGGAAGTATGACATTAAAATAGAAAGATTATAATATATAGGAAATTTTATTTGTAGTATGCTTAGATGAGCATAGGTAGTAAATTGCTCTTTTGCTGCAACGAAGAACTGCTTTACTAAAAATAGAATGGGGGAAATGCTGTTGTCAACCAGTGAGATTTTTAGCCTTGAACAAACATGGTTGAACATAAAAAGCAGAGTGTTAACACAATTGGAATTAGAATTAATAAAAGTTATCTTGAGTGTTCAAATTTAAGAAGATTTCTGGAACAGTGCCTCAAAGAATGGAAGCAGCAAGAGAAGAAAAAGCAAAGACACGGCAGCAAGAAGGAAAGAGAGCGGCTGATGGGCATTCAGCCCCCCCGACAATAAAAGTTGACACTTCTGAGGAATCATTACGTGAAAAAGACTGACTTAATACAGGAAAAAGTGAAACTTTCACTTGAGACTTTTCCTGAAAGCAAAGAGAGCATCAGGAGATGTAAAATTGTGGCAGGATCAATCCAAACACACTGAGAAGAGGCAGAGGAACAACAAAGCCCATACTCCACTTCACATCATCTGGCCTTTGAGGGCCTTTGAGTGACATCAAGCTGATGACCCAGGGCAACAGCCAAAGACTTCAACAGACTGATGATCCAACAGAAGAACTTTCATCCCTTCCTCTGAGGGCACAGGTGCGAGATATCCAATGATCACTCTAGAGAACTTACCAAATTTGTTAATTATTATATTAATTTAGTATATCTTGAGTATTCACTGGTCTTACAGCAGATCTTTGCATTCTCTGCTAAACTAACATTTTCTGTCTGCTCTTCTAGTAGGTACCTGTCCAGCCAAACTTCATTGATAGACAAAGTGGGTGCTCAACTCACAAAAATTAGTTTTAACTAAGGCTGGATTTGGTATAGTGAGGGTTACATTTAAAGCATTATTCTGAGGAAACACAACTGAATTATTCTCTGACAAAGAAGAATTAAAAAAAAAAAAAAACAGACAAAGGTGATCTAAGAAAAATATAGTTATAAAACAGCACTACTGGTCACTCCATCTTGTTTGATGCAGTAATGATAAGGAAAATATATTTATGAAAGACCAAAAGAAATTAAATCTAACATGTTGTCATCACTGGGGTAATGAGATATAAATGTTATCGGCCATGGATCCAAGAATTATGCAGAGATCTCTCATTTACTTTAGCTCATAGGTAACAACTAAAAGAAATGAACAATATTTGAAGAGCACAAAGAATAAAGGCATTTGGGAAATTACAGTTGGCTATCTCAATTGCACCAAGCCTAGGCTCAAATTTTCTAAAACATTAAATTATTAGAACTTGTGAAAAAATATTTAAACAAGTGATTGGGGACTGACACAGTGCCTGTGTTCTATAGCTGCTAACAACAACAAAGATGTGTGGAACTCCACTGTTAAAACTGTATGTTCCCAAGTTAGAGCAGTACGCAAGTATGTGATGTCCAGGGGAGTGTGAATATGTGTGAATGATGGCCAGTGTGTGAATGAAGTGAAAGAAAGTGTCTGAAGAGACACTAAGGCAAATCATTTATTTGCCAAAACAGCTGTTTTCTAAATTTTAATAATATCTGGACTTCAATATGTGGGCCCACAGGGCAGATAATGCCCAATAAAAATAACAACTATGAATGAATTTGGGTTATTGCTGTGGCAGAAAGAAGAAGTGCCACACATGCACAGCGTAATAGCATGGAAAAGCAGATCAAACAAGCTTAATCAAACTTTTTTTCAGCATATCAAGATGAAGCTGATGCTTGTCAAAAGTATAAAATGTTGGTTTATAACTGTCAACTTGAGCAAAAGTGGGTTGAATGCTTTCCGGATGCCATACTGATAATAAATAAATATGGAGTCAAATTAGCCAATTGTGAAGGATAACTTGAGAAGAAGAAAATGTAAATCATATGATACAAAGCCAAATTGTATAAGACAGAAAATGAGATGGAATTAAACCTTACTGGAAATAAAAGCACGTAAACACTGGAAAAAGGCCAGGGGAGCATTGAGCCCACATACTGTACGATTCCCACAGGTGACACCGAGAAGGACAGTGGATGATGAAATTCATGTTGCCACTAACAAAATAGTTCAAGTCTCATTTACAGAGAACAGCGGCTTAATTCCAGGAAGGTTGGCTCCAACAATAAGAACCAGTAAGGATGTGTTGCGATCTCAGAGGAGGACCGTTCAGTGGCCAGGAAAATGGTTGCAGAATGACATCGGAGACCACACCTCTAGTTTTAAAATACACCAGCCAATTATGTAATGAGGACCCTACCATGACAACAGGGAAAGACAATGGCAACCAATCACTGATGAAGACGGAATGAATGATAAAACGGCTAACAGGATGACCAAACTCTTCACATGGAGAAGATGTGGGCCAATGAGTTAGGAAAAAAATAAAATAAAAGAAAAAGAGAAAAAGATAAAATTGAAGCAGAGAGTAAATTGACACAAAGAGACTTCAAAAAGTGATGGAGCTCCAATCCAGAATGCTGAGCAAATATTTCAGTTAATCACTGCAATGTTGCTACCTAAGCAAAAACAAGAAGGCAGCAGACTAAGGGAAAGGTGACTGAGGTGACTAAATATATCTGAGAATGAATAATAGAAGAGCACATTACTAAAACTCCTGAAAAAGATCAATAAGGAACTGTGTCAAGAGTGAAGAGACTCCCACAAGTGAGAAGAATGGACATAACAGCATGGACTAATACCATCACATGCCTAGTCCACTTAATGATACAAATCAACGGACAACGCCTACCTGATTTTCCCTCAATTAACTTTCAACCTTTGAACTACACCACAGGTCAACAGAGCAAAATATACCAATATTGCAGAAACACTGACTATAATATCCAAAATGATGAGGAAATTTGTAAAGATGATGAATTATAGGAAAGAAGGAAGCATAGCACAAAATATCTAGGTTGAAACATCTTATACTTTGTTTCATTTTGAATCTGTGTGATGTATTCTATATGTTGATGTTCCTAGTATTTTCAAAAAGTTAAGGAATCAGAATCTTTTACTCCCTTCTGCCTCTAGTACAATGAAGAATGGTGAGGGGAGATGTTTGGTCCTGATGTCCCCTGGAGTGTGGTTCCATAATTAAGTCATTGATAATGAATTTGTGTGACTTATTTTAGTCACAATAATATAAGAACTGAGAATCCTGGATTGTGAAACTACATTCTGGAAAAAGTCAGTAAGGTGGGACTTAAGTAAGTCTCAGAGGGGAGAGATGTAGAAGATTTTCATTAATCTTGAATCAATATAAAACATAAAATTATGCCTATACATAAGAGGATATTATTCTACTC
The DNA here is from genome assembly GCA_036247105.1 of Cirrhinus mrigala. Taxonomy (NCBI): domain Eukaryota; kingdom Metazoa; phylum Chordata; class Actinopteri; order Cypriniformes; family Cyprinidae; genus Cirrhinus; species Cirrhinus mrigala. The sequence goes on along the minus strand of CM070008.1, from coordinate 675,096 downwards.
TTATCATCTGACTATGTGTATTAACTCTTTGCAGTGAGCTTAGAGCAAAGAGAACTGTTTAAAGCTTGAAAAACACTCATGTATGGAACGAACCTGTTCAGGAGCAAGTAATACATGACAGTTATTGATCAACCTTCAGGAATTCATATATGGTAAAAAATACCTTGTCCAAAAACACAGCAGTGCATATATGGAATGCTTCAGGATGTATATATGTGTGCTTGAGACGAAACTCTGGAGTGGTGTTCGAACATTGTTAATAAAGGTCTATCTGACTTCAAAACCTCTTCAGAGCTATTTATTTTGAGCAAGGAAAATTCTACAACAACCTCCGGAGGTGTCAGTAGTACCCACTTATGAACTCTCATCTTGTTCTGACCCGGACATGGAGGCCACCTGTGAACTCTTCGTCTGTCCTGTCATGGTAAAGTAGGCTGTCTATGAACCTTCTGCCCATCCTGTCATGGCTATGGAGGCTGCTTGTGAACTCTTGCCTGGTCCCGAACCGGCCACGGAGGCCGTTTATGAACTTTTGTTTTGCCCTAAACCAGCCGAGTAGGCCATTTCTGTACTTTTATCCTGTTCTGAACCTACCTCTGAGTCTGATTGTGATGCTGAGCTAGTCAGTCAGACTTACCAGTTTTGATTTGTGATTCCACATATGAACTGTCTGCTTTTTCAGAGTCCCCAAATGTGTCTCATTTTGAACCATCTATCAGGCCAGTTCCCATCAATGAACCTGTATGTAATACATAAGCCCATCCAGTTTCAATCCCTGTGTCAGATTTGGAATTGCCTGTTTGTCCAATCCCTGTCAATACATCGAATCTTGAACTGTCAGGATATTTGGTTTCTGTTGTTGAGTCTGATTTTGAACTGTTTGTCCCCACCGCCTCAGTCAATGCATCTAAGAACTGAACTGAACTTTCAGCCCTACCTGTCATGCCCAAAGAGACTGTTAATGAACTTCTTGTGTTCACTGCCTCTGTCTTTGGGGCTGTGAATACTCTGTCAGTTTTCCCTAGGTCTCAGTCTCTGCCATGGTCTCCTGATCAGTCTGGCCAGTTGTGGAGGTCTTCCCTGGTGGTCTTCTGCTCCACCGTGGAGGTCTTCTGCTCCACCCTGATGGTCTTCTGCTCCGTCTGCTCTGCCCTGATGGGCTTCTGCTTAATCTGCTCCACCATGGAGGTCTTCTGCTCTGCCCTGGTGGCCTTCTGCTCTGCTGTGGAGGTCTTCTGCTCCGTCTGCTCCGCCCTGGTGGGCTTCTGCTTCATCTGCTCCGCCTTGGAGGTCTTCTGCTCTGCTGTGGTGAGGTATAGGAACCAACAGCAGGATGAAATAAGGAGAAAAGGAAGCACATGACAAACAGGAACTATGACATAATACAAAACCCAAAAACAGACATTATCATGGCTCCCCATTTCTAGTCCAGGAGAGTCACTTTTTAGTCAGATTTGAGTTTGATATCTTATTAAATTAACCTAAATCAATTAGTTGAGGACTGCATCTGAAATCCCCCCCATCCCCTTAAATAGGGCACTGTTTGAGAGAACAGCCATTTGTAGTGGTTTCCAAAACCACAGTGGACATTAATGAGTGTACTCATTCAATCCCATGATGCACTGCAATAACAAGTGTACAATTGATGTACATTCAATGACTAGAGAACCCATAATGCACTGTGACAGTCGTGCCGAATGAATTCCAATGTCTTGCCATAAGATGGCGCCTACAGCCGAATAATCCATCCATCCATTTTCCAAACCACTTATTCAATCAAGCACAAACTAGCACAAGCACTCAGTGTCTGAATTCACTCACTCATTTTAATTCACTCCTGTAAGTCGACTTTATTAGTGGACAAATGTAGTGAATAGTGGATAATGAGGGTAGACACACACCTGTATTACACACGTCACTCAAACACCGAACCTGGAAACAGGAATCACATGAGTTCAGGAAAAGAGAAAGTGAAAGTGTGTTTGAGCTGTTGTGTGTTTGTGTCTCTGTATTCATGCAGTAAAATGGCAGAAGCCAGATTTTCTCAGGATGAGTTCTTGTGTCCAGTGTGTCTGGATCTCCTGAAGGATCCAGTGGCCATTCCCTGTGGACACAGTTACTGTAAGAGCTGTATTACAGGCTGTTGGGATCAGGAGGATCAGATGAGAGTCTACAGCTGCCCTCAGTGCAGACAGACCTTCAGTCCAAGACCTGCTTTAGCTAGAAACACCATCTTGGCTGAAGTGGTGGAGAAACTGAAGAAGACCAAACTTCCTGCTGACTGTTACGCTGGAGCTGGAGATGTGCAGTATGACGTCTGTACTGGAAGAAAATACAAAGCTGTCAAGTCCTGTCTGGTGTGTCAGGAATCTTACTGTCAAACTCATTTTGAGTGTCATGAGGAGTTTCATTCACATAAGCCACACAAAGTGACTGATGCCACTGGACGACTGCAGGAGATGATCTGCCAGAAACATGAGAAGATCCTTGAGATTTTCTGTCGCACTGATCAGAAATATGTGTGTGTGTTTGATGGATGAACATAAAAACCACGACACCCTATTAGCTGCAGCACAGAGGACAGAGAAACAGGCATTTAAAACTAGACACTGATGAAATATTGCAGACTCTCGTTTCATATGTGTTTATTTCGGCACCCATATTAACAGCATTCACACTGCACACCACAGCAGAAATGAACAGCAGCTGCATTTATGATTTCAGTCAGTTTAGCTTTACTTTTGTCACAGACACACACATACACAGAGGAGACAGGAGGTGAGTAGCAATCCAATCTAGAGATTTATTGACAAGCTTGTAAATACAGCAAACAGAATGAAACAGTATGAATGAGTTCTTAACTGACTGTCCTTGAAACGTTGAGTAACTGAGTTCCAGAGAGTGAGCCACGCCAAAACCAGAGAGCAGTGGAGAGAAGCATGGAGTCAGGAATAACATTAGCATGTGAACGGTAGACCAGACAAAGGGGGAATGGTGAGTGTGTCTCTATATATAGGGCGTGGCTCAATGAGGATCAGATGCGGGTGATTAGAACTCGGGTGATGAACGAGTGGGTGGTGCAACTGGGGGTGTGGAAGATGGAGGTGACTGTGGTGAATGCCTGACACTACCCCCTCCTCCAGGGGTGGCTTCTGACACGACGCTGGAGATGGTGATGAGCTGAGTCCCACACTCTCTCGCTCTCTCAAAACCAGTGGTCTACAGCTGGAACATTAGAGGTGTTAAGCCGGTGGTATCTTGGCGGAGGGAGTTCTGTGCGTACTCGGCCCACGGGAAGAACCTGCTCCAGCTGTGTTGGTCCTCGTGACAGTATGCCTTGAGGTAACGTCCCAGCTCCTGGATCTTTCTGTCTGGCCATTGATCTGTGGATGATAACCGGATGAGAGGTTAACAGAAACACCAAGAAGCATAAAGAAAGCTTTCCATGCGAGATGAATTGAGGTCCCTGATCCGACATGATCTCCTCTGATAGGCCGAAGTGATGAAACACCTGCTGGAAGAGATGCTCAGCAGTCTCTAGTGCAGTGGGCAGTCCCTTTAGAGGGAAAAACTTGCACATTTTGGAGAATCGGTTGACAATGACTAGTACACAGATGTTACCTTCCGAGTTAGGGAGATCCACCACAAAGTCAATTCCTATGTGGGACTAGGGTTGGGTACCGAAACCCGGTGCCAATACGGCACCGGTACCCATGTGACCTGTATGTACCGGACCGAATCAGAACGCGAATTTCGGTGCCTCATTTCGGTGCCACTTAAATGCCTGAACTGTCGATTGAAATATTTGTCTTCTGGTGCTATGACACTGAAGTAGAAGCATTGATTCATCAACATGCATGATCGCTAGTTAAATTTAGATACTGCATTCATGGGGTGTCAGAATGATCAGAAAATTTATTTCTGATTAATTTATTTACTAAAACTCACGTGAACGTCGGAAAGCTTTGATGATAGAAATCCAAGACATCTTTGTAGTTACTATCCATTTTCACATTTCGGATTAAAAGCACAAATGGTCTGGAAATGAGACCATCCGAGAAGCGCGTGAATGCTGCAACTATCGTTACACTTGCTCTGACTGCAGCAGGTGGTTTGCCGTTAGCTTAGCTAGCTACATTAAACGCGTCTAACTTAAAATGCCAAAAACTAAACATTCTAAAGTGTGGCTATATTTCACGAGAAATGATTCAGACACTGCGACGTGCAGCAAATGTTTCACAGCAGTTGCGTGTGAAGGGGAAAACGCGTCAAACCTAATGAAACAGTTGATGGTATGTGGAATAAACTTGAAAGCAGAGGGATGCACCGTGTTTGACAGTTTGCAGACATCAGCTGGAGAGGTGTAGTATTTTGCCAGAGAGGGCAAATATGTGATGCGATCTAGGAAAACCCAACACATGGTGAAATTTTACCTTTTTTAGATTTTGACACCATATGAAAGCTGAGTTCAGGCCCCTTTCCAAAACTTTTATTTTTTACATAACCTACGTTATGGCCATCTTAGGTTGGCTGATAGCGATGATTTTCAGGAATGGGATTTTGGGAAAAACGGCTTTAAAGTGAGACCGCTTTCACTTTCACTTTACAGGTTTAACAAGAGCTGTCTGTCAAGTTAGGAGCGCTACTGCATCATTTGACAAACAGACTAACGTTTGTTTTCCGTTGATCACCCATTTTATGTTTGGTAAATAATGCAGCCTACCTTGTAGTAAAAGCGAGCGCAGCGCACTGTGCATAAAACAGACTGTCATCGGACGACTCCTCTTTAGTAACTTCATCATCCGATCCTTCATCTCTGGATGTGAAATAGCCCGCAACATCATGTAGGGCACTGACATCACCAAAACTGAGCAGATTGAGACGAGTAAGATCGGTTAAGTGAGCAGCTGCAGTACTTTAGACGGCGTTGTTGTGCTCCGCCATCTCACAATATTAAAATAAATAAAAATACATAAATAAATAGATAACTTTGCTGGTGGAGAATGTGAACTGATACGCGTTCACTAAATATGTTGCATGGTTTATTTTGATAGGTTAACTGTTTTTGTGGTGTTAAGGGAAAGCACCTCCGCAGCGCGTTCTTAACATAGGAGAAAGACAGTCATTTCTGCTTGCTGCAATAAATGTGTATTTTTCTGCACTAAACAAGTGAATTTCGAAGAGATATTTTCAGAGATGATAGACAAGATGTTATAGAATAATAATTTAATGAAAAACGAATTTCCTGAAAACGTCCCACCGCGACATCCGACGGGTTTTCCCAGATCTCATCACATATAGTCATATTTCTGCAAAAGAATTGCTGAAATTTTAAGCTGTTAAATTATTGTAGTTGGGTTAGGTGGCTTAGGTTTTATTGTTGTTGCGTTTTGCGTTGACAATGTATAATACTACTTTTTTTTTTTTTTTTTTTACTTTTAATACATTGTTCAATTTAAAGAACTTTTTCGTCCAATAAAATTATATTCTTGTGTCATCCACCACTTTATGGCTTTTTTAAAAGTATCGGTTCAGGCACCGTTTTGGCACCGGTACCGTTTTAAAAGTATCGATTTGGCACCGGTATCGAAAAAAACCCCAAACGATACCCAACCCTATGTGGGAACAGGGCCTCTGTGGGATGGGTAATGGTACCAGCTTTCCTGTGGGTAGTTGATGGGGAGAGGTAGACATAGCATAGACAGAGCAGCTCTGGACTACCTGATGGTATCACGGCACATACTGGGCCACCAGTAATGAGTTTGAAGGAGCGAGAGGGTCTGTTTGCTGCCTGGATGTCCAGAGCCCGGAGACTGGTGAGCTGCGCCCTGAAGGGGTTGACGTTGGGAGCGCAGCACGTAGATCTTCCCTTCTGGGCATTCCGGTGGAGCAGGCTCCTGGAGGGTGGCTTGCTGAATGTTCACATCTTGATCCCAGAGGATGGGGCTGACAATCAAGTTGGATGGAATGATAGGTTCGGGTTCAGAGGGGCAGTCGGAGGAGAACTGATGAAAGAGGGCGTCGGCAGAGACACCACACACTCCAGAGGTGGAAGCGTTGACCTTAACTGTGAAGGGGAGTTTAGGATCTGGGTGGTGTAATAAGTGTGCGGTGCTAAAGATGTTCTTGAGCCGTTGGAACGCTTCGTGAGCAGCGGGGTTCCAGGTGAGATTTTTAGGTTTACCCCTCAGGAGGGAGGTTAACGGAGCCGTGATAGAGCTGTAGTTCTTGATGAAGCGTCTATAGAAATTGGAGAAGCCAAGAAAACATTGAAGTTCTTTCACTGTGTGAGGTTGAGGCCATTCTTGCATGGCGGAGACTTTCCCCTGATCCATCTGCATGCCCTTGGTGCTGATGACATATCCAAGAAACTGTACGGATGGTTGGTGGAACTCACTTCTCTAGCTTGAGGTATATAGTAGTCAACATTTGAAGTGGATCAAAACCTTTCATCAGAGTTGTCCTAAAACCAAAACAAATACCCATTCTTGTCTTAGAACAACTTTGGTTAACTTTCTCGATCCACTTCAAATGTTGACAACTGTAGACTGTGTTCACGGAGTTTATGGAGGACCTGCTGGATGTGCTGGCGATGTTCGGCCAAGTTCTGGGAGTAAATCAGAATATTGTCAATGTAGACCACAACGAAACGATGGAGGAACTCCCGGAACACCTTGTTCATAAACGTTTGGAAGACGGATGGGCTGATGGATAAGCTGTATGGTGTGACCCGGTACTCATAGTGCCCCGTAGGTGTTACAAAGGCCATCTTCCATTCGTCCCCCGTCCAGCTTCGTGAAGACCCGGGCTCCACGAAGCTCTTCGAGGGCGGCTAGGACCAGAAGGAGTGGGTAGGGTTGTTGGATGATCTGGGAATTGAGTTGTCTGTAATCAATGCAGGAACGTAAACCTCCATCCTTCTTGCCCACAAAGAAGCTTGAAGCGGCCAGCGAGGTGGATGGTTGGATAAATCCTTGACTCAGGGCCTCCTCTATATACTCCTCCATTGCCTGACAATGGATATATACATCCCTTGGGGAGTTGGGCTCCAGGCAGCAGCTCGATGGCACAATCCCATGGCCGATGAGGTGGTAGATGGGTGGCTGCTTGCTTACTGAATACATCCTGGAACGCCGTGTACTCAGCTGGGATCTCAGGAGTGAAGGATGGTTCTGGACTTTTCACCTGGGTTGAAGACAGCAGAACTGGAACAGGTTGAGGGTGAGGCAAGTCGACGAGGCATTGGGTGTGACATTGTTCACTCCAGCGGATGACATCACAGGGTTCCCAGCTGAGTTCTGGATGATGTCGGCGCAAGCACAGGCATCCCAGGATGATGCTTGCGGTGGAATCCTCCGGTACCAGAAACCGAATTTCCTCTTTGTGGAAGAGTCTGACTTGCAGAGTGATGAATGGTGATGAATATCGTACAGTCCCACGCCCAAGTGGTTTTCCTTGTATGGTTTTAACTGAAAAACCTTGAAAATGGCGACGATGGGAGAGTTGGAGTTGGTTTAAGCAGTCCTGGGAGATGAAGTTGCCGGAGGAGCCTGAGTCAACCAGAGTGGAAACAGATAGAGTAATCAGAAGTATGCAAGGTTACTGGTAACAGTGCAAGATTAGTAGTTTCTACCCCAGTAGAAATAGTACTCCCCACCGGGCGTGGGGGTCTGATGAGGCAGGTACGTACAAGATGTCCAGATTGTCCACAGTATAGACACAATCCATTCGTGATGCGGCAATTACGTTCGGTGCATGAAAGGCGAGTTGTGTCTATTTGCATCGGTTCTGGTACTGGGAAGCTAGCGGCCACCGAGGCAGGCTGAGGAGCGGTAAATGGCTGGCAGGTGGCTAACCGCTGGGAAACTCTGGTGGTTCTCTGAAGAAAGGACTCCAGTCCAATGCTGTCGTCATACAGGGCCATAGCGGCGTGGATTTCGGAGTTGAGTCCTTGTCTGTAGGCTCCCAGCAGTGCCATCTCATTCCAGCCACTAGCCGCCGCCAGCGTGCGGAAGTGGAGAGTGTAGTCATTCACCGAAGTAGTCCACTGTTGTAAGCGGAACAGCTGATCAGAGGTGGTGAGTGTACTGGTAGCCGTGCTGAAAACCTCAGAAGTGACTAGTAAATCGTTCATAGGACTGAATGATGGGATTATTGGAATTCCAAATAGGTTTTGCCCATTGGAGGGCCTTACCGGTGAGGAGAGAGATGAGAAAGGTGACTTTAGCGTTCTCCAAGGGAAACTGTTGTGGTTGCATTTGGATGTACAGATTGACTTGGAGTAAAAAAAAAAAAAAAAACACACACGCTACACTCAGCCACCTCGCCCGCAAATGTGGCGGGCATGGCCATGGGAGATCCTGAGGCAGATGGCGGCGCAGATGTGGGTTGAAACGCCACCTTAAAGGCATTCACCAACTCGGTGAGGGGATCCGTTGCAGCTGGTGTTTCAGTGCTCATGTTTGTATTGGTCTAGTCTTCTGTCACAGACACACACACATACATGGAGAAGACAGGAGGTGAGTAGCAATCCAATCCAGAGATTTATTGACAAGCTTGTAAATACAGCAAACAGAATGAAACAGTATGAATGAGTTCTTAACTGACTGTCCTTGAAACATTGAGTAGCTATGAGTTCCAGAGAGTGAGCCATGCCAAAACCAGAGAGCAACGGAGAGATCCACGTGGAGAGAAGCATGGAGTCAGGAATAGCGTTAGCATGTGAACGGTAGACCAGACAAAGGGGGAATGGTGAGTGTGTCTCTATATATAGGGCGTGGCTCAATGAGGATCAGGTGCAGATGATTAAATCTCGGGTGATGATGAACGAGTGGCCGGTGCAACTGGGGGTGTGGAAGATGGAGGTGGCTGTGGTGAATGCCTGACAACTTTGGCTTTTATTTTGTGTAGGCTAGTGATAATTTAAATATAAATGTAAAGCCCCCTCTTGTGTAAATCAGATAAAGATTGTAATAGTTGTCAGTGACTGACTCTCAAAAAAAAAAAAAAAAATTAACAGAGATTCTCAGTGGAATGATCAAATAGATAATCTGCTTCACAGAAAAAACACTCAGTGTCAGTGTGAAGCTCTGCATCTGTGAATGTTTCACTTTTATGATACTTGTGCTTGCACTGTGAAACAGGCCTTTTGCTTCACGTTAGTTCATGTACAATGATTGTCATGTACAACTGATCATCACTTTTGGAGTTTGAACCTACAACCATTAGTTGTCAATCCGTTCAGATAAATAACATTTAAACTGCCTCTCCCCACTTTTACTGCATTCATCTGTACATATGTTAGGGGGCAGCTGTGGCCTAATGGTTAGGGTTTGAGTCCCAGGTCCGGCAGGGATTGAAGGTGGGGGGAGTGAATAACCAGCGCTCTCTCTACCCTCAATACCACGACTGAGGTGAGTCCCTTGAGCAAGGCAACTCCCCCAACTGCTCCCTGGGCACCACAGTGATAGCAATATGGCTGCCCACTGCTGTGTGTGTGTGTGTGTGTGTGTGTTTGTTTGTTTGTTCACTACTCACTACTGTGTGTATGTGCACTTGAATGGGTAAAATGCAGAGCACAAATTCTGAGTACGGGTCACTATACTTGGCCACATGTCACGTCCTTTCCTTTCCTTTTACATGATGATTTATTGTCAGTAGTTTCTGTGACATTCACTATCATGCGTTTGTCCTGCAGAAGCAGCTGAAGGAGACGCAAAGGACGTTCCAGCAGAGAATCCAGCAGAGAGAGAAAGATCTGCAGCAGCTGAGAGAGGCTGTGGAGTCTCATAAGGTGAATCTGGAGAAGAAGAGAAGTTTGTCTCAGTCTCAGTTTAGACTCTCTTGTCTCTTTCAGTCCCACTGAAGCCTGAATCACTGTGTGTCCTAACAGCTCTCTGCACAGACAGCAGTGGAGGACAGTGAGAGGATCTTTACTGAGCTCATCCGCTCCATTGAGAGAAGCCGCTCTGAGCTGATACGGCTGATCAGAGATCAGGAAAAGCGAGCGGTGAGTCGAGCTGAAGGACGACTGGAGCAACTGGAGCAGGAGATCAATGATCTGAGGAGGAGAGACGCTGAGCTGGAGCAGCTTTCACACACACAGGATCACTTCCAGTTCCTGCAGGTAACAGAGATCTAGAAGAACACCATCATAGTGGACTTGAGACACATCCTGCTGTGACAGGAGACTCACAGAGAAACATTTCAACCCTACAATGAGACTCCATTGATGTGCTTGAGCTGTTAGATGGACATTTATGTTCTTAGCAGATGTTTTATCATCAAAACTATTTCCTAGAAAGTTCACATATAGCGTAAGTGTCAAATACTAGAATCTGTACCTCTAATGTGATATAATGAATATGAGAAGAATGAAGCTGATGCTGTGAAAGTGCTGGACTGAGTTACTAAAGATCAGTCAAGTCAAATCTGATGTTGGTGCAGGTTATTGGGTGAAGTGTGGAGCTGATGAGTTTTGATTTCTGTAGAGTTTCCAGTCTCTCTCAGCACCTCCCGAATCTACAGATGGAAATGACGATCCTTTTACTTATCTCTTCTCTTTTGATGGTGTGAGAGAATCTGTCCATCAGCTGAAAGACAAACTGCAAAGAGGAGCTCAAGAAGATCTCAGACAGAGGTAAAGTCCTGGAGATTCATCTGCTCTCAGAAACGAGTCCATCATCATCATCTCATATCATGGAGAACATCATATTAGAAATGTCTTAGAAATGGATGCAGGACCATGAGAATCACACTGTTCATGTCTGTTGATTTCCACAGTCACATTCACCAACATTGTTCCCAGGACCAGGAACGACTTCCTACAATGTAAGTCAGTAAGAAAACAAGCAGAAAAACTCTGAGTGTGTTCATGTTCTTCCTGTAAAAGGTGAAAGAATAGTTTTATAATGGATGATGTAAATGATGATTTGCACAGAATATCTGCTCATCTGTATTGAGACACTGATGATACACTGAACATTGGGGTGACCCTTATCGGTTAACCTCTCACCCCCTAATTTGTTTCTCCACTAGAAGTATGTAATGTATGCAAAATACCATCCGGATTTGATTAACCGATTTTGACTGTTTCTGATATCAGATACTGGCAGGAATTGTAGGTGGGTGGAGTGAATGTACAGTGCTCTCTTCCAATATAATGACTGAGGTGCTCTTGAACAAGGCACCAAACCAGGTGTTGGTCCAGTTGGCGCTGGAGCAAATAACTGCCCAGTGCTCTGGGTATGTGTTCACGGTGTGTGTGAGCAGTGTTCACTACTCACTGCCGTATGTGTCCAAATGGATCAGTTAAATGTAGAGCAGAAAGTTAAGTACCGTACTTGACAACATGTCATAACAATGGCAGAACACTCACAACTTCTCATGTTCTTCTTAAACGAAGATCCTCGTACCTGGGTAAACAATGCAAATGCAAAAAAAGAAGTGTTACAAAGAGGTATCCAAGAGTAAAATGGACTCCTCTCATAGACTGATGAACAAATGCAGATTATGCAGATTGTCAGACAGAAACAAAATCTGCTTCCAGTTTCTGCAGCTGAAGCACACGTCAGATTGTCACCACGATTTAGACCAGACTGCAGTTTTTCAAAGATCAGTTCTCCTCAGCAGCATTGTAATGTTTAATTTTTGGTGTTTTATGCCTTTATTTTGACAGGACAGTAAGTTGACAGGAAGTGGGAGGGGGGGATGGGGGGGGGTGGGGGGGGGTGGGGGGGATGGGGGGGGATCAGAAAAGGTTCTTGAGCCAGGACTTGAACTTGGGACACCTGAAGTGTAATGGCGCTACATGTCAGCGTGCCCACAAGGCTATTGGTGCCAATGTAATTTAACATTTTAAGACTAACAACACTGTTCTGTGTTCTGGTTTTTAACATAATTTACAGTTTACTAATGGTTTTGTATAAGAATTTTGTTGAGCACACCCCAAATGTAGTCAGTGAAATTTTGTTTATGTCCATTTCCCATTAAGGACAGTTGACTGAGAGGGTGAGAGCATACGTTTTTTAAAAGTCCAAAAATAAGGGCCACCCTACTGTCATGAAGAGTTCAGCTACATGAAAAGCAGTGTTGGGGAGTAACTAGTTACATGTAACGTAATTTAATTACAAAATAAATGTAATTGTAATTAGTTACAGTTACTGAGAAAAAAATGTGTAATTAAATTACAGTTACTTTTGAAAATATTAATGATTAAAGAGGGGGTTACTTCTGATAACCATAACATGAAGGGCAGCAGAGGGTGGCAGGACCTCCAAGATGTCTGAGCTTGAGAGCACTGACGTCACTGGGATGCCTGCAACCCACACCGACATCAGTGGTAGGTCCAACACACTGACAATCAGTCCCTTCCGTCCTGGCCCAAGCTCTGCACCAGCAAGAGCTTGGGTATTATAGCCCCGCCTCAAAAAATCCTTTGGGGAAATTTTGGTGAGAGCCGTGACATGGCGAGGATTAGGCATGGCTGCCATCTTGGTCGGGGACATCTTGTGAGCAGGCCTGATGTGAACAGGTTCAGGAGTAGAAGGCATGGTGACAGCAGGCACTGGCTTGACAGGCATGACGTGAAGAGGCTTAGGCATAGCAGATGTGACGTGACGTGAGCGGGCCCTTGAACAGCAGACGTAACTTGAGCAGGTCTTGGAGCAGCAGACATGACATGAGCAGGTCTTGGAGCAGCAAACATGATGTGAGCAGGTCTTGGAGCAGCAGACATGGCGTGAGCAGGCTTTGGAATGGCAACCATCTTGTGCACAGACTGTGGGATGGCAGCCATCTTGCAATGGGGCTCTAGAGTGGCTGGCATGACGTGAATCACTCCAGACATGACGGTTGGGGTGTGAAGATGCTCTGGTGTAACAGTCATAATGTGTGGAGATGTTGGTGTGGCAGGCATGATAACTGACGACTTTGGGGAAACGCCTTGTTCCTCCTCCTCGACACCCACAGTGAAAGCAGAGCCACTCAGCAATAATGCAAAGTCAGTACATTGCTCTAGGGTAGTAGAGGGTAGTGTTGCTGTTTGGCATTGGATCATTTAAACAGTCTTTAAGTCCATTACGAAAAATGCCTTCTAGGGCAATGCCATTAAATCCCACAAGATGACACAAGCTCCTCCACATACTCCTCTATAGCCCAGTCACCTTGACACAGACAGAGGAGGTGAGAAACTGCTGGGTTCATTTTAGCGGTCGTGTATTCTGTAGCGAGTTGTCCACGAGATGTGGATGAACCCAAGTGCAGTTTATTATAATCCAAACGTGAACATCCAAATAGCAAACATAATCCGAACATAGATGTGACTTGACTTGAAACAGGAACAGATACACAAACTCACCAACAGCAGGTACACACTTCAATACACAACAAGGAACAATGGCTACATGATTGCTACTTATAGCAAACAGTGAGGAGCACATGACCCAAACCAATAGGGATGGGATAAAGAACCCATTCACCTAACTATCGTGATTTTTATATATATATATATATATATATATATATATATATATATATATATATATATATACCAGAATCGATATTAATTCATATTAAATACATTGCTTTATTTTAGTCCTTACTTATAAACGAGGCTGAGGAAAGTTACCTCTTTTATTTCAACAGAGGGCGATGTGTTGTATCGGTGAGTATTACATGACGTCACATCTCTTACTAGTGAACACGAGAAGACCCGGGGGGACGGAGTGTGGGGAGTGAATTTCGAGGGGGGACGGCGTTTCAGTTCCAACTGGATAGGTTTATTTAGAAATTAAAGTGATTTCTCTATTTTAACCATTCAAACGACTACGAAAGCGATCCCAGTTCTGCACGCAAAGGTTTAGCGCAATGTAGATTAAAAAACGTAGCAGAATATTTGTCCATGTTTCGCTGCGCAATAGCGTCTTTTGCCATAATACCTGCAGTGTGCAGCTAATAGAAATGCTTCTCTATCAGTGCGTGTCCTGCTCCTCACAGCACAGATCGTGAAAGCAAACTGCAGTTTTTGTAATTCATTATAACAAACAAATTGTAGAGACGATGTAAATAATAAATTCAGGATGCAGTGTAGAGAGCTTCATTAATTAAAATGCAAGTTTGTGAGATCGCGGTGAACTAAAACAAGTGACAGTTATTTTAGCCTAAAGAGAGTTTGCATAAGTAAAACTGAATTTATACAACAGTTTTATACATTTTCGATTTTATACAAAAGTTAGTATTAAGTGACTCACATTTTAGGAACACTGCTGTGCTATATTTCATCAACAAAAATAGTTCCAAACACAGTCACAGCCGAGCCGCTGCGCATCTATAGTCTACAGCGCTGTTTCGTTAATTGATGTCACCTACTGGGGGTTTTAGTTTCATTTTTAAAATATAAATTGAGTTATTTAAATCGTTTAATATTCTATATTCAAAACTTTATATTTAAAACATTAATATCATAACACTGTTATTATGCAATGCATTAATGCCACCTCCTGTCAAAAAATCTGTAAATATTCCTTAATGCCACATTTGTGCTCTTCTGTGCCGTGAAAAGGTGAATTGTTGTAGCTGATTTCATTTGACTGGTAACTTATTCTTCCTGATTGTATCATATTATTAGTTAAATTTAATTTATTGTTTAATATATATATATATATATATATATATATATATATATATATATATATATATATATATATATATATAATATATGTGAAGAGTTCAGATGCAAAACCAGCTAAAAGCCATCTCGGTCAAAAATGAGATAATGTTACTAGGTGAATGCTCTCTTTTTCTTTAAACTTGCTAAAATAGCAGCCTCAGCCCAATCAGAAGCACCAGTACTTACATAGAGACCTATACATCTGAGCCTGATAAAAATGCATTTTTTAAAGAAAGACGTCAGATGGATTTAGGTGGTTATGCATCTGAACTCTTCATATATACAGTATATATATATAGAGAGAGAGAGAGAGAGAGAGAGAGAGAGAATATTGCTTTATAACGGGAAGGTTCATTTCTATCATTTCTGTCATTATAAAGGGTTTTATAATTAAATACAACCGAAAGGACATCTAAAATTACCATTATTACAAACCCCCACCCCCCCAGCTAGAGTCCCCCCAGTGAATTTTGGCTAGTTCCACCACTGGTCATACCGTCAAGAAAGTTTTTCTCAGAAACTGTTGTGCCTACACTGTACAACAACACCAAATTAAGATGTAATAAATTCACTAGGAAGAGCCTAGCGAGTCACTTTAACCTGCGACGCATGGACTTCGTGAGCCACAGAGTCTTATGTCACTGTAACAGCCCATTGTCGTCTCATGTCCTCGAGACCAGAGCCTTGCACGAGAGCCACAAATATTGCAGAACTACTTCATAATGTGGTGACAGAATGGAACATTACTGAGAAAGACCCATTTTTTTATTGTTATTAATTCTGTTATAAATTTTATTTAATGCTGTCCAGTATTTAAAAGAATGGCTTTCAAGTTAAGTTTGATGTTAAAGAAAGCTTTTACAGACTCTTCATTTTATTAATGGAACTAGTTTGATGAGCACTTTATTTCAAAAGGCACTTTATTTCAAGAAGTATTTTTCTACTGGACTTTGTGTGGCTGTTTATGTTTACTGAAAACTGAAATAAAACAGGAAAAATTACTCCTAAGATGTGTTGTATGCATCTGTATATTAAGTGTATCATTCATCTTTTCCCCCATGCTCTAGAATCTAGAGAGAAAAAACAAAGCTCGCAACACATAGCAATAGCGAATCGCAATACTTGTACAATCGAAATTCTTAAAAAAAAATCGCAATATATATCATATTGGCACCCAAGTATCGTGATAGTATAGTAGGTGTATCGTCCCATCCCTACAAACCAACCACTGAGCAAACAGACATATGACTAATCCAACCAACGAGAACATGACACAATGAACAAGGGAACCAGTGGCAGGAATACAAGAGGGCAAGGGAAGCAAGACTAGACAAGGAACACGGCTAAACTAAATAACAGACATGAAAACATCAACATGAACCAAAATCCAAAAAAAACCATGTTACAGGTGTACACTATAGTCTCCGTGCTCACAGCTTCCCCAAAAAACAAATAAATAAAAAAAAATAAAAAATATATATTTTCATTGTATGGCTATCTGGGATTTTGTTATGGAGTTAAAGGGTAGGATTATAACTTTTTGGTAGTATTACATCACATTGAGTCTATAATTAGTCCTATTTGTTTTTTTTTTTATGTCATCTGATAACACAGACTCATCCGGCCACTTAAGCTGTCACTATATGCATGATTTTTTCTTGGTGGAAGCTTTGCATTTGGTAAGCTAATAAAATATTAAAACTCAATTCAATGTTATGTGTACAATTTCTTAATTCTGTCAACTTGCCGCTTGCTAGCAACTGATTTCTTCATGGAAGTTTTGCGTTCAAATATTTCAACTCAGATCAGTGTTTCGTGTCTAATTATTTACTTTCATGGCAAGCAGCTGTGTAAGAAGTGGGATAATGTACATTTAGCCAGTTGTTACCACAAAATAAAGATGTATATTATCCCTTACTTCTTATAATCTTAATTCAAGTGATAAAGGATTTTGAAAGTCTGACAGTAATCAGTGTTGAGTGCTAAAATTAACTCTACCTGGTCTAAATGTTTCAAAATGATTAACAGTTGAAAATATTGGAAATTTAGAAAATTAATCAAAAAGTAATACATTATAATAAGTTACATTACTTTAATAAAGTAATTGAAAAGTTACACTACTTATTACATTTTAAATAGAGTAACTTGTGTTGCGATTTAGCTCAAAGGGAAATGTATATAAATAATTACAATTAATTATGATTAATTACAATTATTTATATCAGCTGCCAGTAGTAACTGTAGCAGAATTAATTTTCCATCAACTAATCTGTTCGTCCAGCGAACATTCAGTATAAGTTTTATATCAACTCTAAGAAATGATATTTTCTTGGGCACAGAAAATAACTTTCTTAAAGTACTGTTGCATTAGAGCATGTAGCTCGAATCGGAATCGTAAAGGGACATTAATTTGCAAGGCAGAATCAGAATCAAAACTCATGTAATTTGTGCACAAGAGTTTATTAACGAAGGACTAACACATAACTAATCTAAACAAACAGACATGAAATCATTCATACATGGGGGAAGGGTCAGTGAGAACTGAAGTTAGAGAGACCAGAGAATGTAGCTATGAAAAGAGTCAGTTAACCACCTGAGTGAAACCATCAGTGCTGTCTACAGCTTATACTAAACCTCTGTTTTGTTTAGTTAAATGTACGATACTTGCATTGCCTTGGTCGATGAACAAGTGTCCGAATGCAGTCTCGGGTGAAAGTCTCGATGGTTTGGAGCAGTGGTGGTTTGGAATCGCGATCAGGTTCTTCTGGGTCCGAAGAGTGATGAACTCCAAAGATGTTCTGACTCGATGGTGACTGGGAGTTTCTTCCCATGTGACAGTTGAAGAAGAACCAAGAGCTGAGAGGGACCCAGCTGAAGTCCTGTGGTCTTTGGGGAATGGAAAGACAAGGCCGCAAGGCCTGGCGCAGCTTAGAGTTCCGACGAGTTCTAGCTCATCCTCCTCATCCTCTTAGGTTCTGAAAGAACTCACGTGAGACGAGTGAAGAAAGCTAAAAGCACGGAAGAGAGAAATGTCTGTTCGAGGACATTTCATGAGGATGAATTCCGGGGTTGAGTAAAAGTGTCTGGCTCTTTGTGGTGAGAGCCATAGCTCTAGATGTTGGGGCCTGTCGGGCCCGCCGGGCACGGCCTGTGCCGGCTCAGGCTCCCTGTGGGTTCCTCCACAGGCAGCAATCGGAAGATCTTGCAGAAGAGCGTGAAGAGAGTCAAGAAGGGGGAAGAGAGACTAACGTTTGATGCCTTTAAGGTCTCTGGAGGCTGCGCCTCCAGGAGGTCCACGAACCAATGGTAACTTTCTCCTTTGGAGGGAAAGTTTACGACTCTTTGTCTGTGAGCATGGTATTTTGCATATGTAATTCGATTGGGTGTTGATGCAAAAACTAGTAAGGTTTCTTAAACACTAATATGTTGCATAGGTATCAACATCTAATTTACACCATCTTTTAGATCATCAAAACACGAACTCAAAGAGTCCAAGCATGGCATAGGTGGGTTATACTACTAGTCATCTATCAGAAAACATGCATAAAACAGTAGAAAGACAAATACAAAAACAACAGACAAAATTAAAATACAATGCAGTAATACTGTACACAATGACCTGGGCTATGTGTGATAGGAAGGTCAAAGAAAGGTTTGTCTGTGAATGAATAGGAAAGAGCCTATAGGCATTGTGTCTTTCTGATGGCAAATGTAGCATGGGCAGATGTGCATTCCTGCGGGCAATAAAACCTCTTATCAGATTGTCGTCCTGGCAACTGTGCCCTTTCAGGGTGTTCGTTGCTTTGGGGGGATGTCTCCAAAACTCCAGCATATAGCTGGGGTTGTTGGTTTTGAAGATTCTTTGTTAAATGTAACAAATAACTGTGTCTGATTGGTCCAGATGCTACACTTGTAATCTGTAACCTATTACATTTCCAAAGTAACCTTCCCAACACTGATGAAAACATCAGACAGATTCATAATTCCTGATTCTGATGTGTTTTATCTCCTTCAGATTCCCATCAGTTCACTCTGGATCTGAACACAGTGAATAAACACCTCCGTCTGTCTGAGAACAACAGAGAGGCTGCTTACACTGGTGTAGATCAGTCGTATCCTGATAATCCAGACAGATTTGATCATTCGCCTCAGGTGTTGTGTAGAGAGAGTGTGTGTGGACGCTGTTACTGGGATCTGCAGTGGAGTGGGATTGTACTTATATCAGTGTCATATAAGAGCATCAGCAGGAAGAGACTGGGTGTTGAGGGCTGGTTTGGGTCTAATGATCAGTCCTGGAGTTTGATCTGCTCTCCCTCCAGTTACTTATTCAAACACAATAACATATGGACTGATCTCCCTGTAAAGTCCATCATCAGTAGAATAGGAGTGTTTGTGGATCACAGTGCAGGAACTCTGTCCTTCTACAGCGTCTCTGACACAATGAGTCTCATCCACACAGTCCAGACCACATTCACTCAGCCGCTCTATCCTGGGTTTTGGGTTAATTTTGGATCATCAGTGAAACTGTGTTGATAAATCAGAATAGACTGATGAGAGATTCTACCCATAATGCTTTGAGCTGATGATGAATCAGTAACAGTGAGATGTTATAGAGTCTCTTCTTTTCTCTTCATGACATTAATACTGCAGCTGAACTTCTGTCACTGAAATAACATGAATCAGAATA
Source organism: Cirrhinus mrigala (assembly GCA_036247105.1). Lineage (NCBI taxonomy): Eukaryota > Metazoa > Chordata > Actinopteri > Cypriniformes > Cyprinidae > Cirrhinus > Cirrhinus mrigala. The sequence goes on along the minus strand of CM070008.1, from coordinate 655,741 downwards.
AATGTATGTAATAAATCTTCATATAGACAGTGAGATCAGTGTGTGTATCTCAGTGACAATGTGTATCTGTGCTTTTCTCAAACTCTATATTGATTTTCAATGTAGTTTCACATTTTTATTATTACTATCAAAACTATCTTTAAATTCACATGATCACACACAGTCAGTAAATCATTTTCATTATTCCATTATTACCAGCACTTTGTGTTCTTCTGTCTTCTGGTGACATGAGCAGCTGTTTTTATTGTCACACATTTAATTGTTAACTTTGCAAATTGTTTTTATTTTTAGGTTACTGCTTGTTAATAATTTGATTTGTAAACTGACATGAAATTTCAAGATGTTATTGTTATTTTATGTGCAATTTCATTACATTCAAGCAAAATAAACTTGTAGTTTTTAAAATTCACCACACCTGAGCCCCTAGAATCTCCCCTGGAGATTTTTTAGGGTGTTATGTCAAGTTACCTTTATTTATCTAGTGCTTTATACAGTACAGATGTCAATGAAGGTGGACACTGAGATTGGTTCAACAAAGAATTCAACCAAAACTGTATAGTTCCAAGTTCGGTGGTCTTAAGTCCATGTCCGTGTGCCCCAGAGATCACCCCTCTGTCCACAGTGCTTCCTGTGAAGGCAGCTGCCATCTTGTGTTTGGGCTGCACACACTTCTCTAGAGGCGACTATTTTGTTATTCTTATAGTCATGGTTCATTAGACTCTGTATTTATAGCCCTCTTGTTCTTATTGTCTTTGTCCAGCTTTGTTCTGTGTAACCTGCTGTCAGGTGATTTTTTAAATATTTCATTCTCATTACTCAGTAATAAATTATACTGGGTTTTAGTTTTTTTCCAGAGTATACTCCGCTGGATGGTGCGTTTGATAAATTCACTACTCAAAATTTATCTTGCGAAGTGAAAGGCACAGACTGCAAATACATTATTTCGTAACCAACACACATTCTTTCTTATTCAATGATTTAATAAATACCTGTTTACAATAAGCACTTATTCACGTGTACACAGGACAAAGTTAGAGGACGCACAAGTAATATCTGAGGGAGTGCAGAGCCATGATCTCAATATGGGAGAGCAAAACCACTGCAAACCAAGAGATTCTTGTGTTTTTCCATATGTGCTCAATCATTTCCACGGGTGCTTAAGCCTATGATTCCAAGTCTAATGCATGAATGGCTACTAAATAAGAAGTCTTGCACATTCACAGAAAATAGCTTCTGCATTGGAAAATTCCTATCAGTATGTCTACGGCAAGAAGGTCAGATCCTGTGGGTTTATAGATGAACCACTGGTTTTAAAACCACTGACATTCTGTTGATCTAGCAAAACTGAATACACTTTTGAATGGTCATTAATAGACAAAGACACTTTCACAATCACAATATCCATGATAAGCCATGATTTGAAAAAAAGGGGGAAAAAAAGAAAAAGGCCATTTATTAAGAAATATTGATAGATGGGATTAAAAAGCCCCCAAAGTGGCGCACTGACCATATCCCATATTAAAACTCAATATATTTCATTTACACATCTAAAATGTATATTTTACAGTCACCCTTGTGCGGATTGATCATAAACACAGCAAAAAGGCTCCCTACCAGTGGCTGTCACACAAAACTTAACATCTTGCTCAGTTTTATCTAAAAACTAAAATACAAGGATTTCAGTCAAATATAACGTAGACGATAGCGGCTCCCTGATGCGTGAAAATTATATTCAATACTAGAATGATGGCATGAGCAGGCGGTATGGCCCGATCAAGACAACAGTCCCGTGTAGTGCACACAATGAATGGCGACTGTGGGAAGCAAAAGCCGAATCCCGGACATTTCGAGTGATTTAGAAATCACGGCCGGATGCATTTTTTAGATCCAAAAAAAGGACATGCCCGGGGAAAAGAGGATGTATGGTCACCCTACCTTTAGCACTGAGGAGAAGCTGTTTTCCACTTGGAAAACGTCCTAGCAATGCCCTGTTAACCACTCAGTCGTATGTTTTTGTTATGTATGTCTGTCATGTGAATGAATGTGTGTTTGTGCAGATATGGCTGAGTTTCGTGAGATCTTCTCAAAGGCCCGACACATTGCCGTCATCACGGGAGCAGGAGTCAGTGCGGAGAGCGGCGTACCGACCATCAGAGGAGCCGAGGGACGCTGGAGGACATGGAAAACACAGGTTACACCACACACACACTTTGGTTTCCATGTTTTATGGGGACATTCCATGGGTGTAATGGGAAACTTTCTACATTTTTAGATTTTCAAAAAACTTGTATGATTTGTATGAAAACATTCTGTATAATTTATAAGCATGTTTCCTCATGGGGACCAAAAAATGTCAACACTAAACACTAAATAGGTGTTTGCACCACAACTAATTTCATTAATGTTTCAGCTGAATTTTAACAAACCTCTAGAAGACTGACAGAGGACAGTCTGTGTAAGTGATGCATTTGTCTCCCTAATCAATGAATCAAACAGTCAAAGCCCAAACAGAACATCGCTGAGAAATAAGTCACATACATGTGATGTGCTTGCCTTGCATTATGATCATTGCACATTAAACTGAAGCATTCTCTTAATCAAATTAGCAAATATAAATGTAATAATTAAAATCAGATAAATCAATAAGGAGACGGCTGATGTGGTTAAACCAAGTGAAAAAAACAAACAATACCAGTACACTCCACTGGAACACTTGAGCTGGACTGACCCATCATGGAAAACTGGATATTTCTATTTCTTTTGAATGAATGCCTTGATATAAAGTTTTACACACTCTAATATTTACAACGTGAAATCACAACCATGAGTTCATCAACACATGACTGCCCACATTTACACATCAGTAATGAGTTATCAAAACTCTGCACAGACCTGTGGCCTTTTTCACTGTCAGTGGTTGAAAGATAATATCACATGTCACTTGTGGGCTTGAATAAAACAAATTTGGTTCTAGATAAATATATTAAAGGATGTAGCAGAGTGTAATGGGGACTCGTGAGAAGCGTGATAGATCCCGATGCAAGCTTTATTGTACACAACGTAGTCAAGACAGGCAGGGTCGATCTCCACACAAACAGTAATACGTAGGTCAAGACAAAAGCAAAATCAAAATGAACAGGCAGAAGGTCAAAATCCAAGTGAGCAGTCCAAAGTAGCAAAATAAATAAGGCAATGAAACAAGGCAAAAACTATGGCAAGGAACTAGACAAAACTATGGCAAAGAAACAAGGTAAAAGTATGACAATGAAAAAAAACGAGGAAATAACAAAACAAAGCAATGAAAATAGGGAAAATGCTTGGTAGAGTCCGCACAGGCAAAACAATACTTCGCAGAGTCCTGTTTGGCATGGCCCTGCTTATATGGCTGCCAAACAGGCAGTAACCATAGAGGCAGCAGAGGGAGCGGTAACAGTCAGTCAATTGGTAAGGGCTCCCTCTGTTGGCGTGGCGTTACAGAAATCCCCCCTCTAGGAGCGACTCCTGGCGCTCAAGCAACAACAGTCCAGGAGGGTGAGGGAACAGAGGCAAAACGGGGGGTGGGACGGAGGGCTAGGTCCGTGCAGAGGAGGTGGGCCTGGATCAAGGAGCAGTGACAGACAGTGAAACACTGGAGGACCTGGGCCGTGGAGCAGTGACCAACAGGGAAACACTGGTGGGCCTGGGCCATGGAGCAGTAGCAGACAGTGGAACATTGGAGGAACTGGGCCGTTGAGCAATGGCAGACAGTGTAACACTGGAGCCGAAGTCCTCCATGGTAGATTCTGAGGAGTCTGGAGCCATGGTGGAGCAAGGAGAGCAGGCCGAGCAGGAAGCCATTGCGGGGCAGACAGAGCAGGCAGAGCAGGGAGCCCATGATTGGCCTCCTTGGCTGTGACATGATAGGCAGAGAGTTCATGATGGGCCTCCTTGGCCGTAACATGATGGGCAGGGAGTTCATGATTGGCCCCTTGACATGACATGGCAGGGAGAGAGTTCAGAGGTAGCCTCCATGACTGTGACAGGACGAGCCGAGAGTTCATAGGAGGACGCCGCCCCCTTAGAGAGTTCTGCAGCCGGAGACGCCACCTCCGGGGGCATTGGCGCAGACTTATGGTCAAATGAGATCCCTGGAGTAGACTCATGAGCAGACAGGACAGTGAGTTCTTGAATGGACGCCACCTCCTTAGGAGGTTCTACAGCATATGCTGACACCTCAGGAGGTATTGGCGCAAACTCGTGGACAGGAAAGGCCTCTGGTACAGACCCGTGGACAGACGAGGCCTCAGGAGGAGACCTGAGGTCAGATGAGGCCTCTGGAGTACAGTGTGTAGCCCACACGCTTAAAATGGCAATCGCCATGACAGGCAGCACAGAAGATAGTGGGATGCCTGCCGGGCTTGAGGGTGTGGAGACTGTGAGGTTAGAGAGCGTGGGCTCTGCGTGGCTTGGGAACGGAGACGAGACCTGGTGAGGCTTTGGGATGTCAGCTGATAAGTGACGAGGCTCTGGGGGGCCAGCTGAGACGTGATGAGGCTCCGGGGGTCAGCTGAGACGTAACGAGGTTCTAGGAGGTCAGCTGAGACGTAACGAGGTTCTAGGAGGTCAGCTGAGACATGACGAGGCTTTAGAGGATCAGCTGAGACGTGACGTGGCTTTGGAAAGGTCAGACGGGACCTGGTGAGGTTCTGGCAGGATGGCCGTGGCTTGGCGAGTCCCTGCACTAGCAGCCATGTCGTGAAGAGGCTCTGTTAAGAGCGCAGCTGTTTCTTGACTTGATTCAGGAAGGTCTGTCGTGACTTGACTTGATTCAGGGAGGTCTGCTGTGACTTGACTTGACTCAGGGAGGTCTGCTGCGACTTGACTTGACTCATCAAGAACAGCTGTGACTTGACTTGACTCAGGGAGGTCTGCTGCGACTTGACTTGACTCATCAAGAACAGCTGTGTCTTGACCTGGCTCGTGAAGACCAGCTGTGACTTGACTTGGCTCATGAAGGTCAGTTGTGGCTTGACTTGACTCAGGAACAACAGCAGTAACTTGACTTGGCTCATGAAGATCTGCTGTAACTTGGCTTGGCTCATGGAGATCAGCTGTGGTTTGGCTTAACATAGACGACCCAGCTGTAACTTGACTTGACTTGACTCAGGAACAACAGCTGTAACGTGACTTGACTCAGGAACTACAGCTGTAATTTTGCTTGACTCAGGAACTACAGCTGTAACTTGGCTTGATTCAGGAACAACAGCTGCGACTTGGCTTGACTCATGGAGAACAGCTGTAACTTGACGTGGCTCAGGAAACACAGCTGTCACTCGACTTGGCGCTGAAAGTGCAGCCCTGACTTGATACCGGAGGATCAGGCATCACTTGATTTGCCTTGGGTATGGTAGACGTGATGGGATGAGATTTGGTTGAGATGATTTTGGCATGATGAGGCTCAGGCGTAGCAGCCACCTTGGCCGTGGACTCAGATGAGGCGGCCATCTTGTGAACAGACTTGGGGATGATGGCCATATTGTGAACAGGCTTGGGAATGGCGGCCATCTTGTGAACAGGCTCAGGGATGGCAGCTATCTTGTGGACTGGCTCTGAGATGGCGGCCATCTTGTGGACTGGCTCTGGGATGGCGGCAATCTTGTGAACTGGCTCTGGACAGGCGGCCGGCATGGCATGAGCAGGCCCTGGAGCGGCAGAAGACGTGACGTGAGCAGGCCCTGGAGCAGAAGACGTGATGTGAGCAGGCCTTGGAGCAGAAGATGTTGTGCGATGAGGCTTTTGAGTGGCCGGCATAACGTGAACAGACTCTGGCTTGACAGGCATAGCATGAACAGGCTTTGGCTTGGTGGACATGATATGAGTGGTCTTTGGTTTGGCGGGTCCTGGAGGATCACGGGGTCCCTCATCCGCGATCCCCACAGTGAATGCAGAACCACCCAAAAGCAGAGCAAAGTCAATGTAACGGACCAGAGTCCAATGAGGGGTATTGTGTGGCATTTTGGATGATATGTCCTTATTTAAACCAAAGCGAAAAATGTCCTTCAAAAAAGTCTCATTAAAGTCCACCTGGCAATACAGGTCACAGAATCTGCCACATAGTTCTCAATGGGATGATTACCTTGACGTAGTCGAACAAGGCAATCTGCTGGGTTCATGGTTGTGTATTCTGAAAGCTGCTGGATCTTTGGTAGGCGAAGTATTCTGTAACGGAGACTCGTGAGAAGCGTGATAGATTCAGATGCGAGCTTTATTGTACACAACGTAGTCAAGACAGGCAGGGTCAATCTCCACTCAAACAGTAATACATAGGTCAAGACAAAAGCAAAATCAAAATGAACAGGCAGAAAGTCAAAATCCAAGTGAGCAGTCCAAAGTAACAAAATAAACAAGGCAAAAATTATGGCAAGGAACTAGACAAAACTATGACAATGAAACAAAACCAAGGACATAACAAAACAAGGCAATGAAAATAGGGAAACCGCTTGGTAGAGTCCACACAGGCAAAACAATACTTCGCGGAGTCCTGTTTGGCATGGCCCTGCTTATATGGCTGAAAAACAGGAAGTAACCATAGAGGCAGCAGAGGGAGCGGTAACAGTCAGTCAGTGGGTGAGGGCTCCCTCTGCTGGCGTGGTGTTACACAGAGAAAGATTATTACCATCAACCACCCTGAGTCCTGACCCGTAGTTTGAACATGCTGCTCACTTTAAAACTGTACAACTGTAAAATGGTGCTACTGTAGTCATTGTGTCACACAGGTTTGGTCTGCTAATTGAGGACTCTGTAGTGAACCAGGCTAAGACAGGAGCACAGATCTGAATGTTGTTTTGACTTGCTCACTAATGCAATTTTGTTTACATTTTTAACCAGTTCTGTAGAGCAGCTTTAATCTCATTTGTAAAGGCGCAGTAACCAGAAACACGAATCCTGACAGCATCTGAGCTGCCTGAGGTTTCTTGGTTTTGACACTGGGTGATTTCACAAAAATCAGCAAGGGTTTAATAATGTCCTTGTTAAATGCTAACTAGTTCACATTCTAGTCCATAACACTACATTCAAATGGCAAAATAAAGCAATAAGCCTCAAGAAGCGATGGTTTACAGCGAATTTAGAACAGCAAAGTGGCATTATAAATAGCTGTTATAAATTCACTGTAAGCCATGGCTTTACAGGGTTTATTGCTTTTATAAAACAGTTATTCCATATATACGTAGTAAGGTTTCACAAAATAAAACAGAGCAAATAAAGTGTAATTATGTTAATACAAACATCATTCTTCTGCCAAACAATGTAGTTCCTCAGAAACGGTTGTGGTTGCAACAAAGTGGTTGCCGAGCAACACGCAAATGTAAACAAAGTTGTATGTTTGTAGAGTAATTTACAACAGCTTCGAACGCGGCTCAACCAATCAGAATCAAGGATCAGAACTATCTGATTTATAACATACATTAAAAAATATTAAAAAGAAAAATTAGATGTTTTATCAGGCTTTTATTTATTTATTTATTTATTTATTTTTTAAATATATATTACTAAAATAAGTGTACAAACAAACAGTGTACACGTGATAATCAGAACACTCTTTTCATGAGCAGTAATCAAAGTTCTAGTAAGTCAGTTATGGTCTTAATTGCCGTCTACAAATAATTTTGTTTGTTTGTTATGAAATGCTTTAAAAATGCTAAATAATTATGCTAAATCAAAGACTACAGAATACCCAAGACTTGTCACTCGTATAGTTTTGAATGGGGAAAGATGCAATGCTCATTATGGCCACGAAGCCCCGCCTTCTTAATGAAAGCGCCAGTCGTTGATTAGTAAAGTCAGCGCGTCACTGCAGCTGCTGTTAGAAGTCCCAGTTGCTTTAGAAACAGTCACCGTCGTGAGATGTGCGCTCAGTACTGCACATGCACACAACATGCTGTCACAAACCTGGTTAGTTTACACTGTTGGAGTATTATGACAGATCAAATGAACAGTGTTTCCTGCATTTATTTTCATGGAGTAGAAAGGACTTTAATGAAGTGTGTTTGGCTCTAGATCAAAATGTTAGAGGATTTAACATTGAAAATCACTACCATAAACAACCCTGAGCCCTGTCCCATTGTTTTGATGTGCTGATCACAAACTGTAGAAATGGTATAATGCTACCATTTTCACACATCATGATTGAGGACCAGTGAATCAGGGTAAGACAGGAGCACAGATTTGAATGATGTTTTTTAATGTATATGTTCAGTAATAACATCACTGGAATCGCTCTTGGCAAAGTTGTGATTGTGAAAGTTTCTTATTTTGATTTTTGTCTGTCTCGTCAGGATCTGGCCACGCCGGAGTGTTTCTCACGTCACCCCAGCCGCGTGTGGGAGTTCTACCACTATCGTCGAGAGCTGTCCCTGAACGCTCAGCCCAGCCCCGCTCACAGAGCCATCGCCGAGTGCGAGGCGCGTCTCAGCAGACAGGGCCGATCGCTGGTGGTGATCACGCAGAACATCGACGAGCTGCACCAACGCGCCGGATCCAAACACGTCCTGGAGGTCCACGGTCAGAGCTCACACACCCGCAACACACCGTACACGACCTCTGTCAGAACATGATGATGATCAAACACACACATCAACATCAGCAGAGGATGAAACTGAGCTCTGATTCACACTGTCATGCTTTCACCATCAGAAATATTCAGTATAATCCTGGGAAAAGCTTGGGGAACTTTTTACTTAAAGCCTTTATGTGTAACACATTATAAAAGTAGATTTAATGCACTTTATAATGCACTGTACAATCTCATGAATAACTGTAACCACAGTTAATACATTCTAACACTTATCAATCCACTGTTACACCATACATTTTAAATGTGGTTATAATTATTTACGTCAAGATATAATTTACTACAGTGCAATCTGTAAATAATTACAATGCATTATACATGAAGGCTTTAAGTAAAGTATTACCAAAGCTTGCTTTTATCCTTAGATTCCCAGTGGCAAAAATCTGTTGTCCTTGTAATGAGGGAAAACACTGAAATTACATTTTGCTTAAAATAAAGGACCCATTTTGAGGAGCATGAATATTTTCTCTGTACATCTCTATATAAAAATCTCCCGTTAAATGTCCATATTAAAATATAAACAGTATCATTATGATTTCCTGTAAAGCTACTTTGAAACAATGTGTGTTGTGAAAAGCAGTAATCAGATTGAATTAGACTTGTGGATGCAGCTTCACACTCAAGCATTTGAAGTGATCTCTACTAGACAATACTAATAAAATAACCTGAATAAACACAATCTGACACGTCCCTGTAGTTCAGTGTGCTTTGAATAGACGTCCATAGTTTGTGGCTGCAGTTGTAGCGACTCAATCAGCAGAACTGATGTAATGGATTTGGTTTGAATTCTTTTGACAGACTTGTTGAAATCTTGTTCTGTCTGTAGGAAATCTGTTTCAGACCAGATGTTTGAGCTGTAAAGATGTGGAGATCAATCACAAGAGCCCCATCTGTCCATCACTGGAGGGCAAAGGGTAGGTGACGCTCATCTGTACCCACAAATCAAAGTCCATTTACCCTCCAGATCCCACTGACTCTCTGTATTCAGAGAAATAACACAATGAGATGCTGGACAGTCCACCATAGCAGCTCCATTAATAATGCTGATCCAGACTCAGATTGATGAAGCGTCGGTCAGCATGATGACTGTGATGATGTGTCACGTGTGTCACGCTTCATTCTCCGACAGATCGCCTGATCCTGACGCACCTGACGCGCTCATACCTGTCAAAGACCTGCCCAGGTATCTCAATTCAATTGTGCTGAAAATGTGCTCACCCTCACACCATCCAAGATTAGGATGAGTTTGTTTCTTCTTGTAGAAATGTGTCATTCCATCACTGTCTCACCAATGGATCCTGTGCAGTGAATGGGTGCCGTCAGAATGAGAGTCCAAACAGCTGATAAAAACATCATAATAATAATCCACACCACTCCAGTCGATCAGTTCACTTCTTGAGAAGACAAAAGCTGAAACAAATCCATCATAAAGACATTTTTATAGCAGTAGCTGCTCAAGTCCATAATCCATAATAACACTTCCTCTGGTGAAAAAGTCCATCTCCTGTTGTCTCTCACATTAAAATCCAGCCACTTTTTGTTTAGAGCTGTTTTAGACTGTTTTGGCTTGTAAATGGTGCTTGTTCTGTGCAGATTTTGCTCCTAATTCAGACCAGACCACTTTTCACTGGTGAAAGCGTTATGGACTCATTTTTTGGTCAAAAACATCTTAATGATGGGTTTGTTTCAGCTTTTGTCTTCTCCAGATGTGAACTGATGGACTGGAGTGGTGTGGATTACTTGTGGATTATTGTGGTGTTTTTATCAGCGGTTTGGACTCTCATTCTGACGGCACCCATTCACTGCAGAGGATCCGTTGGTGAGACAGTGATGACATTTTGGGTAAATGTTCAGTTTTGTCTGAACTACTCGTTTAGTGCTGAATGTGTGTGTGATATGTGGTGCTGTGTGTTCAGGTGTGATGAGAAGGGCTGTGACGGGCTGCTGCGGCCACATGTCATCTGGTTTGGAGAGACTCTGGACTCTCAAATCCTCACTAAAGTGGAGAAGGAGCTGGAGACGTGTGACCTCTGTCTGGTGGTCAGTTTGACTCTGATGTGAAACTTTTACTTCTGAAAGCTTCTGCTGACCAGATAAACACGCCTGCTTTGTTTTTTTTTTTAGTCATGCGCATCTGAAGTTCTGTCTGTACTGTGTTTGTGTCTTCAGGTCGGCACGTCCTCCGTCGTTTACCCGGCAGCCATGTTCGGTCCACAGGTGGCGTCCCGCGGCGTTCCAGTGGCCGAATTCAACACTAAGATGACAGCAAACACACCACGCTTCAAGTGAGTTTATCCTGTGGAAAATGTGTTGTTTCTGAAAATAATTACAGAAGGAATAATGTGTAGCGATCAGGAGCGACACAAACCTCAGCTGTTTATTACACCAATACAATATCAACATGACACTGATCTTATTCTGCTGTGATACAAGAGACATGAAACTAGCAGACCAGTGTGAATCAGAGGTGTAGTTTACTGTACTGAATGTGCACTTGTAGTGTTCTTTATATCTCAATATAATATAATATTAATGAAACAAAACACCACTTAAATGACTTAATGTGAGACACTTTCTTGACTGTGTTTCTTAAAGAAGTCCACTTCCAGAACAACATTTTACAAATAATTTACTCACCCCCTTGTCATCCAGGATGTTCGTGTCTTTCTGTTTTCAGTCGTATAGAAATTATGGTTTTTGAGGAAAACATTTCAGGATTTTCCTTTATATAATGGACTTCAATTGTGCCCCTGATTTTGAACTTCCAAAATGTAGTTTAAATGCGGCTTCAAAGGGCTCTAAATGATCCCAGCCAAGGAAGAAGGGTCTTATCTCTGGCTCTTATGGCTCTGGCATGTCCATTCACAACACTACATACTATTGAATCACGTCGAAAGGTCACGCGGAACGTAGGCGGAGCAACAGACCCAGTGGTTACAAAGCGAACGCGCAAAGACTAAGAAAGTGCAAGTAAGTCAAACGCTGTTAACAAAAAGGTACAACAATGTCGGACGATTCTGAAGTTGTAGGAGAAAATAAGATGGAGACTCGAAGACTCGAAACATGTGAACTAATTCAGTACAGAACCTAATAGGATGTTGCGCATGCACAACTGAACAAATCACTCCCCGAGACGACTCGTTCTTCACGAGTCACATTAAAGATTCATTCAAAATGAAATGAATTGAAGTCCATTATATGAAGAAAAATCCTGAAATGTTTTCTTCAAAAACCATAATTTCTATACGACTGAAAACAGAAAGACACGAACATCTTGGATGACAAGGGGGTGAGTACATTATTTGTAAATTGTTGTTCTGGAAGTGGACTTAGTTCACCCCAAAAATGAAAATTATTTGTTCTAAACCTGTACGAGTTTCTTTCTCATACATAAAAGATGTTTCAAAGAATGTGAGTAACAGTTGATGGTAGCCATTGACTTCTATGGTATGGAAACACATGCCATGGAAGTCGATGGCTACCATCAGCTGTGTGGTTACAAACATTCTTCAAAACATCTTCTTTTGTGTTCAGCAGAAGAATAAAACTCAGGATTAAGGCAATTTGAAGATGAGTAAATGATGCCAGAATTTTTATTTTTGGGTGAACTAACACGTCAGCTAAAAAGTTGACTTTTATAATAATATCAGATAAAATCTATAAATCATTTACTTGAAATCATTTTATTAATCTTTTATTGTGTTAATATATTTTAGTTAATACAATATTTAATATATTTTAAATGAAATAAACTTTATAAATGTATAATAAAATATATTTAAATACGTGACATTAGTTTCAACAGAAACGTCATTAAAGTATATTTTAGTTTATAAATGCTTGTCTGTACATTCAGCAGTATGTTAACCATATTTCGAAGATAATAGAAGTAATTATGAAATTACACACAAAGATGTACTTAAATGCTTCAAAAACACTCTAAAGTTCAGATAATTGCATTTCATATAAATGTAAACTATAATATATTTTCATTTGATTGCAAATAACATGCAGTTACGTGTCTGAAAACATTACATTCAGTTCACACTTAAGTATATGATTTTAAAGTGTTATTTCCATAATAGCACTATTTTTAAAAGCATGCACTGTTGATAGAAATAATAAGTAAACTTTGAAAAGGTCAGATATGGACTGAGACAGTGATCAATCACACACACACACACACACACACACACACACACACACACAGGTGTAATGATCAGGCTGCTGGATGTGTTGTGTTCTGGTGTTGTGGTGTGTTTGCTGTAGTGAATCAGTGCTGTGTGGATGTGATGTTCATTCTGTCTGGTCCAGGTTTCATTTCCCGGGCCGCTGCGCAGTGACTCTTCCTGCGGCTCTGGCACGACACGAGTCTGAAATCATCTGACGCTCAGAGCCGCACTGGATCGGCCGGAGCTCAACCTGAATGAAAACAGCACATACAATAATAGAACAGATTCATTCCTCTGCTTTTGAAATATCAACTACTGTATATAAACTGGAAATGGGCCAAAGTATAATCGCACAGACGCTGATGTTGCTGGAGTGAATGTTAGTGCTGTTGACAGTTTTCCATGTGCCTTAACTTTCTCACAGAGTTTGATAAATCAGTGCCAGTGTTCCTCATGTAGAGGAGCTGTACTGGATGTTCACTGCAGTGCTGCGTTTCTTCAGTTCGTCTGCTTGATTAATGTGTGATAAAGCAACATAATATTCCAGTTTACATAGAGAAGTGTGTGTGGTGTGTTCATGTGTGTGTGGTGTGTGTGGATGTAGTGCTTTACTCTGAAGGGCCACTAGAGGGACGACAGCGTTTGCCTTCATTTCATTCCAGCATTAAATACCAATGAATAAAAGTGTTTTTCACTGATTGTGTCTGGATTCATGATGTTCAGTCAGTGTTATATCTGTGTCTCCTCCTGCACACTCACACACATTTATTAAATATATAAAACAGCTTTCATCCTCATTAACATTTACATTGAACTACTAGACTATTACATTTCTAAAACGGATGCATCAATATGTATGATTTATACACTACTATTCAAAAGTTTGGGCACAGTAAGAGTTTTTATTTTTTGAAATGAATACTTTTATTCATCAAGGATGCATTAATCAAAATTGACAGACATTTATAATATTACAAAATATTTCTATTTCAAATTAATTGCTGTTCTTTTGAACTTTCTATTAATCTGTGAATCCTGAAAAATAAAATGTATCACAGTTTCCACACAAATATTGTGCAACACAACTGTTTTCAACATTGCTAATAATCAGAAATGTTTCTTGAGCAGTAAATCAGCATATTAGAATGATTACTGATGTGACACTGAAGACCGAAGTAATGATGCTGAAAATTCAGCTTTGATCACAGAAATAAATTACAGTTTGTAATAATATTTCACAATATTACAGTTTTTGTTTTGTCTGTATGTTTGATAAATGTTTTTTTTTTTTAAACATTGATAAATCTTACGATCTCCAAACTTTTAAATAGTCCTCCAGTTTGACGCATGAATTTATAAAAGTAAATATTTCCCATGTGTCTCAGTCAATAATGTGTTAATCTGAATAATCTATTTTTTATTCATCAGACATGTTTTCATGTGAAACCATCAGACTTTAGTCACTCTTGTAAACATCATTCAGATCAAGTGTCTCAAACGCTTTTCTTTTCTCACTTTTTATTTAAATTGATTTAAACGGATGCCGTTTTAAATAAGCGAACACAATAGATCACACACAGACTGATTTTAATGACTGTGCTCAAATAATATCCTGCAAATAAGCGGTTTTCTCTTGTTTTATGGTTTTGTTTGTGTTTGTGTCTGTATATGAAGCTCAGATCCGAATGTCTCATGTCTGTTAAACAGACTTTACTGTCAGAGTAGAGCTTATGTAGGTGCTGCTGTTTATAGCAACCATCAATCTGACTGTCTCTCAGTGATTCACTGCAGCACTGGCTGATTTCACACACACACGTTTTTTTTTTTTTTTTTTTTTTTTTTTGTGAATTGTGGGGACTTTCCATAGACTTCTATAGATTTTATACTGACCAAGCGATATTGTCTATCCCCTAACCCAACCCTAACCCTAAACCTACCCCTTACAGAAAACATGTTTGCATCGTTACACTTTCAGATAAACATCATTTACTATTTTTAATCATTTTTTAACATTGTGGGGACTGCAGGCCGGTCCCCACAATGTCAAAAATTTCAGGTTTTACTATGCTTGTGGGGACATTTGGTCCCCACAATGTAGCAAAAACAAGTACACACACACACACACACACACACACACACAGTTAGGTTTCTGTGAATTGTGGGGACTTTCCATAGACTTCTATAGATTTTATACTGACCAAACTATATTGTCTATCCCCTAACCCAACCCTAACCCTAACCTACCCCTTACTGATAACCTGTTTGCTTCGTTTCACTTTTTAGATAAACATCATTTAGTATTTTTTATTTTTATTTTTCCCCTTGTGGGGATTGCAGGCCAGTCCCCACAATGTCAAAAAAATCAGGTTTTATTATCCTTCTCCCCACAAAGGATAAACAAGAACACACACACACACACACCACATACGCACTCAGCGCTCGTCTCCATTTTTATCTCTGCCACAGAAGCCAGTGAGTGTATTTTTGTGTCTGATCGTCCCACACACGCTAACAGTCACAGCAGCCTCTAGTTTCCACTGAATCACTGACTGAGACTGAAATCAGCCACTGACCACACATGACCTGCGGTGAAACAATAATGTGCTCTAATGATCATGTAGCTCTCTTCATGACAACACAGACACAGATTGGTTCTTTAGAACGGGCATTTTATTCTTGGGTTTGTCTTCTTTGTCTTTTGCGTCTTTGACGTCTCAACGTCTTAATGCAGCAATGCCGTGAGAACTCGTTGGCCGCTTGTCATGAAAAGAGTTTATGAGAGTCTTCTTTACGGTTCTTTTGACTTACAACAGCACTTGTTTTAAACTTAAATGTATTTAAACTTATCAGAGCCTTGTGATGCGTCCGCTCATCATCAGTCCATCGGGGCGTCTAGCAAGCAAGTCATTTCTGTTAAAGTGACGCCATTAAAGTGCACCAAATGAATTCACATCACATTACAACATATTGCAACTGAATACCAAATAGATTAATACAAGAAATTATGGAGTTAATTAGAAATAATTATGAAACAAATACACAGAATATCTCAGAAACAGCACTTACGCTCCCACCAAAATCACTCATTTACATTAAATTGAATTAAAGTCAACACCAATTTAAATTTCAGGTGTACCTGAGTGTAACTGTGTCATGTGCTTGATTTAATTGGCCTCAATTAAAGTGACCACCTTGTGGATAGGCCTTTCTAAGTAAACTGATCTAGTGTGTGGCATTCCTTTAACAAAGGTAGTGTCCCTGACTAGTAGCTTCAGCTTTCGCACAATGCCGTCGGCACTAGGGTAAGTTTCCACTACCCTGGCGAGCTTCCATTCATTTCTTTGAGCGCCATCATCTTGTAGGATCACAATGTCATTTACTGATGCATTTTGTGATGTTCTTTGCCATTTCTTGTGTTGTTGGAGATTTAATAGATATTCATGTTTCCATCTCTGCCAAAATTCATTTGCCAGGAACTGCACTCCTCTCCATCTCTTACGCTGATAGAGGTCTTCTTTGCTGAACTTTCCTGGAGGTGGCAGAATGACTGATGATTTCATGGTTAGTATGTGATTGGGAGTGAGGGGCTCTGGGCCGGTAGGATCATGAAGATGTTCAACACTTAATGGTCTGCTGTTCATTATCGCCATTGTCTCATACAGAAATGTTCTAAGAGTGGTGGTGTCAAGTCTGCTAGCGGATGCCTCAGTTCTTTCTTCTGGCAATATGACATTTGTTGAACCTCTGTAGTTCTTCTGTATCTTCTACATTTTACACACTTGTAGATGTGTGAAGATACCACACTTCCACATCCTAAGATCCATATTCCGTTTGCACGTAACTCATTCATGGTCATGCCTCTTCCTTGGTGATACACGCGCTCGTGATGATGTTTGACGAGTAAGGCTGGCAAATATGATTTCTATGGAAGTACTGCAGGATGCTTTATGTCATGATGCAAGCTTGATTGTGATAACCTTCCTCCCACCCTGAGGACACCATCTTTGTCCAAGAAAGCATTTAAATGACGTAACTTGTTGCACTTATTCAGGGTGTCATTCTTTTGGAGTTTGATCCTTTGAATATCTTCAGCAAAGGCCTCTTCTTGTACTAGTTTGATAACGATAATTTCTGCTTCTTTTCTTTCTTCAAGACTGGTTGCGTATTTGTTCTTGGTTGAACTCCCTTGAATTCTCTTAAGATTTGAATTCTCTTCAGCCTGACAACAGCCCTCACTACTCAAGACCAGTCAGAAAACTTAGTGAAGCGCTTTACCATTGAATTCATTTCTTTTGTCTAGATTGTGTGAACATGGGCTTTGCGAAACTCAGGGTCTGTCATTTCTATTTCTCCCACCGTTTCCTCTTCATGAGGAAGATCTCTCTGCCACAGAAAGTCAGGCCCTTTCAGCCAGTTTGACTCTTTCAGCTGAAGTGCACATTGTTTGTTATCTGGGAGACTAGGTGCTTGTCTTGAAAGGAAGTGGAAGTTCGAAGTGGCCATCTTCCTTTTGCCTTATATCTTCCTTTAGCTTGGGCAAGAAAGGAATGTTTTCCTGAGAAACTAGATTGTCATCTGCACTTTGATCTGTGAAGTCTAATTCAAATGCCTTAATTATGTCTGCAGAAATGACTTCCTTCACAAGAGTTCGTCAAACAAAGTGTACTTCTTTCTTTAGGTCAAATGATGGCTTCACTAGAGGCACCACTTGCCGCACTAATGTTCTATGACTGATTCCTATTGCATCACTGTAATCATTTGCTGGGTATGAGCAGCCGACTATGCTCCAGCCGAGATCGGTTCGTTGTGCATATGGATGATTTTCCTCTCCAGATAGGATTTTTTTAGGAAGAAGGGCTTGTTGACAGTTGTAGCCAATCAAAAAGCCTAATTCGCAATCCAATGATGGTGGAATCTTGTCTGCCAATTGTTCCAGATGAGGCCATTTCAGAGCAGTTTCCGAAGTTGGGATATGTGATCTGTTTGTCTGGAATGAACTCTCGTGTAAACACAGATGGCAGTGGGATTCTTTTCTCAGAGTTGTATCCTCTTACTTGTAGATTTTTCAGTTTCTGACAAGGTATGACTGTTACTTTTGTGGACATTGTGGACAGCTGCAGACTAACATTCTGCTTGTTAGTATTTAGCTCTTGACTTCATCTAGGACTTCATCTAGGATAAAGGTCGTGTCACTTTGTGTGTCTAAGAGCGCATAGACAAGGACGTCTTGATCTAGCTGTTTTGTGGATGAGACCCAGACTGGTATAATTGTAGATGTTTGTGTATTTGAGTCTACTTGTCGGATCGCATTAGTAATTGCTGCTGCAACTATTTCTCTGTCTTCAGTTTTTTCCTTTGAACTTTCATCTTCTTTAGAACGGTTAGGCCTTTGATACCTTGATACTTCTTTAAACTTGTCGTCATGCAAACAAGTAGGATGTCTCTTCTGACACTTTTCACACGTGCTTTTATTATCACATTTTCTTGAATGATAACCAGTCTGCAAACATCCGAAGCAAAGTTGCTCTGAACGTAGAAACTTGACACGATCTTGAACTGTCTTCTCAATAAACTTTCTACACTTTCTTAAGACATGTCCTGTTCTTTTACAGAACCCACATGATGAGATGGTGCTTTGAGCTATGTTTGTGTGCAGTGTCTTTGCTTGAATGGTTTGGTTTCTTGAATGTTTTGGTTTCCCGTCTCTCCACGCTCTTAAGTGCCTGTACTGAAGATATAGGATCTCAAGCGAGATCAGCTTCCTTTGAAAGAAAGAGTGGAAACTCTTTGAATTGCGGGTAACCAGCATGTGCTTCACGGGCTTCTATCACTTTGCAGTTCCATCTGGACACTAACCAATCTGGCAACTTCTGCAGAATTTTTTGATTCTCATTGCAGTCGTTAAGAACTTCCAGTGTCTTCAGGTGGGGCACTGCGGCCTCACAGCTCTTAAGTCTCAGTAAATTCTCTTAGTTCACAACCGTCTTTAGAACTTATTTTTGGCCATCCATGCAGCTTGTCTCTGAAGGACTTTCTAATTATGAATGGGTCTCCATAACGTTTCTCCAACAGCTGCCAGGCAGAGTCGTATGCGGCTTCAGTACCTAGTAAGAAAAATTCTTCAACAGTCTTCTTTGCATCACCACCTACATTCTTTCTTAAGTAATATAGTTTCTCATTCTTCGGAATATTCTTCCTATCAATTAACGTTTCGAAAGATAGACGCCAGTCTTTGAACTTTAGAGGGACTCCAGTAAACAATGTAGGCTCTGGCATTGGAAGACGGTTGGCACTCATAGCTTCTGCTAATGCGCTGACCAGATCAGAGCTGTTTCGCAATTGAGGCATAAGCACTGAAGCTGAAGGAGTTTTAAATGCCTGTTGCAGAGATTGGGCATTATGAACTTGACTTGTAACTGGTAAGGATTGAGGAATGAATGGAAAACTTGAGGCTTGGAGCACTTGGGTCGTGGCTGGCAAAGGCTGAGGAATAAAAGGAGGACTTATGAAAGTAGGAACTTGAAGGTCTCCAGCTGATTCAGCATCATGCAGCAAATCAATTGCTTCAAAATTTCTTTCTACTTGATCATAGACCTTTACTTGAGCTCTAGCTGCATTCAACTTCTTTACTTCTTCTAAGCGTTCAAGCTTTCTTCACTTGTCCTGCATTGCTTGTTGTCTAGCCAGGTCCTCGAATTCAAATTGTGCTAAACGTTGTCTACTTTTGACCTCTAGCCTTTGAAGTTCTGATGCTTCCCTTTCTTGCTCCTCTAACACTGCCAAAACTTCCTGAGATGCAGCAGCTTCAGCCACAGCTTCGTTTCTTTTGACTGAGTGGATGCTAGAATGAGTTGAACTGCATTTTGATTGATGAGACACTGGTCTTGATAAGGAGCCTGTTGAGTCCAAGATCGATCCAACATCATGCCAAGGTTCCTTCTCTTCATCTGCTGCATGCCATTCACGTTGCCTTTGTGCACTTCTAACAATGAATCCCGAAAGTGATATGCACGCATCAGTCCTGCGTCGCAGGTCTTGTTCAGGAGTCTGCACTTGACATAGCTCTTCATAAATGGCCTTTAATGAAGAACAGCTGCTTTCTATGTTCTTGATTAGCTCATTCAGCTCATCTTGGGAAGCTTCATCCGACAATATTTCCTTGCCTAGTCTTGCATGATGCTTCCATTTCTCATAGATCATTCTGTACTGCCATTGTATACCCTTTAACTTTGTTTCTTAAAGTTCTCTTCCCTTTTCCGTTAGAGTTCAGAATCAGAATCAGAATTAGCTTTATTCACCAAGTGTGCGCAAACACACAAGGAATTTGTTGTGGTTTTTTGTACAAGGTGCTCCTGGTACATACATACAGTGGGTATGGAAAGTATTCAGACCCCCTTAAATTTTTCACTCTTTGTTATATTGCAGCCATTTGCTAAAATCATTTAAGTTCTTTTTTTTAACTCATTAATGTACACACAGCACCCCATATTGACAGAAAAACACAGAATTGTTGACATTTTTGCAGATTTATTAAAAAAGAAAAACTGAAATAT
Source organism: Cirrhinus mrigala (assembly GCA_036247105.1). NCBI lineage: Eukaryota > Metazoa > Chordata > Actinopteri > Cypriniformes > Cyprinidae > Cirrhinus > Cirrhinus mrigala. The sequence goes on along the minus strand of CM070008.1, from coordinate 635,405 downwards.
CATATGGTCCTAAGTATTCAGACCCTTTGCTGTGACACTCATATATTTAACTCAGGTGCTGTCCATTTCTTCTGATCATCCTTGAGATGGTTCTACACCTTCATTTGAGTCCAGCTGTGTTTGATTATACTGATTGGACTTGATTAGGAAAGCCACACACCTGTCTATATAAGACCTTACAGCTCACAGTGCATGTCAGAGCAAATGAGAATCATGAGGTCAAAGGAGCTGCCTGAAGAGCTCAGAGACAGAATTGTGGCAAGGCACAGATCTGGCCAAGGTTACAAAAAAATTTCTGCTGCACTTAAGGCTCCTAAGAGCGCAGTGGCCTCCATAATCCTTAAATGGAAGACGTTTGGGACGACCAGAACCCTTCCTAGAGCTGGTTGGGCAGGTGCACACCAATGATTCTTTCTGCTGTCCTAACAGTCCGTTGCAGTCTTCTTATATCTGATTTACTGGCTGCCCCAAACCAGACAGTTATAGAAGAGCACAGAACTGACTCAATGACAGTGGAGTAAAACTGTGTCATCAGTGCCTGTGGTAGATTGAACTTTTTCAGTTGACGAAGAAAGTACAACCTCTGCTGGGCTTTTTTCACAATTGAGTCAATGTGAATGTCCCACTTCAGGTCCTGGGAGATGAATGATTCCACTGCAGCCACAGTGCTGTTCATGATGGTGAGAGGGGGGAGTGCAGGGGGCTTTCTCCGGAAGTCCACTGTCATCTCTACAGTTTTGAGCGTATCAAGCTCCAGGTTGTGGAGACTTCATGACCACAGATGTTAAAGCAACAGGTCTGTAGTCATTAAGTCCTGTGGTTTTTGTTTTCTTGGGTACAGGGATGACGGTGGAACATTTAAAGCAGGATGGGACCATACACAGCTCCAGGGATCTGTTGAAGATCGGTGTGAAGATGGATGATAGCTGGACAGCACAGGCTTTAAGGCAGGCTGGAGAGACACCGTCTGGGCCTTTGGCTTTCCTTATCTTCTGCTTCCTGAAGACTTTGCAAACATCACCTTCACAGATCTTAAGGGCTGGTTGAGAAACAGTAGGGGGGATGGAGGGGCAGGGTGTTGATGGCTGTGCTGTGGGACAGTTGGGGGGGGGTGCAGGGTGTCAGACCAGTCTTTCGTTTTTCAAACCTGCAGTAAAACTCATTCAGGTCATCAGCCAGTTGTTGATTGGCCTCAGTGCTGGGGCTTTCAGGCCGTTCCACACTGATTTCGAGTCATTTCTTGAAAGCTGTTTGTTTAGCTTTCCCGAGTAGTTTAACTTTGCCACTTTTATCTCCCTATTCAGTGTGTATTTGGCCTGTTTGTACAAGGCTTTGTCCCCACACTGTAGCCGTCTTCTTTGGCCTGGCGAAGCTGTTTGAGTTTTGCACTGAACCAAGGTTTGTCGTTGTTAAATGTTAAATAAGTCCTGGTGGGTACACACATGCCCTGACATGTTCTGACTCTTTCACTTTTTCGCAGCCCTCCTTCTTCCACAGGTTAGGAATCTGTATCTTCAGGTAGGGTAGGTGATTTGACTTGTTTACTGTTAGCCTCTGTGCGTGTGTCAAACATGTTGAGATATCTTGAATAGCTGTAGAATATATGCAACTACTGAGCTTAAATTAGACCTTTTAGTCTATGTGTAAATGTAAGCTTCTGTATGTTTAAATGTGAATAGTCAGAAAGTTAATAACTGTATGAATTGTGTATGAAATCAAAATGTTCAAAATACAGACATCAATACTGTACGCAAAACTGAATCAACGTTTAAACCTTTTGGCTAAACTTCAAATTGACTTAAACTTCAAAACAAGAAAACAAATAATTGTAAATGGCAGTGTATAATGTAATACACAAAACCTTAACTTCAGAGAGTATAAACTGAATTAATTAATAAATCATTTATTCTTGCATAAGAAAGTTTTTCACATTAATAGAGCTCCATTTTAAGCTTCACTTGAATTATGTTTTGTTACTTCTTATAAACACAAACCACAAACACAAATAATCTTAATTTCCTTTGTAATAAGCCCCTTTTTACACTTTGAGACTTTTAACAAATAAGCATCAGCACATTAAATTCATCTTCAAAACATTAGGCTGAGCACAGTAAGCAGGGAAATTAGATTTAAATCCTTGTTGCAATTTTCAAATTCAATCACTTCTCTAGCCACCTTAACTTGACGGTTGTGGCACCTTCTGATTTTAGCTTGAAATGTTGCACTTTCAACTCCGTCTAATCACCGTTGCTTGTGCTTATCTGATGCGCTATACCCTCTTCTAGTCATCACTCGCGACGGTCTCGTTGTCTCTCCTACCCGCGTCGAGCAGGCGAGTTCTCACTGTAGCTCTCTTCACGACAACACAGACACAGGTTGGTTCTTTAGAACGGGTGTTTTACTCTTGGGTTTGTCTTCTTTGTCTTTTGCGGCTTTGACGTCTTAACGCCTTAATGCCACAACGCCGCAACACCGTGAGAACTCGTTGGCCGCTTGTCATGAAAAGAGTTTATGAGAGTCTTCTTCAGTGTTCCTTTGACTTGTGACAACACTTGTTTTAAACTTAAACGTATTTAAACTTAGCAGAGCCTTGTGATGCGTCCGCTCATCATCAGTCCATCGAGGCGTCTAACAAGCACGTCATTTCCGTTAAAGTGATGCTGTTAAAGTGCACCAAATGAATTTACATCACATTACAACATATTGCAACTGAATATCAAATAGATTAATACAAGAAATTATGGAGTTAATTAGAAATAATTATGAAACAAATACACAGAATATCTCAGAAACAGCACTTACAGATCATTTATCATCATCAGTATGAGTTGCTTGGAAGCTGCTGCAGGATGTGGAACTGACTTTTGCTGATGAACCCTCTGGTGCTGCTTGTGCGGTGGTGTTGAGCTCAGACCTATAAATGGCTTTTTTGACTTAAACCGTCAGAAAAATGCTTTGGAGCACAGATTTAAGTTTGGTCTCTTTTTAAAGACACTTGAAAAATTATTTCTGAAAAGTTACTAAATAAAAAAATACTATTTGTAAATTTTCTATAAAATATATATTTTCTAAAACATGTTTTACTCTAAAACTGTGTGAAAATCAAAGCCACATCCGCTAAATAAATACATGTAAATGTAATTGTAAACAGTTTGTGCTCCAAATGAGGTTGATGACTCAAAAAAAAGAGCTTTCAGTCAGATTTCGTTTGGGCGCAGAACCAAACCTTTCCGTAAGATTTAATTTATTTCCTATTCGTTTTCAATGCTGTCATTTTTGACTGCAAACAGTATGATATAAGTATGATGTATGATATGATTATTTTTTTAATCTGCAATTCAGCTTTAGCTCAAGGAACTAGCTTTACAGAAGAAAAGGCTAGAGGCTAGAGAGAAGGAAAGACAATTTAAAGAGAAACAAATAAACAAATGTATCTTCAACATGAACAGTTTCTTAAGAAGTTGGACTTGAAAGCAGTTTCTGAAATGCTCACTGAAAAGCTTACCACCAGAGCTTTTGATGTTGTACCAAACTTGCTCACTATACTTACGTTGAGTTTGCAAAACAGAAGAAGAATCAGTTTGATCAGTGGTGTACATCTCAGAATGGCACTTTAGTCCACCACAGAACCAACCTCTGTATAAGTCGCTCAGAGCACCATTCATCGGAATGTCTTCAACTAAAGCGACAGCCACTGATTCACATGCAGCTTGTAGTACAGCAAGTGACGCAACGTTCGTTATAAATTGATTTGCATTTTAATGAGTGCAATAAGTATTGGACCCCTTCGCAAAACATGACTTAGTACTTGGTGGCAAAACCCTTGTTGGCAAACACAGAGGTCAGATGTTTCTTGTAGTTGGCCACCAGGTTTGCACACATCTAAAGAGAGATTTTGTCCCACTCCCCCTTGCAGGTCCTCTCTAAATCATTACGGTTTTGAGGCTGACGTTTGGCAACTCAGACCTTCAGCTCCCTCCACAGATTCTCTATGGGGTTAAGGACAGGAGACTGGCTGGGCCACTCCAGGACCTTAACGTACTTCTTCTTGAGCCACTCCTTTGTTGCCTTTGCTGTATGTTTTGGGTCACTGTCATGCTGGAATACCCATTCACAACCCATTTTCAATGAGGGAAGGAGGCTCAAGATTTGATAGTATGTGGCCCCGTCCATCATCCCTTTGATGCAGTGCAGTTGTCCTGTCCCCTTAGCAGAAAAACATGGTCTTGTAGCTCATTCCAGCCGTGTGTAGGTCCACAATCTTGTCCCTGACATCCTTGGATAGCTCTTTGCTCTTGGCCATGGTGGAGAGTTTGGAATCTGATTGATTGATTGCTTCTGTGGACAGGTGTCTTTTATACAGGTATCAAGCTGAGATTAGGAGCACTCCCTTTAAGAGCTCTGCATGACCCAATTTCTGTCTCTTGTTAATCATGTCATTTAGTTCAGGTGAGTCTTGTTAATTGTACTCGTTTCCCCATGCATTTAGGTTCCAGTCTGTGCTGCCTGTCTTTGTTGGGTCTAAAACGTCATGTCTCAAAGCTGTTGTGTAGATTACCCCTTGTGTTTGGATTACATTAAAGACTGTTACTTTGATCCATGTCTCCGCGTTATCCCTCTGACACAGTTGCTGACAGAAGACCCGACCTTCAAGAAAATGTAACCACGTGTTTCCCTTCCGTTTCATTTTCATGTTTAGTTCTGTGTTTTTGTTTTTCCCCCATGGATCCCATCTCTGCAAAATTCACCTCCCTAGCCTGAAAATACCTGCCCCTCTTGGAGTATGCGTTGAGTTCAGTCGTTGTAATGAATCGGGGCTAATTACCACTGCCCCGTCAACCTTCCAGACACCATTGGACAGTGCAAGAGGGAGGCAATTATCCCGTGTCTAGAGAGCATCATCAAGCCGCTGTGTGGATGGAGCAAGAGCCTGAGCCCACTGATGACGGACAGCCCGAGTCTGCTGTGACTGACGAGCCATCACCAAATGGAGAGACTAAGCTGAGGATCACACAACCTCGGACAAGGTGCGAGAGCCTCCACCAGTGGACTATGCAGGGGCGCACGAGAGCTAGGAGAGCAGCCCCGCCCACTGCATCACCACCGAAGGTGTGTGTCCCCTGGACTCTGGGGGAGGCTCACAAATGCCCACCCACCCTATCATCTGATTGGCTTGAGTAGACAGTTAGTGGAGTCAAGTCAAGTCACCTTTATTTCTATAGCGCTATATACAATACAGATACCGGAGTCCACCTATTTATGGAATTGTCAGCACGTCTTGACACTAGAAATGTTTCAAAATCCACAAATGCGTGCATAGATCCATATATGTACAGGAAGCAATATACAAGTAAATTCTAGGTAAAGTATATTTGTGGGTCTTATTCCATTCTGTTGTGAAAAGCTTTCCATTTACTTGTGGATCATAATCTTTTTTTTTTTTTTTTTTTTTGCAATAAAGGAACAAAAATAACCCAATACACTAACTACACCCTCAATACCACGACTGAGGTGAGTCCCTTGAGCAAGGCACCAAATCCCCAACTGGTCCACGGGCACCGCACTGTGTGTGTGTGCACTTGGGTTAAATGCAGAGCACAAATTCCGAGTATGGGTCACCATACTTGACCACACGTCACGTCCTTTCCTTTATTCCTTTCCTTGTGAATGTATTTCCTTTTTGAATGTAATGGAGCATTAATGAAATATATATCAAATTACAGACATTTTTGATAGTTGTGTGCATCTGTATTTATACTACATAAATCCGCTTATAGACTAAATACCATAAAGTAGATACCAGAAACAATATTGTTATTTTTCACCATGGTAGTGAGGTAGCATGTGTGGTTTTAACTGTGGTTATCATAATCTAAATGAATGATACCATAGCAGACCAGTGGTTAATTTTAGTGGAAGAGACTTCTAACTCAGTAAGAATATTTAAAAAATGGTTGTTAAAATTGTTAGATGCAACTGTTTGTGTTAATGAAAATAAATTTGCTTAAGCATCCTAACTCAAGCTACGGTCACATGTGCATTTCCAAAAGACAAACCATATATTTATAAAAATCAAGCCACTAGGCTCAGTTGTTAGTCTAGAGCCTCATTGTTCCCCCAGTGTTCCCCATTCCTAGTCCAGGACAGTCAGTTTAGTTTGATCTCTAATTACACACACCTGAATCCACTAGTCAGGGCCTTTGCATTTACGTTAACAACCAGATGTATTTCAATTAAACTCAAAAGAGTAGGAACGACAAGCTCTGCTTTACAGACTCACAGACACACCAGTTTTACACACATCATACAACCACACAGAACCAGGAAACTAGTTCAGTTCATCAGTTTAGGGAAAGAGAAACTGAAGTGTGTTTGAGCTGTTGTGAGTTTGTGTCTCTGAATTCATGCAGTAAAATGGCAGAAGCCAGAATTTTGGTGGATCAGGAGAAGTTCATGTGTCCAGTGTGTCTGGATCTCCTGAAGGATCCAGTGACCATCCAGTGTGGACACAGTTACTGTAAGAGCTGTATTACAGACTGCTGGGATCAGGAGGATCAGATGAGAGTCTACAGCTGCCCTCAGTGCAGACAGACCTTCAGTCCAAGACCTGCTTTAGCTAGAAACACCATCTTGACTGAAATGGTGGAGAAACTGAAGAAGACCAAACTTCCTGTTGACTCTTACGCTGGAGCTAGAGATGTGCAGTGTGACGTCTGTACTGGAAGAACATACGAAGCCGTCAAGTCCTGTCTGGTGTGTCTGAACTCTTACTGTCAGAATCACCTTGAACAACATGAGAGTTTGTTTAAAGGAAAGAGACACAAAATGACTGACGCCACTGGACGACTGCAGGAGATGATCTGCCAGAAACACAAGAGGATCCTTGAGGCTTTCTGTCGCACTGATCAGAAATGTATATGTGTGCTGTGTATGGATGAACATAAAAACCACGACACTGTATCAGCTGCAGCACAGAGGACAGAGAAACAGGTATTTAAAACTAGACACTGATGAAACATTGCTGACACTTGTTTCACATGTTTATATCAGCACCCCATATTACATTTTTTTTTAATCATTAGGACTTATTTCTTAATACCTGGGTCATTTTTTTCTAAAGCCTTCACACAGTGCTCCTAACCAGCTATCATCTTGGCACAGCAGTTAATTTTACATTCAAAAAGATTAAAACTACCAAAACACTTCATCCATAACAGTAGCAAAGGTTTTCAAAATAACAAACACACATTAGCACTCATAAAGTAATGACCTACAAAATGTAATTGAACACCTGTGTGGCTGTTCAGCTAAATCTAATGGTTTTGATAGTATTTCATTTTTTAGATTCAAAATATATTTCAGTAAGGTCTACTGTAGAATTTTTTGTATTATGTTAGGTTTTGATCTAGGGTTTAACATTTCTGAAAATAGTATGTAATAATATGTAAACATGAAAATAGTATGTAAACAGGCCATGACTGCCCCCTCTAATGGTTAGAGAGTCGGGCTTGTGACCCAAAGGTCGCCGGTGCAATTCCCACACCGGCAGGAACTGAAGGTGGGGATTGTGAATGAACAGCGCTCTTCCACCTTCAATACCATGACTGAGGTGCCCTTGAGCAAGGTACCGAACCCCCAATTGCTCCCTGGGCGCTGGAGCAATGGCTGGCCACTGCTCCAGGTGTGTGTTTGTTCAGGTTTCACTGCTGTGTGTGTGCACACTTGTGACAGGTTAAATGCAGAGCACCAGTTTCGAGTATGGGTCACCATACTTGACAATATGTTGTGACATTCACTTTTCAAATTGGCCTGTAGGTGCATTAAGATTTGCTGATGTTTGCATTTGAGTGAGAAAAGAATTCATGAAAGAAGTAGTCACTGAATGCATTTTGTACAAAAGCAATGATAAAATACAGCTGCAAGCAGCAATTGACCCTTTGCAAACAGCTTTATTAACAGCTGATCTGACCAATCATAATGCCAAAGTCTGACAAACAAATTAGACTGGAGAGTAGACTAACTTTGGTGGACTTAAACTTGAAAAAGTGTGTATTGACGTCTTTTCACAGTTGAAATAAAGTAGGTTCTGATGTTCATTCATGTTTATTCCGTGCTGTAAGTAAATAAGAAAAGATGCCACAACACATTAATGAGCCATAAAATGGTACTTATTGTTTGAATTTGTAAAAAAAAACAAAAAAAAACAAAACCCTATGACCTTGATTCATACCAGAAGTAACCTGCTCCGTCTTGTCTGTCGGCGTGTTGTCAGTTTCCTCTTTGCTCAGCAATGTATTTTTCACTGCGTGAGAACATGATGTGTAGTGTGAGAGAGGCATTGTTTGCTGGACATAGAAACAGTAACTATGGAGGGCGTGAGGATGTGACAATGAGTAATTAAAGACATTTTAAGGTGATTTTACTCAAACTGGCTGAAAAAATTATAAATCTAAGAGGAGTAAAAAGCAGCGTTTTTTTTCAACATAAATCAAAATGGCCCAAAATGGCTGAAATAGAAAAAATAGGTACCCTTTGAATCTGCATGCTGCTCTGAATGCGGAAGTCTTATGATTTTTGGCCAAACTCTTCAGAAGTTATAAGCAAAAATAGCCATTTTTCATCGCTTTCATCTAAACTTTTTACCATATGGCTCTATGGGCTGCCATAGAACAAACAGAAGAAAAAGAATACTAACATGTCTACACTCCTTCGGGGCTTGGCAACTAACGATCCACAGTTTAGCTCATGTAGACTGCTGTTGTGCTTATTTCACACTTCACACGAACATTCGCTATCGTCTGTTTGTCCTGCAGAAGCAGCTGAAGGAGACGCAGAAGACGTTCCAGCAGAGAATCCAGCAGAGAGAGAAAGATCTTCAGCAGCTGAGAGAGGCTGTGGAGTCTCATAAGGTGAGTCTGGAGAAGAAGAGAAGTTTGTCTCAGTCTCAGTTCAGACTCTCTTGTCTCTTTCAGTCCCACTGAAGCCTGAATCACTGTGTGTCCTAACAGCGCTCTGCACAGACAGCAGTGGAGGACAGTGAGAGGATCTTTACTGAGCTCATCCGCTCCATTGAGAGAAGCCGCTCTGAGCTGATACGGCTGATCAGAGATCAGGAAAAGCGAGCGGTGAGTCGAGCTGAAGGACGACTGGAGCGACTGGAGCAGGAGATCAATGATCTGAGGAGGAGAGACGCTGAGCTGGAGCAGCTTTCACACACACAGGATCACATCCAGTTCCTGCAGGTAACAGAGATCTAGAAGAACACCATCATAGTGGACTTGAGACACATCCTGCTGTGACAGGAGACTCACAGAGAAACATTTCAACCCTACAATGAGACTCCATTGATGTGCTTGAGCTGTTAGATGGACATTTATGTTCTTAGCAGATGTTTTATCATCCAAACTATTTCCTAGAAAGTTCACATATAGTGTAAGTGTCAAATACTAGAATCTGTAGCTCTAATGTGATATAATGAATATGAGAAGAATGAAGCTGATGCTGTGAAAGTGCTGGGTTGAGTTACTAAAGATCAGTCAAGTAAAATCTGATGTTGGTGCAGGTTATTGGGTGAAGTGTGGAGCTGATGAGTTTTGATTTCTGTTTTCTGTAGAGTTTCCAGTCTCTCTCAGCACCTCCTGAATCTACAGACATAAATGATGATTCCTTCAATTCTCTCTTCTCTTCTGATGACCTGAGAGAATCTGTCTATCAGCTGAGAAACAAACTGGAGGATTTCTGTAAAGAGGAACTCAAGAAGATCTCAGACAGAGGTAAAGTCCTGTGTGTTACACGAAGCTAGATGAACAAACTCTGAGTTTCAGAGTGAGTTTAGAGTTGACAAAACCAAACAAATCCAAGCAGCTTTAGATTAAGTTCAGTGGACTCACAAAGCTTGATATAAACATTCTCTGTTAACTCAGAGTTTAATCCAGAGTTTGTGATTAATTCTAGAGTGTATCTGAAAGTGTGACACTGTAACGGGACTCTTGTGAAGCGTGATAGATCCAGGTGCAAGCTTTATTAAACACAACATAGTCAAGACAGGCAGGGTCGATCTCCAAACAAACAGTAATACGTAGGGAAAGACAAAAGCAAAATCCAAATAAACAGGCAGAATGTCAAATTCCAAGAGAGCAGTCCAAAGTAACAAATGAACAAGGCAATGAAACTAGGCAAAAACTATGGCGATGAAGCTAGGCAAAACTAAGGCAAAGAAACAAGGCAAAACTATGACTATGAAACAAAACCATGGAAATAACAAAAACAAGGCAATGAAAACAGGGAAAACGCTTGCTAGAGTCCACACAGGCAAAACAATACTTCGCCACGCCTGTTTGGCATGGCCCTCCTTATATGGCTGCCAAACAGGAAGTAACCATAGAAGCAGCAGAGGGAGCGGTAACAGGCAGTCCATGGGTAAGGGCTCCCTCTGCTGGTGTGGCATTGCAGACCCCCCCCCCCCCTCCCCTCCCCTCCCCCCCCCCCCCTCTAGAAGCGACTCCTGGCGCTCAAAACTACAACAGTCCAGGAGGGTGGGGGAACAGAGGCAAAACAGTGGGTGGGACGGAGGGCCAGGTCCATGTAGAGGAGGTTGGCCTGGATCGTGGAGCAGTGACAAACAGTAAAGCACTGGAGGGCCTGGGCCGTGGAGCTGTGGCAGACAATGGAACCTTGGAGGACCTGGACCGTGGAGCACTGGAGCAGAAGTCCACCATGTTCGATTCCGAGGAGCCTGGAACCATGGCGGAGCAGGGAGCCATGGCAGAGCAGGCAGAGCAGGAAGCCATGCAGGGCAGGCAGTGCAGGAAGCCATGGCGGGGCAGGCAGAGCAGGGAGCCATGGCGGGGTAGGCAAAGCAGGGAGCCATGGCAGGGCAGGCAGAGCAGGGAGCCATGGCAGGGCAGGCAGAGCAGGAAGCCATGCAGGGCAGGCAGTGCAGGAAGCCATGGCGGGGCAGGCAGAGCAGGAAGCCATGCAGGGCAGGCAGTGCAGGAAGCCATGGCAGGGCAGGCAGAGCAGGAAGCCATGCAGGGCAGGCAGTGCAGGAAGCCATGGCGGGGCAGGCAGAGCAGGCAGTGCAGGAAGCCATGGCGAGGCAGGCAGAGCAGGAAGCCATGGCGGGGCAGGCAGAGCAGGGAGCCATGGCAGGGCAGGCAAAGCAGGCAGTGCAGGAAGCCATGGCGGGGCAGACAGAGCAGGGAGCCATGGCAGGGCAGGCAAAGCAGGCAGTGCAGGAAGCCATGGCGGGGCAGGCAGAGTAGGGAGCCATGGCGGGGCAGGCAGAGCAGGGAGCCATGGCAGGGCAGGCAAAGCAGGCAGTGCAGGAAGCCATGGCAGGGCTGGCAGGGCAGGCAGAGCAGGGAGCCATGGCAGGGCAGGCAAAGCAGGCAGTGCAGGAAGCCATGGCAGGGCAGGCAGAGCAGGGAGCCATGGCGGGGCAGGCAAAGCAGACAGAACAGGGAGCCACGGCGGGGTAGACAGAGCAGGAAGCCATGCAGGGCAGGCAGTGCAGGAAGCCATGGTGGGTCAGGCAGAGCAGGGAGCCATGGCAGGGCAGGCAGAGCAGGGAGCCATGGCAGGGCAGGCAGAGCAGGAAGCCATGCAGGGCAGGCAGTGCAGAAAGTCATGGCGGGGCAGGCAGAGCAGGCAGTGCAGGAAGCTATGGCGGGGCAGGCAGAGCAGGGAGCCATGGCAGGGCAGGCAGAGCAGGGAGCCATGGCAGGGCAGGCAAAGCAGGCAGTGCAGGAAGCCATGGCGGGGCAGGCAGAGCAGGGAGCCATGGCAGGGCAGGCAAAGCAGGCAGTGCAGGAAGCCATGGTGGGGCAGGCAGAGCAGGGAGCCATGGCAGGGCAGGCAGAGCAGGGAGCCATGCAGAGCAGGCAGCCATGGCAGGGCAGGCAAAGCAGGCAGTGCAGGAAGCCATGGTGGGGCAGGCAGAGCAGGCAGAACAGGAAGCCATGACGGGGCAGGCAGAGCAGGGAGCCATGGGAGGGCAGGCAAAGCAGGCAGAACAGGGAGCCATGACGGGGCAGGCAGAGCAGGGAGCCATGGGAGGGCAGGCAGAGCAGGGAGCCATGGCAGGGCAGGCAAAGCAGGCAGAACAGGAAGCCATGACGGGGCAGGCAGAGCAGGGAGCCATGGGAGGGCAGGCAAAGCAGGCAGAACAGGGAGCCATGGCGGGGTAGACAGAGTAGGCAGAGCAGGGAGCCATGGCGGAGCAGGCAGAGCAGGCAGAACAGACAGGAGCAAAGATACCCACAGTGAAACAAATGACATCCATAGCAGAGCAGAGAGTTCATGATTGGCCTCCTTGGCCATGACATGATGGACAGAGAGTTCATAGGAGGACGCCGCCCCCTTAGGAGGTTCTGCAGCTGGAGCCGCCACCTCCGGGGGCATTGGCGCAGACTCATGGTCTGACGAGATCTCTGGAGCAGACTTGTTGTCAGATGTGGCAGTGAGTTCATGAATGGATGCCATCTCCTTGGGAGGTTCTACAGCGTAGGTATTGGTGCAAATTCATCGACAGGAGAGGCCTCTGGCACAGACTCGTGGACAAATGAGGCCTCAGGAGTATACTTTTGGTCAGACGAGGCCTCTGGAGCAGACTTGTGGTCAGATGAGGCCTCTATAGCAGACTCGTGGTCAGACGAGGTCTCTGGAGCAGACTCGCGGTCAGACGAGGCCTCTGGAGTACAGTGTGTAGCCCACACGCTTAAAATGGCAATCGCCATGACAGGCAGCACAGAAGATAGTGGGATGCCTGCCGGACTTGAGGGTGTGGAGGCTGTGGGGTTAGAGAGCGTGGGCTCTGCGTGGCTTGGGAGATAAGACGAGACTTGGCGAGGCTTTGGAAGGACGGCTAAGACCTGACGAGGCTCTGAGATGTCAGCTGATACGTGACGAGGCTCTGGGGGGTCAGCTGAGACATGACGAGGCTCTAGGAGGTCAGCTGAGACGTGTTGTGGCTTTGGAAGGTCAGACGGGACCTGGTGAGGTTCTGGCATGACGGCCGTGGCTTGGCGAGGCTCTATACTAGCAGCCATGTTGTGAAGAGGCTCTGTTAGGAGCGCAGCTGTGTCTTGACTTGATTCAGGAAGGTCTGCCGTGACTTGACTTGACTCAGGGAGGTCTGCCGTGACTTGACTTGACTCAGGGAGGTCTGGCTCGTGAAGACCAGCTGTGACTTGACTTTGCTCATAAAGGTCAGCTGTGACTTTACTTGGCTTGGGGACAACAGCAGTAACTTGACTTGGCTCATGAAGATCTGCTGTAACTTGGCTTGGCTCATGGAGATCAGCTGTGGTTTGGCTTAACATAGACAACCCAGCTGTAACATGACTTGACTCAGGAACAACAGCTGTAACATGACTTGACTCAGGAACAACAGCTGTAACGTGGCTTGACTCAGGAACAACAGCTGTAACTTGGCTTGACTCATGGAGAACAGCTGTGACTTGGCTTGACTCATGGAAAACAGCTGTAACTTGACTTGATTCAGAAGTAACAGCTGTAACTTGACGTGGCTCAGGAAACACTGCTGTAACTTGACTTGGCACTTGGCATTTGGATGAGATGATTTTGGACTCATGAGGCTCAGGCGTGGCAGCCATCTTGGCCAGGGACTTAGATGGGGCGGCCATCTTGTGAACAGACTTGGGGATGGCGGCCATCTTGTGAACAGGCTTGGGGGTGGCGGCCGTCTTGTGGACTGGCTCTGGGATGGCGGCCATGACAGGTGCAGACTCTGGAAGGGCGGCCATGACATGAGCAGACCCTGGAGCAGAAGACGTGACGTGAGCAGGCCCTGGTCTGGTGGACATGACTTGAGCAGGCTCTGGCTTGGCAGGCATGACTTTAGCAGACTTTGGCTTGGCATGAGGGGGCTCTGGCATGATGGTGACAATACCAGACATGACATATGAGTTCTTTGGTGTGGCAGATACTGGAGGATGGCAAGGTTTATCATCAGCGATCCCCACAGTGAATGCAGAGCCACTCAGAAGCAACGCAAAGTCAATGTAACGTACCAGAGACCAGTGGCGGTGATGACCAGGCATTTTATTCAAAATGTCTTTACATAAACCAAAATAGAAAATGTCCTTGAGGAAACTTTCCTTAAAGTCCACCAAGTGACATAATTCACAAAAGTCCATAAAATACTGCTCAATAGTCCGGTTACCTTGACGAAGTTGAATGAGGCGTGATGCTGGATCCATGGTGATTGCTGGTAGTGTGTTCTGTAAGCCGCTGGATCTTTGGTAGGCAAAGTATTCTGTAACAGGACTCTTGTGAAGCGTGATAGATCCAGGTGCGAGCTTTATTAAATACGTAGTCAAGACAGGCAGGGTCGATCTCCAAACAAACAGTAATACATTGGGCAAGACAAAAGCAAAATCCAAATAAACAGGCAGAAGGTCAAAATCCAAGAGAGCGGTCTAAAGTAACAGCAGAGGGAGCAGTAACAGGCAGTCCATGGGTAAGGGCTCCCTCTGCTGGAGTGGGATTACTGACACGTGCAGCAAACAGACAATCACAATTTTCTGAAGATTAAAAGATGTTGTTATTTGAAATATTAGAAAGAAAATATTTTACTATTAAAATAAATAAACTGAATTTAATAATTTCTATAGTTTCACAAAGTGCTCAAAAGAAAACTCTGTAAGTTCAGTCATTTTAAAAGCTTTATGTATTAAGACTTATTTTTATGTATATATTTAAATAAATTTAAATGCAAAGTTTAATTTTAGTTGCCAGTTCATATAATAAATATGTGAATATATTATATGAATTTTAAATAATTATAATTTATATATGAATATAATAAATAATTAGCAGCAAAAGATGGGCAATTGTGTCTCTAAAGTGATTTCACTGTAAACAGCTTTAATTTGAAGTGAGAGATAAAGGGGGAGTGGCTTCATTTCATCAGATATATATGTGACTTTACTCACAGCTGATTGGCTGAGTTTGGGTTTGTGATCTCTAACCCAAAATAAATCCTGCTCTGGAGTAAAGTAGCCATGTAGCGTAAACTCAAACCCAAACCTCCTTCTTGAGACCGAAAACTCAAGAAGAATTTTCTTAGAATAGAACTTAATGAACTTAATGCAAACATCTTCTCTCAGAAACGAGTCCATCATACAACAGAACATCATATTAGAAATGTGTTAGGAATGGGTACAGGATCATGAGAATCACACTGTTCATGTCTGTTGATTTCCACAGTCACATTCACCAACATTGTTCCCAGGACCAGGAACGACTTCCTACAATGTAAGTCAGTAAGAAAACAAGCAGAAAAACTCACTGAGTGTGTTCATGTTCTTCCTGTAGAAGGTGAAAGAAGAGTTTTATAATTGATGATGTAAATGATGATTTGCACAGGATATCTGCTCATCTGTACTGAGACACTGATGATACACTGAACATGAAGAGTTCAGATACATGAAAACATCAAACAGATTCATAATTCCTGATTCTGATGTGTTTTATCTCCATCAGATTCCCATCAGTTCACTCTGGATTTGAACACAATGAATAAACACCTCCGTCTGTCTGGGAGAAACAGAGTGATTACTGGCACTAAAACAGTCCAGTCATATCATGATCATCGAGACAGATTTGATGGTTATTTTCAGGTGTTGTGTAGAGAGAGTGTGTGTGGACGCTGTTACTGGGAGACTGAGTGGAGTGGATGTGTGTATATATCAGTGTCATATAAGAGCATCAGCAGGAAGGGATCAGGCGATGAGTGTGTGTTTGGATCTAATGATCAGTCCTGGAGTTTGATCTGCTCTTCCTCCAGTTCCTCATTCAGACACAATAACATATGGACTGATCTCCCTGTAAAGTCCATCAGCAGTAGAATAGGAGTGTTTGTGGATCACAGTGCAGGAACTCTGTCCTTCTACAGCGTCTCTGACACAATGAGCCTCATCCACACAGTCCAGACCACATTCACTCAGCCGCTCTATCCTGGGTTTTGGGTTGATTTTGGATCATCAGTGAAACTGTGTTGATAAATCAGAATAGACTGATGAGAGATTCTACCCATAATGCTTTGAGCTGATGATGAATCAGTAACAGTGAGATGTTATAGAGTCTCTTCTTTTCTCTTCATGACATTAATACTGCAGCTGAACTTCTGTCACTGAAATAACATGAATCAGAACTAGATAGATAGTTTGATTCTAGTGTGTTGCTAAGATACTCAGAGTGTTTGCTAGGATGTTTCTTTATGGTTGCTAAGGTATTCTAGGTGGTTGCTAGACTGTTGCTATGCAGTTGGTAGACCCCATGGTTACCCGTGGTGGTTGCTAGGGAATTTCTACATGGTTGCTAAAGTACTTGGGGTTGTTGCTAGGATATTGCTATGTGGTTGCTAGGGTACTCTGGGTGGTTGCTGTGTGGTTTCTAGGGTACCTGGGGTGGTTGCTAGGGTGTTGCTATGTGGTTAATAGGGTATTCAGAGTGGTTGCTAGCGTACCAGGGGTGGTTGCTTAGGAATTTCTATGGAATTGTTAAGGTAACTGGGGTGGTTGCTAGGGTACTCAGGGTGGTTGCTTGGGAGTTTCTATGCAGTTGCTAAGGTACTCAAGGTGGTTGCTATGCGGTTGCTAGGGTACATGTATTGGTTTAAGGTTGGTTTGGATGGTTGCTAGGGTGTTGCTATGAAGTTGCTGGTGTCAGAGCTTGTGACTAAACCTCGTAACACCATTGGATCCTCATAGTGTCAATCAAAGCTCATAACTCCACCCGCCTCCATTCAGAATGAAGTGCTGTGATGCAGTTTGAAGACAGATGTCTACTTCTTCACAACGCAAGGGTAAATAAAGAACTGATGTTTGAATAAGTACATTTTCTTTACTCAAGAAACTCTGTCTATAAAGGCTCATGTTTTTGTGTGTTTGAGCGGAGAAGAGTCTCAGCATTTGTCGTCTAGTTGTAGCCAATATACTTTTGTATGTTTTAAATATCCTGTGCACAGCGGTTCATCTTTTATATCATGAGAATGTTTGTATTAAACAAGAAGAAAAACTGAGTGTCCATATAGCTACAATAAACTTTAGAACCTGTAAATGAATGAAAATGTAATGCGATTAATTTACTGCTGTTCTAATGATGGACAAAACACATGGACATGGTGTGTCATGTGATTTTATTTATTTTTTTTTTTTTACTTGTCAAAACTGTGTTGTGGCAGAAATAAGGTTGGGAAACTGCTGTAGAGTTGAAGCTCTAGGAGGAGTCAGAGTCAGATATTTTAGTCTCAGATGAATAATAACTATAAGTTTAAACAGTATTTCAGTAAGTTGGTTAATGCAGGTTCACAGACACACAGATGCTGTTTACTCTGATCTGATCTCAAAGTCTTCATGTGAAATAAGATCTTTGTTGTCAATCCAAAGAACACATGAGCAAAGAAAAGTTATGGTTTAGTATTAATTTAGTGTCTTCAATATGTATGTATTCATATGATATGCATTAAACAATCAGAATAAATGAGTTTAAATCATATTGGGTTGTGATTCATCATTTTTGCTCTGTCAGACATTTCAGTTTTCAAAAGGACAATAAATACCTGCTGAAAATCAAATCTCATGTGATGATGCAGGATGTCATTTCTCAGTGTGTGTCTGTGTGTGATCATAAAGAGATGTTCAGGATTTGATTGATTCATCTGCACTCATTAATGAGGATGTATGTCACACTTTCATCTATTCTTGCTCTTTTTCGTTATGTTTTCTTCAGCCGTATCAGAAGGTTACAGATGTGTGACTCTGGTTCTGAATTCATGAAGATGTTTGTCTCTTCACTCACTGTTTACTTCAGGCTTTTGACTTTAACCTCCTGGCGACGCCAGTTGCATCTATTAATGACAGGAGCAAAAAGAACTGAAAATGCTCGCTCATTTTTAATCATACATATAAGACTAATACATCATTTAAATCTGTAAAGGGTCTACTTTTATTTGTGTACACTCATAATATCAACATTATGCTTTTACCAAACAAAGAAAATAAACAGGGTGCGCATTCAGCAATCTCAGTCTCCACACGTAAGATTTTGAAATGCGTCATTAAAATGAATTAAAACTCAGCAAATATGTGACACACACACATATGAGAGATACACTATATTGCCAAAAGTATTCGCTTACCCATCCAAATAATTGGAATCAGGTGTTCCAATCACTTCCATGGCCACAGGTGTATAAAATCAAGCACCTAGGCATGCAGACTGTTTTTACAAACATTTATGAAAGAATGGGTCGCTCTCAGGAGCTCAGTGAATTCCAGCGTGGAACTGTGATAGGAGGCCACCTGTGCAACAAGTCCAGTCATGAAATCTCCTTGCTCCTAAATATTCCACAGTCAACTGTCAGCTGTATTATAAGAACATGGAAGCGTTTGGGAATGACAGCAACTCAGCCACGAAGCGGTAGACCACGTAAACTGACGCAGCGGGGTCAGCGGATGCTGAGGCGCATAGTGTGAAGAGGTCGCCAACTTTCTGCAGAGTCAGACCCCCAAACTTCATGTGGCCTTCAGATTAGCTCAAGAACAGTGCGCAGAGAGCCTCACGGAATGGGTTTCCATGGCAGAGCAGCTGCATCCAAGCCATACATCACAAAGTGCAATGCAAAGCGTCGGATGCAGTGGTGTAAAGCACGCCGCCACTGGACTCTAGAGCAGCGGAGACGCGTTCTCTGGAGTGACGAATCGCGCTTCTCCATCTGGCAATCTGATGGACGAGTCTGGGTTTGGCGGTTGCCAGGAAAAACTAGATATTTACGTGAGTAAGTCTTTCTTTTATTAGCCTGCTTGCGTTAGTTGTTACTGTGTTACTGTGACAGAACTTGTACACATTTTACTAGTTAGACTTTTTACAATCTATGTTTCCTGACTACAGCAAGTGAAACGTTTTGAAGTACGTTTCATTTCATTGCATCTAAATGTCTCACGACGCCAAGATGTTTTTTTAGTATAGTTTAATATAATATAGTTTCCCAGACATAAAATGTTTTTTTTTTATATCGTATAATACATACAAAGCATGCTTATGTTTATGACTTAAAGATCATTTTATTTATTTAGTTATTTATTTAGTTATTTAACAGTATAGTGGAATATGAGTGTTTACACTGACTGTATGTTTAGACCATGTTTATTAATACTCTGTTCTCGAATAGATGTGTAACGTGATAATAATTATTAGTTTCTCATATATAAAATGTCTTTTTTACATTAGAATAATGTGAGTCTATGACTACAAAATCATTCAAATATATATATTGTCACGGGCGCGGAGCAAACGACAGACACAGTGGGCGTGACGTCAGGCCTCGGAGAGGCTTTTATTAAACAATAAAAGAAAGTGTCCAAAAAAGGGGGAAAAAGTGTCCAAAATAAACGGGGATCTGGTGTCCTCGACGTGACAGGGTTCCGTGAAGGAGGGGTAGTGTTCCGAAGGGAAGGGTCCAGGTAATGGGCGGAGTCCGGCGGCCGCACGCGCTCCCCGCTCAGGTCCGGGGTGCGAGGGGCAGTGGCTTCTCTAGCGGCATCGTCCTCCTCCACCTCTGCGGCACTTCTGGGGGATGAAACGGCCCGGCACATTTAGCCCGTGAGCCGTCACGGGTGCGATCCTCATCCGGACCCGCGGGGTCCGGCAGCTCGTCCATCACATCGGCGGCGCTCGTCCCTCTTCACCCCTTCCTGGACCCACGAGGACACCAGCGTGCATGCATGGGGAAGAGACCGGTCTCCTGAGGAGAGGCCCGCTCGGCATTTTAACAGCGGCGGTGATGAGGCTTCATTAACATCAGGTGTGCCTCATCACACGCCGCCAGACCTGGATGTTTCAGCGCCCCTCCTCCTCCCACACGCCCACTCCCGTCGGGAGCCTGGTGAAGGGCGGCGATTACCGACGGGGTGAAGCTGATAGTTAGGGGGGGAGGCAGCCGACTCGTCACATTCCACCCCCCAAGCGACATCCCCGTCATCCGGCCGCCGCCCACGCAGGAGTGCTACCTTCCTCAACCAGGCTCCAGCGGTCGGAGTGGGCGGGGATTCCTCTCCGGGCGACTCCCTCTCACAACGCCACTGGACCGGGGACAGAGAAACCGGAATTTAGTCGACAGCCTCAACCAACCGCAGGGTAAGTGTTACTAAATGAGAAAAGTCACTTACCCCTTTAGCGGCTGGGAGGCCGTCACCGTTGTTTCTCCGTCTCTCGGGTCCGAATCTTCCTTGACTTTTGCGAGCGAGAGGGGATGACGTCATCAGGTGTTTCCCACTGCGCTGTCTAAGCTCCACCCATGCCTGCATTCTCCACCAATTGTCACGGGCGCGGAGCAAACGACAGACACAGTGGGCGTGACGTCAGGCCTCGGAGAGGCTTTTATTAAACAATAAAAGAAAGTGTCCAAAAAAGGGGGAAAAAGTGTCCAAAATAAACAGGGGGATCTGGTGTCCTCGACGTGACGGGGTTCCGTGAAGGAGGGGTAGTGTTCCGAAGGGAAGGGTCCAGGTAAGGGGCAGAGTCCGGCGGCCGCACGCGCTCCCCGCTCAGGTCCGGGGTGCGAGGGGCAGCGGCTTCTCTAGCGGCATCGTCCTCCTCCACCTCTGCGGTACTTCTGGGGGATGAAACGGCCCGGCACATTTAGCCCGTGAGCCGTCACGGGTGCGATCCTCATCCGGACCCGCGGGGTCCGGCAGCTCGTCCGGCAGCTCGTCCATCACATCGGCGGCGCTCGTCCCTCTTCACCCCTTCCTGGACCCAGGAGGACACCAGCATGCATGCACGGGGAAGAGACCGGTCTCCTGAGGAGAGGCGCGCTCGGCATTTTAACAGCGGCGGTGATGAGGCTTCATTAACATCAGGTGTGCCTCATCACACGCCGCCAGACCTGGATGTTTCAGCGCCCCTCCTCCTCCCACACGCCCACTCCCGTCGGGAGCCTGGTGAAGGGCGGCGATTACCGACGGGGTGAAGCTGATAGTTAGGGGGGAGGCAGCCGACTCGTCACAATATATATATATATATATATACAGTATATATATATATATATATATATATATATATATATATATACACAATATTTTACACAATATATACACAATATTTTACAGATGTTTCTGATATTAGCATGCTTACATCTGTTTTTCTTATGTTGTTTGTTTTTTAGTCATCTGATACCTGCACAACAGATGAATCCTGCTGACTTTCAAACTGTTTTGCTCTGAGAGCGCTGTACCAACATCAGATGTTCAACTACACATATTCTAGTGTAAAACAGTGCCTTGACTACTGATGATGAGTTTTGTAAGCACTTAAATATCAGGTTTACATTTTTCACTCGTTGAACAGAATTCAGAAAACAGTTGTTAGAAACTACACAAAGTCTGTTCACATGTCTGTGGTTAGATCAGGGTGCTCAATAATGTGTATTTGGCCTTCATTATGTATATTTTGATTATACTGTGTTGTAAATAAAAGACAAATAATCTAAAACTCCATTCTTTCAATCTCTCATTGTTTCTTACCTGACAGTCAGAGTCTCATTGGGCCATTAGCGAGGGCTCTTTAGGGAAGTGTGAATTGCTAAATATTCATGGATCATTGCCACTCCTTCGTATATTCCCTTTCGATCACAAAACATGTTTTAGAAAATTTACATCAGTATATTGTTTTCTCTGAATGAAAAAAAGAGATGATTTTCACATCATTTTGTAGAAAAAACTCTAGCCTACCACATCCAGTTCTCAAAAGTCTTGTGAAGTAATGTTTTGAATGTGTTTCATGGCCTTATTTCAGTGACTTAAAAACATCTCGGTTACAACTGTAACCCTCGTTCCCTGAAGGAGGGAACAGAGACGTTACGTCAATACTGACGTATTTGGGGTCCTACTTGGGAGCCCAATCACCTCCGAGCTTAAGAAAAAAAAGCCAATGAAATTGGCGACTGGAACTCACATGCTAAGCCACTCTCCCATACATACGGGTATATGAGATGGCGGCATGCATCCACTCACTCAGGTTTATGCTGAGGAGCCGAGAGACATCCCGGCATTCAGCGCAGTTCAGGATTGTGGCAGGAGGACGTAACGTCTCCGCTCCCTCCTTCAGGGAACAAGGGTTACAGTTGTAACCGAGACGTTCCCCTTCAGTCGTACTCTAAGACGTTACGTCAATACTGGCGTATTTGGGGACCCTCTGGAAAACGCCACAATCATGTACCGCATTGCGTAGTTGAGGAACAAATGCTGACAGGCAAGCGTGTCAGGACAAATGAAGCTCAACACGTAACCTTCCCAACGCCCTGTAAGCCAGATAACAAGCCCACAGGGGTGCCAGGTATCTGAGCAACCACTGGGGGGCGGAGCACAATGATGAAATTTAAAGCCATGTGGAGACTAGTACAATAAAATATCCGTTTTTTTAAAGATATTAGGGGAAACACGGTGAATAGCCGTCGAGAAATGCTAAGACATTATGCCGCAACCTTCAGGGGATGAAGGAGACCCCCTGTTGGAGCACAGTCACGGATTACTCCGCTCTAATCCAGACTGTGGGGCAATGGAGGACCCAGCGTTTACAGAGGGGAACAACTGGGAGAAGCGCACAGGTCCGTAAGGAAGCCGACACCGAGCTGTCCTCCCGCCAATTACCTGAGTTACCCGCAACGCACGGGAGGACACAGCTCAGCACAAGAAGAATCTTGCACAGAGATGGGTGTCACCCGGCCCACAGCTCCAAAATGTCTGCTAGAGAAGTGCACCACACCTAGGAGGAGTACTGTTCATAGAGTGGACTCGGCTCCAGGGGGGCACAGCTCACCTTGGCACTAAGAAGCCAAGGTGAGGCCCAATTACCACCCAATGGCCAACTTCTGCTTGAGGACAGCATTCCCCGTCTGCTGACCAGTAAGCGAACAAGAGCTGCTCGGAGCAACTAATGCTCTGGGTGCGGTCCAATAACGTGTAAGCACGAACAGGACACAGCAACGCTAAGGCTGGGTCTGCCTCTTCTGGCGGCAGCGCTTGCAGGTCCACCACCTGAACCCGGAGGTGAGAGGTGGGAACCCCGGACACATAACCAGACCGGGATCTCAAGAAAACGTTAGAATAGCTGGACCGAAGTTTAAGGCACGTTCCATTGAAAAATGCATGCAGGTTCTTCACCCTCGTAATGGAAGTGAGCGTGATCAGGAGTGAGGTCTAAGCGACCGAATTTGTAGCTCGACTGATCCAAGTGGCTCAAAGGGAACACTCCATAGACCTAAGAGGGCCACGGAGAGACCCAAAGAAGGGATAAGGTGCAATCCTTGAGGGACTCATCCCCCCTGCACCCTTCAAGAACCTGTCGGTCAGGTGATGGCTGGACCGTCCACTGCATCGTTTTTTTTTTTTTGATATGCCGAGATGGCCACGATGAACATTACAGTGGAGGGAACATCCTTTGCTCCAACTGCAAGAAGGGAAGCACAACTCTGACCGAGCACCTCAGGTTAACTTGGTGAATAGAGCCCCATACAACAGAAAGCCCTCACCTCAGAGCATATGCCTGCCTCATAGAGGTGGCAATAGCCTGAGTGATAATCACTACCACAGCCTGAGAGTGCCAGTGAGGTCTTACCGCGTCCCATCCAGAAACCAGATGTACAGGTCCACAAATCGGGATGTGGGTGCCAGATTGTGCCCATTCTGACAAGGTTTTTCTTCAGGGGAATCTTCCCGGGAGGAGCTTGTCATGAGGAGAATGGGTGTCAGCAACCCAGGTTCGGGTGGGTCAGAAGACGCACCAGAGAACCTGCTGCTCGTCCCCCCAGTCTAGCACAGGGTTTGTGCCGGGAAGCTTACTCCTGTTCGTAGACCCCGGGTCCAGCTGGGTGCCAGCGAGTGCCTGCCGAGCCCTTGGTCGGGAACAAGCCAGCAGTAGGAGGACTCAGAGGAAGCAAACAGGTTCACCTGAACATTGCTGAATTGACTCCAGATGAGCTGGAACCCAGGGTTGGAGTTGCCATTCTCGGGAAGAGTTGTTTCTTTTTGCAACTTGACTCTTCGAAAAATAAACAGCATGCAGCAATATTAGCCTTA
Organism: Cirrhinus mrigala; assembly: GCA_036247105.1. NCBI lineage: Eukaryota > Metazoa > Chordata > Actinopteri > Cypriniformes > Cyprinidae > Cirrhinus > Cirrhinus mrigala. Next base: position 611,301 of record CM070008.1, on the reverse strand, counting down.
AGATTCCAGAGGAGGAGATGGCGGGTGAGTTGCAACATGCGACGGGAGCATAGACCACCGTAGGAATAGGTGTACACTACTGTGGCTATGGTGTCCAATGGACTAGCATGCGCTTGACCCACAGCATCGGTCGGAACCGGCAGAGGGTAAGCACTGCTAGCAACTCAAAGCGACTAGTGTCGCTGCAGTTGAGGTCTTTTCCAGGAGCCCGAGGCTGCCTGCCCGTTGCAAATGGCACCTCAGCTTGTGACCCTGGTCTAAGAGCACGGCTGCCCGTAGGAACACAGAGTCTGACCAGTGGCTGGGAAGGTGGCAACACTGAGGGGTTTCCAACCCACAGTGCGCCATAGTGCCATGCCCATCTCAGGATCCAGTCGTATAGACCGTGCTGCAGCGATCTCACATGGAACAGCCAAGTGGACAACCGCGTCTATGGCTGCCATATGCCTCGGGCCTCTTTTTGAACGTTTAGAGGGACCGCTGTCCTGCAACAACTCTGTGGTGAGGGGGGCGTGGTTTAACAGAGACTGCAGTGGGAGAGAGCAGTCGGAGACGAGTGGTGAGAAAGTAGGTCAAGTGCGAAATGTCATCCACCTGTTTCTCCTTACAGTGATTGGCGTGGGGAGATCGTAAAAGACCATGGGAGAATGGAGGAAGAGATTGAGAAACAGTCTGAGGACTCGTGGCCAGGAGACTGAACTGCTCAACAGAGTTTTGCCAAGTATAGTTGTGTATTTGTGTTGCCGGTTACGCGCAAGAGCGCACACTTTATTTTGAACTGTGATTTTCCGAATAAAAGAACCACGAGCCTCAGTCACACCGACTCCAACTTCTTCCTTCCCTCTTATGAACCTTACACAAACTCTTTCAGCTGACGTCTCGATCGGATCCATTTACTCCATACCGAGAAAAGAGGGAGCTCAGCATTCTTTTTTTTTTTTAAAAGCTCACCCTTCTCCCAGTTCACCCGAAGTCCCCGTGGCTGAGGGGAGACCCGTACTGATACGTCTGACCCCTAAAGCAGGCCGAAAAAACGATCTGCATCAGGGCAATCAAAACATAACAGCATGCGTCCTTCAGGTCGAAGCTGTAACCCAATCCTGGTGCTGAAGAACAGAAACATGTGTTTCTGTATCAGCCACCCGAATGGTAGCCCGATTTTGGAGGGGACCAATTCAGGACTCAAGAACCAGGACAGGGCAAAGCCCGCCACTTTACTCGGATAAAATTGACCAGCAAACAGGCTAGGTAGAACCAGTAACCAAGCTGCTGCCTGCATAAAAATAGAAATTATCAGAATGGTACAAACACCCCTGCGGCGGAGCAACCAGCTTTTTTTTTTTTTTGTTTTCTTTTTTTTTTTTAAGATGGCTAAACCCGGAAAGCAAGCATCCCGAAGTACCGCCAGGCTGCAAAGCAGCGCTTACCTGATCCACGATCCCGCGTTGTTTCCACTAGAGTGCGAGGAAGGGACGTGTCCTGCATCCCTAGTTAGATGGCGAGACCACGTGTTGAGCCTGGGTGTGAGGAAGACCTGCATCACTCACAGACAAACTCATCATGTTTAAAGGAACCAAAAGGACATTGAGAAAATTGCTTTTTTATTGAAGGGGTGGGTACCTACTAACCCGTAGGTCAGAGACGGCAACGGTAGAGAACACCCTTGTCATTCCCAAGGGCATTCCCGGAGCAATCCTCTAATCCCTGGGTAGTCTGCTTTCAGGAAGTCCCGCTTCATGCAAGGCAACCCAATGGCAGACTGCGCCCCCCTAGGGGTGGCCAGCTCAACACCCCCGAAGGGAAGAAAAACAATTTCTGTGGGGCCACTGGGGGGCGCCTTCGGTGACAGACAGACGAAAAACGTGGCCCTTCCATGGTCACTCTAAGTTCTTTTGCTGGAGAGAACTGTCCAAGACCGCTGGGATAAATCCTGGACAGTGTCGCCGAAGAGGCTGGCCAGACAGACACTAAGAAAGCGGGCTTTGTCAGTGTCACATATCTCCACCAGGTTCAACCAGAATAGCACTTTTAGGCCACAAAAATGGACATCACCTGACAGAGGGACTGCACCGAGACTTTTCAGTCACCGTACGCAGTTCCTGCATCAACCTCGAGTCAGAACTTCCCTCATGCACGCTTTTAGGGCGGAGACGGCATGGCCTGCAGCGCTGTGAGCCCTGCTATACAGCCAGGGCTGGCAGACGCTTACAGGCTAAAGCGAGAAGCACGGACAGCCCCACAAGGTGGCGGCACTTGCACGCACGAATGCACCGCAATCGCACACTACACCGGAGAATGTCAACGTGTTCTCAAGCCGCCCCCACCCATGAGGGAAGTGCGGAGGGGAGGAGCTCAACACATAGCTGAGCTCCTCATGAACCCCCGGGAGGAAAGGCACCAAGGAAGAACGCTGGAACCAATCGACAGACCCCGAATGCCCAACACAACCTCCCGTCAACTTAGCCTCGGACCCCGGCTGAGCAACCACTATCACGGGGAACTGCTCAGCAGAATCTCCGGCATCAGAAGATGATAGCCCCTCCACTGATGTGGCGATAGACATATTAACTTCCTCCTGAGCACTAAACGAGACACAAGGCTCGCACTAGGACGAACCGGCATCAACATTTAGAAACTCAACGCCAATACGCTGAGAGTAGCCGGACCTCCGCAGGGACTGACAGCAGAGCAATCCAGACTATAAACCTCAGGTCTCCCATGCTTCCAGCCAATGCAGCCTTGGGAGTCCAGCGACCCCCAAAACTGGAAAGGGTAGAACGCAAAGGTGGCTTACATATTAATGTAAGCCATGACAGAGCGTAATGATGGGCATGCCCACGCAGCGTGAGCGCAAGCCATTCACAAACGTCATCTCAACATGAATTTGTTTACATCCCAGACCTGTGAGACAGCGATTGTGACCATCTTGAGGAAATAAGGAAACTATCGCTCCCCAAAAGCTCACGATCGGAATGCGTCTTGAAAAAGACGCTCTCAACGATCGTGTATGCTGTAGGTAATCGCTCTTTTAGGCTGGATTGCCCAGGGGAGGACCACAGCACTTATCTGTTAGCGCAGCAGGGTGATTGCTCTGCTGGAATGCAAAGAAGGGATGTTCCACACAACCGAGAAACTCCTGCAGCGATGAGGGTATTTTCTTTCTTCTTGTAGAAGCAGCTCACAAAGCGATCGGCTCCAAAGCAAAAATCTGAGTGAGTGGATGCATGCCGCCATCTTATATACCCGTGTGTACGGGGGAGTGGCTTTGCATGCAAATTCCACTCGCCAAATTCATTGGCTTTTTCTTCTTAAGCTTGGAGGTGATTGGGCTCCCAAGTAGGACCCCAAATACGTCAGTATTGACGTAACGTCGTAGAGTACGACTGAAGGGGAAATTTAGTTTTTCACTAACCACGCATAAACATAGTTTTCCCAAAAAAACACAAACATGTACATTAATGTTGGTTACATATTATTGTAGCCCAGTTTGTGCTGATTACAATGTAATCAGACTTTAGCCATTTATATGTTTTTAAGATACTGAAAAAAAGCACAAATGTCAGGACATGTCAAAACTTCTTCAGGGTCCCAAAACACCCTCAGAACCCAGACGGTTAAACCAGTTCAGCTTGTTATATTTCACTAGAGAATGAGGGAAAACTTGCTATAAAGATGTGACATTTGTTGTTGTTTTGTCATGATTATTAGTTATTTATTTTGTTGTGATGTAAAAAGCCTACCGTCCCTTTGTAGGATAATTGTTGCTTTACAAATAAAAAGTTCACTGAACATATTAATTGTTCTATAGGATTATATATGCAGCTATAAAAACAATAAATTGCTTTATTGTGTTTGTATGTATTGTGTAATGAGTAAATGATGATGGGACTTTCATCTTGGCATGGAGTATTGTTTAAAATCTGGGGCGCGGCAGCGGTTCCACACATCTGTCATATGTGAATACTGACCCGTCCATCAGGACTGCCGTGGTTTGTGGCGTACGGTCGGTCAGTGGGTTGTCAGCGTGTGATCCGTGTGTTTGTGCTGAAGCTGTCGAGGGAATCACTGATCCTCAGCTGTTCAGAGGAAACAGCACAAATGATTTAGAGCAGTAAAGCTCAGCCTATTTTTAGCCTGTTTAAGCTCTTCAGTGTGTCAGTGTTTGCAGCGGATAGCAAACATTACTGTTAAATAAAGCAGCACAAACACATCCACATCAACAACAGCAGCAAACCACACTGACGATCACATTTGAACGAGCAGTTCTCATGATGCCTTTTCAATTGTTCAGCTTTTCCGTTCCTAGAAAATGCTTTATGTGCTTGCTCATTTTTTCTTATTTAATGGACCTTCTTTATATCAAGTGTCTCATGTTTTTATGTTTTACGGTTAACAAATACCTGTGTTTAATCACATACTTAAAGATACATGCTATAAAATGGCATTAAGAACCAGCTTTCATAACCATTTATTTTGTTCAATCAAAATGTGTATTTTTGCCAATAAAGCACAGCAATGAGGACACAAAACCTCAAACCAGGGTTAGAGTTAACAAAAACAAGACAAAAATGACTTGAAATAAAATAAATGTTTGCTGAAATAAAATAAAATAAAAAATATTTAAAAACATATTTCATCTCCGGTAGCTACCAATGCAACATTTATCATTTTCATTTAGTAAAACTTATAAAAAACTAAAACTGACAGCAGAACCTCCTGCTCTCTTTCACACCTCAAACTCATCAGTACAGGACGCAAGAGCAACGGAAAAATAATTTCTCCTGATTTCCATTCATGAGGCAATCTTCATTACATAATATTTAATCATACATGTAATACTTTGCATTTTTACATAATTCCGCTTATTCGTAATTAAATATTATCTTACGCATTTCTTTTTATTTCTGGGAAGCACAGTAGAAGAATGAAGAATGTTTCAAATGTTTGCAGTATTAGACAACATTGGAAACAAACATTGAGAAGTTCTTCAAAACATCTCTTGTGTTCTGAAGGGAGGTTCAGGTTCGGAGCGATCAGTAAATGATGACAGGATGATCATTTCTGGCTGGATTAACCTTTTAGGACATCTGGGGATGATTTATGTCTTAGACTCATATTAACATGTGAACTCATCAGTTGATCTTTACACACTATCTGCAGGTCATTACATTTTTTATAAGTGGATAATGCTGCATTATCATGAGATGCATTTACTATGTGAAAACACGCACAGAAATCACTCACACACTCATGGTAGGGATGCATGTGTGTTCTTATCAGGGATATTCTGAAAGTGAAATGACAACTCTTGTTTCTCTGACAAAATAAAACACCAGCAAACTGGAAGAACAAGATGAACACATGAAAACACATCAGTATATGAGGAACAAACATGCCTCATGGGACACTGATGCAGGAGTTCGTGAGCTATGAAGATGAGGCCTAATGATGTGAGAATGACTAAACACACCTGGAAAAACTCAAGCAACCATTTTTATTATATATAAATAATGTGAATGAATAATCATTGATACAGAAAATGAAAAGAAACAATTTTGTTTAAATAGTATTTTGTTTGTTTACTTATACAACACATTTAATGCAACCACTGTTGCCCAAAGTGCTTCACAATCACAAACAACAAATGCAGAAAACCACAGAAAATGAAACAGACAGCAGCACACAAAGTCATAGCAAAGGTAAAACAACCAAAAACACAACATCATGAAGACACCCAAAAAGTCTTTTAACAGATTTTATTTTCCAAAATTTGGGTCCGACTCAAGAAAAGGCTCCGTCATCCTTTTGTTTATATTTAGTTCTTACACCACAAAGAAGATTTTGATTTTCAGATCTTAAAGATCTAGAAGGATTGTAAAATGCCAAAAGGCTCGAGAAATAGGAGGGGGCAAAATTACGTAGTGCCTCAAAAACAAGCTACAAGATCTTATGGCTAATTCTGTATCGAACCAACAACCATTTTAGCAACTTCAAAAGCGGTGTAACTGACTCCCCAGCATCCTAATTTTACTGAATTTACACAAATTACTGTGTGGTTATTTATTAATTTGTTTATTTTTATTTAATAATAATCATATTAATAATGACCAATATTAACATTTTGGCTTATATCTGTAACGTGTGATCCACTGAAGGCGAGTTGCGATGAGCCCAAGTGCAGTTTTATTTAAATCCAAACGTGAACATCCAAAATCCAAACAGAGACGAGACGAGACGAGACGAGACTTGACTGGACAAACAGACTTAACTTGGAACTGACTTGGCTTGAAACAGACTTATAACAGACTCACCAAGAGCAGGTTTACACTTCAGTACACGAGAAGGAACGATGGCAACATGAGGGCTACTTATAGCAAACAGTGAGGGAGGTTGGCACAAACCAACCAATGAGAACATGACACATAGAACTGAGGACCCAATAGCAGGAATACATGAGGGAAAGGGAAGCAAGACACAAACACCATGAATAAAATACAAAATAAAAGACATGAAACATGAACATGAACAAAACCCAAACACCATGTTACAATATCTGAAGTAAATGTATTGATTACAGATACGTTTTTTTATAATGAACTTTCTAATGTTAAATCAATTAAAATTACCACAGGATTTAAATGTAATTCAAATTAGATTTAAGTTAAATCAAAACATAAGTATGATTTGAGAATTTAGCTTAGTTTCATTCAGCTGATGTAGTCTGAACTTTTGTTTTTACACCTGTAGGACCATTTTATTCAAGAAGAATAAAGTGAACATGCGGTGCATTTACATTTAAACTGCAGACACGTACTGATCTTCTTCTGCTTTTTTTGTTACATTTTGGGGCACAACATCTTTTTTGTTGTTTCTATACTTGTGATAGTTGTGAGTGTCAGTGTAAGTGAGCTGCAGCACTAATGGAGATCAGCAGAATGAACACAGACAAACTCAAGCTTTGATTTCATGTCATGTTTTCTACATCAGCTGTTCTCAGATACACAGATCAGCATGTTTTTGCTCTGTGTGTCTGTCCAATGAAGACTGACGTGGCAGAAAAATATTCTTTTCTATTTTACCTTCAAATGTATTGCAAAATGTTCTTAAATTGGCAAAAACATACAATTCCACTCTACAAATACTTGACTGATGCACAGATCGTTCTGCAGCTTCTGTTCAGCAACAGAAATCATACATATGCAACAGAGAGAATAAAAACAGACTCGTCTGCGTTCATGTCACGTATTTCACGCCGCTGCAGTGACAGCTCTATTTATAGCATTTCTTAAGTGAATCACTTGAACCTGTTGAGGTGGTTTTTCAGGCAAGATGAGGCAGGTGTAAGAACAGGTGACAATCGCAGACTGACACAGTGTTCTCATACGCCTGAACACACATCAACATCACATCATATCAGCGATGAATGAGTGATGAAGCCTCTGGATCATCAGTGCAGAAAAAACAGATGAAAGCCTCTGCCTGAACACTGGTTTGTAGACAGATAGTGTGGATTTTAGTACAAAACTGACATTTCGTTTTAGTTTTAATGAACTCATTGTTCACAAGGTATGTGAGGCACAGGGCCACAAGTTGACAACGCTGCACAGATTCCTCTTGTGTGATTTTTGCATGACTATTATTCCAACATGTGGAAAAGAGCCTTAATGCACAATCAGTGCAACAGGTGTAGTTTTGTAGTTTAATAACAAAACAGATTAGCAGAGTAACAGGTAACATTACATTAAAGCAATGGTAACGTTACATGTACTTAACTGCAGTAATAACATGATGCGTAATCACAAGCAACTAGTCCTAAACCAATCCCTAAGTCTATTAACCACACATGTAGTTCATTAGAATTGCTTAGGATTATTTGTGCAATTAGTGCAACAAACATCACCTTAAAATGAAGTGTAGCCTGTCCTGATATAGATGCTGTCACAAACGACCAGTTCATGATTTGTGACTCTGGAGCACAAAACCAGTCTTAAGTATCACAGGTATATTTGTAGCAATAGCCAAAAATGCACTGTATCGATCAAAATGATCAATCTTTCTTTTATTATATTAAGTAAAGATCATGTTCCATTAAAGATATTTTGTAAATTTCCTACCGCAAATATATCAAAACTTAATTTATGATTAGTAATATGCATTGCTAAGAACTTCATATGAACAACTTTAAAGGTGATGATTTTTTTAATATTTAGGTTTTTTTTTTGCACCCTCAGATTCCAGACTTTCAAATAGTTGTACCTCGGCCAAATATTGTCCTATCCTAACAAACCATGCATCAGTGGAAAGCTTGTTTGTGATGTTGTATAACTGACACTTATGACTGGTTTTGTGGTCCAGGGTGACATTTACCTGATCTGAAGTCATGGTGAATTGCATGATATATACCGGCATATTGAATTATTGATTTATTTTCACATATTTATTGATTTATTTTGGTGACAGTTTATTTTACTTACACTTTACATGTACTTAGCCTCCAAATCTTAAATCTTGTTTTATCGTCATTGTTTGGGTCAAGGAAACGATGCAACTGAAATCATGTAGGTCCTAAATTCTGAATGATCCGTAGTGCAAACATCCTAATGCATTTCGTTTCCGAATGGCATGCAGTGGTTTACACACTTCACGTGTCTGTTTTCCTGAAGCTCGGCGCGTGAGAGGCGCGCTCCTCTGAGATCCGCGCTCGTGTCAATCAGCAGAATTAGCGAGGCGCGCACCGCGCAGGCGTGATCCAGTCTGAGCCGCGCGAGCTCGAGGCCAGTCGCTCGTGTAGCGCGTCTCCTTCCGTCTCCTCGGCTCTACCTCTCCCGCCGGACATGCCCGCCGGCCCCCGGCGACCCTCCGCGCCTCTGCCGCACCTGTGGACCGAGCGTCTGTCCGGCGCCGCGTGAATGGCCCTCCCGCCATGGACGAAATGCCGTTCCAGAAAGTCAAGACCCGGCGCAGGAGGAGCCACTGCCCGCCCGGGGTCATCGCCTGCGAGGACGAGTTCGACTGCAAGGAGCTCGAGTCGCTCTTCCACAACTACAACCTGAAGCTCGACCAGACGTGCACGCTGAAGGCGCTGTCCGTGCTCATCCTGCTGTCGTCCAGCCTCAGCCTGCTGGAGCTGCTGCTGTCCGGCGCCAGCCTCACCATCGCCAAGGGCTCGTACCCGGTGCACTTCGTCGTCTTCATCTCGCTCTTCATCGTCACCAACGTCAAGTACCTGCAGGTGAGCCAGCTGCAGCAGATCGCGCACCTGAGCCTGCTCTTCTGCTTCACCTTCTCGGTGCTGTGCTGCCCGTTCCCGCACGTGTCGGGCGCCGCGGGTCCGGAGCAGGGCGTGTGGCAGCTGCTGCTGCTGACGTTCGTGGCGTACGCGCTGCTGCCCGTGCGGACGCTGCTGGCGGTGCTGTTCGGGCTGCTGGTGTCCCTGTCGCACACCATCGTCACGGCGACGTCGGTGACGGCCAAGACGCAGCGGCTGTGGAGAGCGGTGAGTTCAGCACTGGACAGCGATCACACAGATCTCACACACACACAGACACCGGGTGACTTCGCCCTCATTAATGCATTCAAAACCGTGTGCTATTATACCATTACGGGTCTGTTTGGACCCGAACAATCGTTACTAGATAACAGTCATAGCATGGTATTTTTTAAACTAAAAGCTCATATTTAATTAGCAATTTCTCATTAATGAACTGGCAAACCTTTAAATGTCACCATGTTATTACTGCATTTTATTATTATTATTATTAATTTAAAAAATGAGAAATTGTTTTAAACACACAGACTGGTTTCCATGTTTAATGAGGACATTGCATTGATGTAATAGTTTTTATTTAACAATACTTTTAAAACAACATCAAAGCAACAAAAATATTAACTCTGAAGAGTCAAACAAAAGAAATTCATTTTACTTGCATGAACTTTCACTTTCAGACACAAAGTGATCCTTTTTTCATGCTCATTCAGACTCATTAATAGGCCACATATTCATGCTTATAAACAAAATTAAGTCCCCAAAGTGTGTGAGACATGGGGAAAAAAGGCTAAACATGTATATTATAAAATATTTAACTTAATAGATAATTTTACAAAAAGTGTTTTTGACACCAAATGGTGCTCCATACATACCCAGGTCAAAATGATCCAAACATGTGACATGTTTTTAAATGGCTAGTTTAATAAAGGCGTGTTCTAAAGGAGTGTTTTAAAGCATTTGCAAAGATTTGTTCCCTTACCTGAATGCATTATGAGGGTTATGAGTATTGATGTGCCTCATGTCACCCGCAAAAAAAGACTTGAACTGTTTAACAAATGTGACTGAATCATAATTCAGATTCATCAGTGCAATAATTAATAAAGAGGATAAAATTAGAAGCAAAGCAGAACAACAACAGAAAGTGAAAAATCTTAAAGAATAGGACATTACATGTCATTAATGCTTTCCAGAAACTTTACAAATCATCCAAAACGTTTGCTTGTCATTTAGTGTGCATTTTCTTCTAAAACACATCCATTTGATCCGATGAGGAACCTCAGGTTAACACTTAAAAATTTGTGAAGTTGTAAATGAAACAAAGATTACTGGAGTACATTTATCAAGAAAATGCTTCTGTACTTCAAAATGTCATGTGACATTTCAAAGTAAATCCAACACCAGGATCAGGATTTTTCAGTTGTGCTTCCATTGTGAGAAGTGGTTACACTGTAAAATGCTTTGAGTGACGCTTACTTAAAATATTCAAGTAGCCACAAAGGAACCAATGACATTAATAAACCAGTGAGAGGCAGCAGTGCAAAAATATGTTGCTAATTTGCAAAATATCAACAGAAGAAGAAGAAAAGAAAAGTTTTTGAGGTGGCAATTGTTAATCTGCAGTTATTTTTCACTAATTACATTCACTCATTTCCCTAAAGTCATCTTAAATGTTGTTTCAATACAACTATATATTTAAGAGAACATCACATAAGCTGACTTCATAAATTGATGTTGATTTTCATATGTTGTTTGTGTGTCTTTTTTTTTTTTTTTTGCTTACCATTATAGTGATTATTGTTCCCTTTGGTGGACACTTGGAACTTTGTTTTTCTTATTATAATTTTCTTCCTATTGATGCAGCAATGCAACATGAAGTCATAATTTTTGATTTCAAGGGAAGAAAAGTAAGAAGTAGGTTGCTTTTAGAAGATAATCTTCTAATTAGCTAAATCTTTTAATTTTTTAGCTAATGCATGTTTTTATATTTGTTAATAATCTTTTACAATTTCATTGTTCTTCACAAACTCCTTGAG